>JALIGW010000012.1:12405036-12507536 GCA_023053685.1 Diadophis punctatus similis | reverse complement strand
GCTAGAGGTTCACCGAACCCCTGCGAACCCCCAGCAGCCCACTCCTGCTTATGACCACGATTCAGCCCACAGCTATGTTGACTAATGTACAACTTGTCATACGAAACACGTCTGCATAACTTGACCCCTGCTCTAAGAGCAGCCAAGTATTATCCAGAACAGTGGAAAATGTGTGGGCTTCATAGGAAGAATGAGGAAGAGAATTTCTTACAAGGTACAAATATTATCCTGGTTTCTAAGCATTCACTTATTTTGTCTTCGGCACTGCCAATTTTGGGCTGTAAATTCCTTGAGGACCAGAAACTAGTTTCTTTTGATCATGAAACACTGTAAAACACACCCCATAAAACAGACAAGGCATTGTTATGACAGCCATTATCACTATCAGAATCATTCTTCTGTTGGAAAGGCTACTGCAACCTCAAATGTAGGACTCCGGTTGTTTCCCAATATTTTAAATCTTCCCTACAATGCCTGTTTTTTGAATTGCTCCAATTACACCATCACTTCCGTTAGTTTTTAACCTTCTAATTGGAATTTTTAATGGAACGAATACAAACTAAAAAGAATGAAAAAAAAGCGAACAAAAAGAATAAAAGAGAAAACATAAGAAAAAGAAATATATAAAATGATTTCCCACTTCATTACAAGTATAAGCAATTTTATTAACTTATCACCTTTGTCTTAAAGCAGGGGTCTCCAACTTTGGAACTTTACAACTTGTGTACTTCAACTCCCAGAATTCCTCAGCCAGCAAATGCTGGGAGTTGAAGTCCATAAGTCAAAGTTGCCAAGGTTGGAGACCCCTGTCTTAAAGCACAAGAAATTATCCCTTCTTCCCATGCCCCATCTCTTATCTACAAACAAACACTTAAAGCTTTAAAGATGCGCAATTGTGCCATTTTCCCCCCAGAAATCCCCAGAAATGCAGATGCCTTTGTAAGAGAGACTAAAAGTGATTTGTAATTCCCCCACACCAAGAAACTAGAAAAAAGTTGGACCAGACAACTCTGCATAGGGCGAAATAAAATCCTTTCTCTTCCCCTCACCCCAAATCCTCAGTTTATTGTGAATGTGAGAAATATATTTGGCAATGCTGGAACACAGGCACAATTTAATCCAGGCCCCTTCTCTTTTCACCCTTGAAACTTCTCCATATAGACCTGGGCATTAGTGATACGAGGGTGAGTCAAAACGTAATGCCATTTTCTTTAGGACAGGTATAATTACCAACACAGGAACATGTAGCATACATCAAAATGAAGCTGGTCCTCTGTGGATCGCATCCCTACTTCTCAACATAGTCACCGTTTCTCTCAATAGCAATGTTACACCTTCGAATGAGAGCACGTATCCCTGCCTCGTAAAATTGTGTTGACTGTTCTTTGAGCCACTTCTTCACTGCAGTTTTCACTTCCTCGTCACTGGAATAATAATCCTCCATACTCACCAGATTTAGTGCCTTCAGACTATCATCTCTTCGGCCCCGTGAAAGAGGGTTTGAGAGGCAAACATTATTCCAGTGACGAGGAAGTGAAAACTGCAGTGAAGAAGTGGCTCAAAGAACAGTCCACAAAATTTTACGAGGCAGGGATACATGCTCTCATTCGAAGGTGGAACATTGCTATTGAGAGAAACGGTGACTATGTTGAGAAGTAGGGATGTGATCCACAGAGGACCAGCTTCATTTTGATGTATGCTACTACATGTTCCTGTGTTGGTAATTATACCTGTCCTAAAGAAAATGGAATTACTTTTTGACTCACCCTCGTACAAATCCAACTTCGGTTTATGTGTTGTCCACCTTGTGAAAAAGTAGGACTGAATTCTGTTTCCTCCAGCCACTGTCCGATCCTTTTGCCCTTTTGCTCATTCTTGTCCCTCTCTTCAGGGACAAGTCCAGTCCAGCCTTGTTCTTTTTATATGATTGCTCCAGCCTGCTGTTTGTGCAACTTTTCACGATAGAACTTTATTACACCTGAGAGCTCTCTCGCTACATGATATGTAAAATAGCTCGGAGGGATTTGTTGACAAATGCATTGGGCCTTTGATGTACCTGAGCATTCCCTGCCCCATTTCTGGATGAGGCATGATACTGGCATTATATAAGGCAAAGTGATTTTCAGTCCCTCCCTCTGCGTTTAAAAAAAAAACATATTAAAGCATCTTGCCTCTGATACATTGGCTGTTTCTGGGCAAGAGGGATTTATATTGGTTTGTTTCTGAGTTCCCATCTTTTTGCTGTCAATGTTATCATGATGGAATTGTCTTAGACTTGGTTTTCATAGCAGACTAAACCAAAATGTGGTTTGGGCTTGTGTCTCGTGTGAACCAGATACCAGGATTGCACACAATAACACATTATGCAGCATAAAGGGTGAACCGAGGTGAGTATATCTTAGCCAATAAACCACAGCTTTGTGTGATATGTAAGTGGAATCCCAACAGCATAGTTCATATATAACCTATATACGTAAACCACAATTTACAAGCCCTAAAGGTCAGTACTAGACTACACATTATGCAAAAATCACAAGTATAGCCAATCAGGGCAATGTATCAGGGCCTCAGTTCCAGGGGGCGGGGCTCAAATGCATATCATGAGAATATTCTCCTTTCCAAAATGCAAGAATCTGCCAAATTCACACCTTCCGTTCACGGCATAAAATGTACCTTTCCAAAGTTGGACTTCCGATCTGGTTGGACCACAACCCTATCTCCAACCCCATCTTTGATCATTGACACACTGCTAATGACAGATATTGAAATGTAAACAATTGCTTGTGTGGCGGAAGAGCAGGTGGAGCTGGGGGTGGTGGAGTTAAGCACGTCATCAGCATAGGCTCCTTGCGTTTCCACAAGTGGTCCAAGTCCAACCCCTCTTGAATTTCTTTAACCCTTTTCTGGTGCTAATTTAATGCTGAACATAAATCTTCCATCTTCTTCTTCTTGTGCCATATCCGTCATCGGACATTGGCAATCATGTTGGCGATCCTATTTTTTATCAACAGCCACACGAAAAAGTGCTGCTGAGTTTTGTCCAAACCAGTCCCTTAGATTTTGAAGCCACGATGTTCTTCTTCTGCCTGGACCTCGTTTGCCTGCAATCTTTCCTTGGAAGATAAGTGGAGTGTGCTGTATTTTTCTTCTATGCTGCAGTCCAGGGGTGGGTTCCGGTTTTCTTTGCTGCCGGTTCGCTCAGGGACACGCTGCTGGGGGCGCACGCACATGCAGTACTTTAAAAAAAGCTTTATTATGAATTAACAAGTTGTTGTATAATAATATTATGTGGTTATGATGAAATTCAAAAGTTTTATTATTTAATATGTAGACACGTAATACTTTTTTAGTTTTATTTGAGCTAATAAGTTGTTGTATAATAATATGTTGTTATGTGAAATTTAAAGGTATTATTATTTAATACTTTTTATTATGAATTAACAAGTTGTTGTATAATAATATTATGTTGTTATGATGAAATTCAAAAGTTTTACTATTTAATATGTAGACATGTAATACTAATACTTTTTTTTAGTTTTATTTGAGCTAATAAGTTGTTTTATAACAATATGTTGTTATGATGAAATTTAAAGGTATTATTATTTAATATTTAGATGTTAGCTACGTAAAACCTTCTCGGTTTTAGTTAATTATGAGATTATTATTATCATTAATGTTTTTTAAAGATTTAGTATTATTAATATTTTTCATAGGTGTAGAAAGTTGATTGAAAGGAGGAGTGAGAAACTGTTTTTCTTCCTTTGTATAACTTAGATTATTATTATTATTAATAATATTATTAATATATTTTTACTTTTTATTTTTATTTTTTATTTTTTAGAATTATATTGGAAATAATATAAAATATAGAAATTTAATGATGTTAGAAATGTACAATTTGGAGTTGAGGGTTTTTTTTTTCTTTTCTTTTCTTTTCTGTAATTACTGATATTATGCCCTGTATTCTCTCTGGGAAGTCCGGGGGGGAGGGGGGGAGGGAAGGGGGTGGGGGTGGGGAGAAAAATAAAAAATGTTTGTACTCTGTACTAATAAAACTTTTTCAATAAAAAAAAAAAGCTGCCCATGCGCAGAAGCTAAAAACAAGATGGCGGCACCTATGGCACCGCCAGGAGAACCGGCTCAGGGGCGTGGCAGGCCTGGGTTGCTGCTGGTTCTAGCGACCCAGACCGCCAAGTTACTACCGGTTGTATAGAACCGGCCCGAACCGGGAGGAACCCACCTCTGCTGCAGTTTAAAGGATGGTTTTGATTCTTTGGCCTGGCATCAGTGGTGGGTCGTTCCCGGTTCGGCCCGGTTCAGCAAACCTGTAGAGGCAGTGGCGGGAGGCTCCGCCCACCTGCCTGGGACGCTTCTGCACATGCGAGCACGAGCGCGAACCGGCAGCGATGGGATTTAGAACCCACTACTGCCTGGCATGGATCTCCTGCTCTTCTCCTACAACTTGTGAGTTGTTAACCCTAAACGAAGGGATGGTGTTGAGGTATTGCATGAAGCCATCATGCAATGGCTTTGGCTCCTGACTAGTGTTTTGTTTGAATACAGCTATTTGATTTGTAAACCATGTGTCATAGATTAGTGCGGGGCGGGGGGGGGGACAAGGGGAACCGCCTGTGGCCAATGTGCTCTCCTTTAGCATCTTCTTTGTGGCCTTCGGAGCTTGTATGTTAAGAAGTTGGGGGAGCTTTAAGGTAGCCCAAATACTTAGACACTTAAGACATGCATTTCCAACTTTACATTACTTCTAAAATCAAGTCCTAATCCTATCTACATTTTGCGTATACTCGTTCTATGTTGTTGTTATGGTTCACTCGCTAAGTTGAGTCCATCTCTTTGCGATTCCATAGACCACAGCACACCAGGCCCCTCTGTCCTCCATTTTCTCCCAAAGTTTGCTCAAATTCATGTTCATTGTGTTGATGACACCATCTAGCCATCTCCTCCTCTGCCGTCCCCTTCTCCTTTTGCCTTTCATCTTTCCTAGCATCAGGGTCTGTTCCAACAAGTCCTCTCTGCTCATTTGGTGGCCAAAGTATTTGAGCTTCTGTATCAGTCCTTCCTAATTGTAGCTTATTTTATTGAATAAAATCAATGACCGTTAATCAAATCAATGCATATCAGGTTTCATTTATGAGTGAACTCACTCACAAAGGCCATTTTTTTCCAACCTTTTCCATGCTGACTTCTCCTATGCTAACATAAAAGTCATCAATCATGTTTTCTTGACCTTTCATAGCTATGCCTGCTCCCTTCTACAGCGATAAATGCTTCCTGGTTTCACTTGGAAGAGAATAAATAAATTAATTTACATTCCCTTTGACTTGCTGCTGAAACTTTCCCACCCAGTAATTAAAACCTGCTTTCCCCATCTTATACTCAATTTATTAATTTCCGAGAATCAGATTAATACGCCTTTGACTGACACTAATCAAATGAATGACTCAGCTGGCTGGAGAATTCTGGGAGTTGAAGTCCACAAGTCTTAAAGTTGCCAAGTTTGAAGACCTCTGACCTATACTTTATCTGGAGCCAAAGTCCCCCAACCCAACTTTACCATTGGCTTTGTTTGATTTATCTATACTTAAACATGAAATTAAATATATCATGCCTTAGGACAGAGGTGGACAATACAGGACCTGTGGGCTGCTTACTTGGGTCCTACCACTTTTCATGTTCTGACCTTTTTTCAACAAAGATAATTAAAGAGGAAGTCGTTACACTTGCAGGTTGTTACAAGTTGTTAGCAAAGTACCAGTCTTTAACACCGTATTTATTGGCAGTAATATCTTGGATCCAGCAAAGTTCTCAATGTCATAGCACAGACCTTCTGAGAAGCTGGTATTTTGTGATTAAGCCAATATTTGGAAGGTATTTTCTCAATGACTATGGTGGTCATTTTGTGAGTGGGCCTTCAAAACTCAAAAGGTGGCCTATTCTTGGTTTAGCGTATGTTGAGGCTAGGTGGGCTTATTTAATAAAACATGAATGATTAAAATAAACCATGTCTTCCTGCAATGTACAAACCTAGATTGTGGGAAGCTTCTAAGGTCACCGTGAAGTAGCATCCTGGGCAGAATTTAACCAAGTTGATTGCTAGAACATTTGCCCTTTTAGCTCTGCAAATACTGCAGAACAAGATTAAACGGCTAAAACCCTACTAATGAAAAAGACTTCACTGCTATTGTTGCTGCTGCATGTTATTGACAGTGGTTTTTAATTTCAACAGCTGGAACGTATAAGCTGCATTAATAGAGGGATACAATCAAGGACCAGAGAGGTACTAGTACCACTCTACAAAGCGTTGGTCAGACCACACCTAGAGTACTGCATCCAGTTTTGGTCACCACACTACAAAAAAGACATTGAAACCCTAGAGAAAGTGCAGAAGAGAGCAACCAAGATGATAAAGGGTCTGGAAAATAAAACATACAAAGAGCGGTTGCAGGAACTGAGCTTGGCCAGTCTGGCGAAGAGAAGGACCAGGGGTGACATGATAGCAATTTTCCAATATTTGAGAGGATGTCACAGAGAGGAGGGGGGTCAGGCTGTTCTCTATGGCACCAGAAAGCCAAACAAGGAATAACGGATGGAAGCTGATCAAGGAGAGATTCAACCTGGAAGTGAGGAGAAACTTTCTGACGGTGAGAGCGATCAATCAGTGGAACAGCTTTGTCAGCGGAGGTTGTGAGAACCCCAACACTTGCGACCTTCAAGGAGAGACTGGACTGCCATCTGTCTCAAATGGTGTAGGAACTCCTGCTTGAGCAGTGGGTTGGACTAGATGACCTACAAGGTCCCTTCCAACTCTAATAATAAATCTAAATCTAAATTCTACATGGATTTATCACCCCTTTGGAACCTCCTTGGCATATCCTTCAACAACTGAAACATATGGGCCACATATTTCCCATCAGGTAGACTAATATCTGCCTTGATAAAATACAAGTGGAAGTCACTTCCGGGCAAGGGAAGTTGGATTTCCTCGAGCAAAGGATCTCTTTCGGATCACATCAGCTCTGAGAGCTGCATCACAGCCTCAGATACAGAACGGGGGCATTACTAACAATGCTTGAGCATTTCTGTCTGAACCTTAGTTAAAAAAAAAAAAAAAGTAAGCAGCAGAAACAGTGACTTTGAGCAAACTGGGGATACAAGGATAGAGGTTCTGCCATTTAAAAACCAAAACAAACCCTCATCCTTTTCCAACCTTGGCTGGGAATTTGGGCTCCAACACGCAAAGCCATAATTTAAATGAATAATGATCTACTTTGGGAAGTCCATAGACCAGTGATGGCAAACCTTTTTTGGTTCGCGTGCCAAAAGGGGGGGGATGCGGGGGATCACGTGTGTGCGTGCCCACACTCATAATTCCATACAGCCCCGCACATGCACGCATGACCCCCCTGCTCCCAGCATGCAATGGCACGCCCATTTTTCGCTCTCCCCAGGCTCCAGAGCCTTTCTAGGAGCCTGGGGAGGGCAAAAACGGCCTTCCCCACCCTCTGGAGGCTGGAAACAGCCTGTTTCCCGACTCCCAGTGGGCCCAGAAGGCCCGAAAATCAGCCGGCTGGTGCACACATGCACGCCGGACCTGAGCTCGCGTGCCCGCCGATATGGCTCTGCGTGCCACTTGTGGCACCCGTGCCATAGGTTCGCCATCACGGCCATAGACTGTTTGAAGGTAAAAGTCAAAATGAAGCTTGTAGACATTATAATTTGATTAGTTCACCAACTCTGGAAGATCCTTGCTTTTAAAATATGTTATCCTTTGTGGATATGACAGCAATTAAGATTGCTTTCGCTAAAAAAAAACAACCCCAAAAACACAGCTCTAAAGCTATAATCACTGAAAGAAATCTGATCAATAACAAGGACATAATTCCATAATTGCTGATGTTATTATAACGGTTGAAACAGTGTGTTTTTCATGTAATAATCCAAATACTGGCATTGTTTAACTATACACGTTGAAAATGCATATCCTTTCATGGAGACAGTGATTAAAGGAAATTAGAACATGGTTTCCTAATCTTGGATTATTAAGGCACCGTTGAACAAACCGTGGTGCCAAAAGTTCTGAAGTACACTCTCATCTTACCCTTTCAAAGCTTCAGATCTGTAAGTTATATTGGTCGATTCCCCGAGATCCCCCAATTTGTACTTTAATTAGGACCCTGGCCTAAGATGAACAGTTCTCTTGTGATTAGAAATTGGTCTGCCAAGCTTTAATTAATTCTAAAACCTTTTAAGATGTACCGTAATCCGCGTGGTTCAAGCGGCCTCATGGATATTTTTCCAAAATTATATCTCATTACGTGAGCCTTGTCTCGTTTTGGAACACTGCTTAACTGGGCATGTTCTGATTGTTTTCTTTGTCATCTGACTTTCTGACTGGTTACTGATCCCCTCTGATATACTGTACATGACATTCGAACCAAAGCAAGACTTTAATCAAAATGATGAGGATGCTAAGTGTGGCTCGCTATCAAAAGCCAGAGGAAGGCGAAGGCTCAGCAGCTGTGTGTTCCTGCAGGTCAGGTGGAATGAATGGATTTAAAGACACTGAGGCTTGGCCCTCGTGGATGTTTTTAACTCTGACTTCAGAAGTCAGCCTGGAGGTTTCCGTAATAATTAAATTATGTGTGTGTATATATATACTGTATATATATATATATATTTCTCAGAGGGCATTAGTTGAGTTCACGCTCAATTGGAATGTAGATTTGTTTTGGTTTTGGCTTAAGGTGATTAATTAGCTCCATCAATTTGGTTTGTAAAGAACAGTTAATGGTCTAACATTAGGTGTGAAATAAGCCGTTGTTTCAATTGGAGTTACTGGAGATAACTGGGTTTATCCTTTGTGCTAAATCACAATTGTTTTAACAAACTGGGGTGACTGGGATGATCCATCATGTTAGCCAGGGGTGGGTTTCTCTTACCTTCCCTACCAGTTTGGAAGTGCGTGTGTTGCATTGGAAGTGCGTGCTTTGCGCGCACGCATGTTACATCTGGGTACTGACCCTCTGCGCATGTGCAGAAGGTTCATTGCCAGCCGCTTTCAAGCAGCGGCAACCGGAGAACCAGTTCGGGGGCGTGGCAAGCCGGCCATCACTACCGGTTCGACAAACGGGGCCAAATTTCCTTCCCCGGCTCATGCGAACTGGTCCGAACCGGTAGCAACCCACCACTGATGTTAACCCATAATTATGGTATAAAGAGGAGAGGAGTTAAGATGTTAATTGGTGCCCACATATTTTCTGGTGGCTGCTGCAAATTTATTTATTTTTTTTACTTTTCCTTTCACTTGTGAAACAGCAAGCTGAGGTTTAAAGTGAAGGTCACAGGCTTTGGATGTTCTACTCTTCCCTGTTTTCACACTGTTTTTCTTATTATCTCAGTTTGAAGATATATGTTAAATATTGAAAAATCTCAAATATTTTACATCAGCGCAATATACAATTTCATCCTGCTCAGGAACCCCTACTACTGATAAAGTCTCTGTGTAAATATAAATGCAACGTACCCTTGTCTTTTGAGGAAGAGAACATCTGTGTTTTATGTGGAATTGGGCATGAATGAAGATTTTGGAGGAAGAACCAGAAAAATTTGCTCCTCCACTGGTGGCAGATAAGAAAGGACCCCCGACCACTCCAAATCTGATCCTGGGATGCTGTTAGGTATCTGTGACCTCCACAATTTCATTCTTTCAGATCAGACGTGCTAATCAGGATTAAATCTGATTGTCTGCTTTGGATAAACTTGGAGGAAACGAACTTGTAGATGACCCTCACTCTGTCAAAGACCTTGGAGTACTCATATCCAACGACCTAAGTGCTAGAGCCCACTGTAACAACATTGCCAAAAAGGCACTAAGAGTTGTTAATCTAATCTTGCGTAGCTTCTTCTCTGGCAACATTACATTACTAACCAGAGCATACAAAACATTTGTTAGATCAATTCTGGAATACAGCTCACCTGTCTGGAACCCTCACTGCATATCAGACATAAATACAATCGAGAGAGTCCAGAAATATTTCACAAGAAGAGTCCTTCACTCCTCTGCTCACAACAGAATTCCTTATTCCACCAGACTTGAAATACTGGGATTAGACAATTTAGAACTACGTCGCCTCCGATCTGACCTAAATGTAGTTCATAAAATCATATACCAAAATGTCCTTCCTGTTAATGACTACTTCAGCTTTAACCGCAACAATACACGAGCACGTAATAGATTCAAACTCAATGTAAACCGCTCGAAACTCGATTGCAGAAAATACGACTTCAGCAACAGAGTGATCAATGCCTGGAATGCACTACCTGACTCTGTGGTTTCTTCCCCAAATCCCCCAAAACTTTAACCTTAGACTGTCTACAGTCGACCTCTCCCCGTTTCTAAGAGGTCTGTAAGGGGCGTTCATAAGCGCACCACTGTGCCTACTGTCCCTGTCCTACTGTCCTATTGTCCTCTTTTATTGTTACTTTTTACTTATGTTTATACAAATTACTACTATCCTATATATGTTTGACAAACAAATATATACATATATACATATATACATATATACATATATACATATATACATATATATATATATATATATATATATATATATATATATATACACATACATACATACATATATATATACATACACACACACACACACACACACACACACACACACACACACACACACACACACACACACATATGTTTCCTCTGTGTCCTTCGCCTTCTCTCCCCCCTGAGCCCTGCAACTCCAAGTCTTCGTATCGTGGAAGCATGTGAAGTGTAAAGTGTTGTAGTTAAACTGGCTACTTTTCACATGTCATCCTGATGCCGAGTGGTTTCAGGAAAACCTGATAGATTCTGACACGCCAGGCCGGGAGCAAATGCCAAGCACAGGGCTTTGGTGAGCATGTGAAGAGAGCGTGAAGCAGGAGCATCAGGCTGAACGTAAGTGCAGATTACTGGCAGTCTTCCGTAACTGTCAAGCCGAGTGTTCCCAGTGTGGCGTTTTCAAAAGTGATAGGATGGGATTATTCTCGGGGTACTGAGCCAGGCATCGGCTTAGCCGTGGGGAGCCGGTCGAGCATCTGCAAGATCAAACTGGTTACATCTAGAATATCTGAAGCGAGCTTGCCTTTTCTCCAGCCATAAAGGGAGCTAAACTATGAGTCGCCTCGCATTAAATCAGGTTACAGGTGGAGAAGGTTTCGGTCAACCTTGTCAAAAGTATGGGATGTCAATCCCCATCGTCCTTGACCAGCACAGCCAGTCTTGCTGGGGATTATGGGAGCTGGACTCCCTTGTCTGCTCTGTGCAGTAAGTGAAGGAAGGTTGTGTTAGACAAGAGGGAATTATGTGAGTCCGCTTAACGGTGCTGCAATCTTTTAATGTAGGGTTGGCCAATTTGGTTGAACTGCCACGTTGGTTGCTAAGTTTTACTGCCAATTCTTGTTGCTAAGCAAGTTGGTTCTTCAGTGAGTTGTGCTTAATTTTATGACCTTTTTTTGCAGTCGTTAAGTGAATCGCACAGTTGTTTAAGTGAATCTGGCTCCCGGGTTGACCTTGCTTTTCGGAAGCCGGCTGGGAAGGTTGCAAATGACAATCACATGACCACAGGATGCTGCAAACCTCATGAATACATCCTAGTTGCCAAGCATCTGAATTTGGATCACATGACACTGCAACAGTCGTAAGCGCGAGGACCAGTTCTAAGTCACTTTTTCCTGTGCTGCTGTAACTTCAAACAGTTGCTAAATGAATGATTGTTAAGTTGAGGATTACTGTATGCTCTTTAGTGCTCTAAGACAGGCAGACCTTCCCATTCCTAAAAAATAATCCTTTTGCATTTTGTATATCAATAGATATACAAAAGTGTGTATAGTCAAGGCTATGGTTTTCCCAGTTGCAATGTATGGCTGTGAAAGTTGGACCATAAGGAAGGCTGAGCGCCAAAGAATTGAGGCCTTTGAACTATGGTGCTGGAGAAGACTCCTGCGAGTCCCTTGGACTGCAAGGCGATCCAACCGGTCAGTCCTAGAGGAGATCAACCCTGACTGCTCTTTAGAAGGCCAGATCCTGAAGATGAAACTCAAATACTTTGGCCACCAAATGAGAAGGAAGGACTCACTGGAGAAGAGCCTAATGCTGGGAAAGATTGAGGGCAAAAGAAGAAGGGGACGACAGAGAATGAGGTGGCTGGATGGATGGAGTCACTGAAGCAGTCGGCGTGAGCTTAAATGGACTCCAGAGGATGGTAGAGGACAGGAAGCCCTGGAGGAACATTGTCCTTGGGGTCGCGATGGGTCGGACATGACTTCACAACTAACAAATATCAATAGAGAACCGTTTGACAACTGTCAGATTCTTTCTACTGTCACACATTGAATTCACTTCAGAATCCTGAACTGGGCACTAGAGAACTAGTGTACTTTACAAAGTCAATCTACACAGTCTATAAATTCTGATGTTCTGATGTAATATTGCTGGTCATTGACTAAATAAATAACACCTGCCTGAATCCAGGTAAAACAAATAGAATAGAATAACAGTTGGAAGGAACCTTGGAGGTCTTCTAGTCCAACCCCCTATGCCATTTCAGACAAATGGTTGTTCAATCTCTTCTTAAAAACTTCCAGTGTTGGAGCATTCACAACTTCTGGAGGCAAGTTGTTCCACTGATTAATTGTTCTCACTGTCAGGAAATTTCTCCTTAGTTCTATGGAATTCATTGGCAAACCTTTCCTGGTGGATAGTGTTGGATGAATAAATATTAGTTGGATGGCTAATCTTTGAAAATATACCACATATTGAAGTCTTTCAATATGTGGTATATTGAATATACACCAGTATATTAATATACACCAGATACAGTAATCCCTCACTATATCACGGTTCACCTTTCCCGGTCTCGCTGCTTCACGGATTTGCATCGTGCATTGTGTTCTGCATTCTGATTGGCTGATTGGTAAAACAGCTTGCCAAGAGCAGTGAAATACACGTGAGGCCAGGGGTGAAATCCTCCCGGTTCGCACAGCTCAACAACCTGGTGGCGTTCGCGGCATGGGGCTTCCCCCACCCGCTTCCCCCGCCCACCTGGATGTCGGCATCTGCGTTCTTTTGCCCTCTGCGCATGCGCAAAGCTGAAGTTACTACTTCACGGATTTCGCCTATCACGGGTTCTTTTTGGAACATAACCCCAGCGAAAAACGAGGGATTACTGTACTTCATTTGTTATGTGGAATGTAAATAGATAGCTATAGATGATTTGGCATGCTGGAGGTATAATATGCACAACATTTCTATGTTGTGTTTTCCATTGTGTCCCCAAAACAACTCCATGATTCCAAATGCCCTTTCAACCAATGGTTGAAGCTCCTTACGCACACTAAAATCACATTTTTGGGAGAAAACCTCCCAAGTCCCTTGGAAGTGGGGAAGTGTGACCAGGTGAGAATTAATCTCACAGAGGCAATGTTTGATCTTTCTCCCGGAATTCAGACATTAGAAATAAAGCCGGAGTTTAAAAGTCTAATTAAAATATTTATTTCAAAAACAATAAAATCTCATTGTTTACATCTCTGCTATAAAATGCGACTCTCCCAGTCAAGAGTCAAGTAAGAAGGAAGGAATGGAGATTAAGGAATGCACACATGCGTACAAGAACATATCAATCACGTGCTCAGGAATGTACCATTATATTAGATAGAGATGCAGCTCCCTGCATATGCATACAACTGACAATAAATCACATCGTGACAAAATGTACCCTAGGAAGACAGTGCCAGAAACCTCATAGCACCAGAAATCTCAGAAAACAGTAACAAGAGCTGAGTCACTTCTGTTTCTTGCCTTCCTTCATTAAAGAATGCAACTTTTCTGGCAGCTGCTTTGGAATGCATTTCTTTTCAGCGTCTGTGGTCTTTCCCAGCTGTGAACGAACTCAGGAAATTTCTTCCAACAGAAGAAAGAAAAGAAAAAATTAAAAGGAAAATATCTTGAAAGGACCAATTGGTGCCTATTTTTCAGAATGCTTGCAAGAAGCAGTCAAACGATCACAAAATGCTCATCTCAGGTCTTCCTAATGGGCTCAGAACAAGCATGAGTTTATTGGCTAACAAACTTTTTTTGCCATCAAAGTTAGCTGGCATTTGATTTATGGATCTGAGCAGTAGTGGGTTCCTACCGGTGCGCTCTCCGCCTTTCTTCGCCGCCGAGCCGAAGGACGCTGGCGGCGTTTGCGGCGGGGGCTTCCCCTGCCCGCTTTCCCGGGACGCCGGGATGCCGCCATTTGCGTTCTTCTGCACTCTGCGCAAGCGCAGCGTGCAGAAGAACGCAAATGGCGGCATCCCGGCGTCCCGGGAAAGCGGGCGGGGGAAGCCCCCGCCGCAAACGCCGCCAGCGTCTTCGGCTCGGCGGCGAAGAAAGGCGGAGAGCGCACCGGTAGGAACCCACTACTGGATCTGAGTCACGTTTGGAGAAATGTTCAACTTGACTTCAATGAAGGAGTGAAATCTGCATTTCTGGCTGTTCGGCAGTGTTCCTAATCTCTATAAATATGCTCCTAAACATCAATCAACCTGAATTTAACTTGAGCTGGCTCAGTTTCTACACTAGGTCAGCCTTCATGTATTGCCCTACATTCTGCATTTTAATCAGTCTTGTAAGTTTATACAATTGGTATTCAGTACGATTTATTTTAGGTTCATACATTGATGCTCAACAATTATGTGGTTAGCTACTTAGCTTAGGGAAGTGATGGTGAACCTTTTTTTGGTTCGCGTGCCAAAAGGGGGTGTGTGCGCACACGCACGTGCCCAGATCCATTCCCTCCACCCCACGCATGTGCATACACCCCCACGCTGCCCCCTGCGCATGCGCACAACCCCCCCTTCCCCCGCGCATGCGCACAGACCTCACTGAAGCCTGGGACAGTGAAAAAACAGCACAATGGACAAACCGGAAGTCCGTTTTTTCAAACTTCCGGTTTGTATGTTTGGCCATTTTTTCACCGTTCCAGGCTTCAGTGAGGCCTGTGTGCATGCGCTGGGGGCAGTGCGGGGGGGGTGTGTGCGCATGCGGGGGGGGAGGGAATGGGTGTGGGCACGTCCGCACGCACACACACCCCTTTTGCACGTGAACCAAAAAAGGTTCGCCATCACTGGACTAGATTCTCATATCAAAGCTTAAAATTTAGTTGCAATGTGTGAACCCAGCCATACGGTTGTTTCCAGGATGATCATGTTTAGATTGATCAATGACTAAGATAACTCACAACATACAACTGCTCAAAGATGGCTCAAGGTTGCAACTGCTGCTCCCTTGAGCAACTTTTAAGGTGTGCCCTGTTCTTTAAAAACAACAAAGAGGGAATGACGGTATTAGTTAATGAGTATGTAACAATATTCTGCTTAATTCTCAATCCTACACTTCTGAAACTGGAATTATTATTGCTTTAACCACAGCGACTTTTATGCTTGTTGTAGACACTGTAGGAGGAAAACTGTCTACTGTGGCACGAAATTAAGAATCTAATAAGATCTTTTCTGACTAATACTTTTTATTAAAAGGCAAAGATTCAGTGAGCAGCAGCTGTCTGCTATTGTAAGAGAGAGTCTCCTTCATGTGGCTGGTTTTTATAGTAATTTTTAAAGTATTTGCCTTTAAAGCAGTGGTTTTCAACCAGAGTGCTTGTGTTTAGTGTGCCATGAGGTTTTTGTCTTATTCATGAAATTCTGAGTGTATAACTTAATAAAAGTGTATAACAACCCCAGAAACCATGTCTGACACATTTAAAAATGTGTATATATTGATGATTCTTGACAAATATATCTTTTCTTTTATGTATACTGAGAGCATATGCACCAAGACAAATTCCTTGTGTGTCCAATCACACTTGGCCAATAAATAATTCTATTCTATTCTAATAATTTTTGGTGTGCCAAAGAACTAGTGTTTTATTCAATATCCTGTTGAGGATCCAAAAAGTTGAGAATCTGCCTCTAAAGTAATAATTATAGAAAATCACTGCCACCTGGAGTCCACAACCAGAATCACAATTAAAAGAATAGAATAAAATAGTGTAAAGAAAGGATGAAGCTTGCAATCCAATGTACATTTGGTTAGAAACAGTCCTGTTCGTTTTTTAAAATTCTGAATATGTCTTATCTAGAAAACTGACTTAGGACCATGGTGTATTTAATACAGCTAAGGGCACATATCACACTAAGACATAATCTGATTCCCACATTATGCTATAAACAATGGATTACAAACTATATTTTTCCTTTACTTTTTATTTCCTGCCTTTATTTTGATAAATAACTCAAGGTGTCTAGCATACCTAAAATTTCATCCGCCTCCTATTTTTCCCACAACCACCACCTTGTGAGACATGTTGGGCGAAGAGAGTTTGGCTCAAAGCAACCAACTGGCTTTCATTTCTAAAGCGGGACTAGAACTCACAGTCTCCCAATTTCTAGCCTAAACCGCTAGATCAGGGGTGTAAAACTCGTGGCCCGCGGCATGGATGCATCATGTGCTGGCCCTCCCTTGCCCGATTTAGCGAAGGGTAAAAAGGCCCAATACGTCACGTGTATCATTTTTATGATTATTTTTTGTCAAAGACAAATTCCTTGTGTGTCCAATCACACTTGGCCAATAAAGAATTCTATTCTATTCTATGTCCATTAAATGTCATGATAACAATATTAATGTCAAAAGCAAGTAGCCAAATACCGGTTACTCATTCTTTTTACTCTAATTGGTGGTATATAAACTCATTGCCCTAAATCTATTCTCTGGTGTATTGAAAGAAAATCTATAACTTTTCCTTTCAGATTTTCCAAGTATTTCCCTCAATTTCTATTTCACTCTTGGTTTTGCTGAACCTTACCACCTTATAAATTTATTTTAAGCAGTGTGTCTTGTTCAGAGGCAGGGTGGATTTGTGCATAAACACCAAAGATTAATTACGGGCATATTTAAAGAAAGTTAGCTCTGATAATCCTATTCTGCCTCAATATTTGCTTTGCGTCTTTAAAAATTCTTTTTATGGACCTCTGTTAACCAAACGTTTTTGTGGCTCGGCTCCATATTTAACATCTATGAGTCATCATACCGTTCCTGATGCCTCATCAACAGATTTATCTGATGGTTCCCAGATGCAGGATTTATGCCAATATTTACAAACATCAACAAAGACTATATATATAGTCTTATATATATATATAAATTCCTGCTACCGGTTCTATAGAACCGGTCCAAACAGGGAGGAACCCACCTCTGGTGTCATGTAAAGAGAAACCAGTTTGCCCAGCTGCAGAAGTTACACTCTGATTTATTTCACGCTCCTTTCATTGGTTAAAGTATTCAGATGCTAGCTGTAGAACACTGTTGTGACAATTCGTGGAAAGCATTTAGGACCTTTGAAACACATTCTTTAATTCCTTAAATATATAACTTATGAATGTGGTCATCCACTGAGAAATGTATGCCTCCACCCACGCAACAAATTACATATACTCTCAAGTATGAAACATGTCGGCAAATGCCGCCATTCAGACAAGCATTGTATTCAGGTTTTAATGCACTTGTTTGGACTGGCTGAAGGTCCTGTGATCCCAGCCATTTTGTCGCATAAACCAAAGTCAATAGCCTTCATGTTGCCATGTTTCTGAATCCAATTAAATGAATCTCCCCCTTAACACAACCTTATGTTTGATATGCAGGGCAGATTTGCGAGTTCTGCAATTGGTTGAGCCCCCTAGATGAGAGTAGAGAATTATAGGCATCCAGAATATAATAATAATATAATATAATATAATATAATATAATATAATATAATATAATATAATATAATATAATATAATATAATATAATATAATATAATATAATATAATATAATATAATATAATATAATATAATATAATATAATATAATATAATATAATAAATATAATATAATATAATAAATATAATATAATTAATAATAGAATAGAATAGAATAGAATAGAATAGAATAGAATAGAATAGAGACTCTAGACTCTAGACCAGGTGTCGGCAACCTTAAACACTCAAAGAGCCACAAAGGTCCTAACCGGAAGCCCCCTGTCCAATTCTGGAGCCAACCAGAAGTCCACTTCCCCTGCCATAGAGTCTCCTCCTAGCATGGCGTCCTTTTTCCTTTTCTGACCGGAAGTCCACTTCCCCCACCATAGAGTCTCCTCCTACCTTTTTCCTCTGCCTGTCCTAACTGAAAGCCCTATCAATTGTGGAGCCAACTGGCGACGGAGCCGCAGCAGAGGGATGAAAGAGCCGCATGTGGCTCCAGAGCCGTGGGTTGCCGTGGGTTGCTGACCCCGGCTCTAGACTCTAGACTCTATAGACTAGACTAGACTAGACTAGAATTCTTTATTGGCCAAGATGATTAGACACACAAGGAATTTGTCTTCGGTGTATAAGCTCTCAGTGTACATAAAAGATATGTGATAAATCATGATCATAGTCATCATATGATCATGATGAAATATGATAGATCTTAATGTCTGTATCCTACACTGTTTCTTCCATAACTCATTCAAAACAGGGACTAATACAAACACAACTCAAACAACGGCAGTGTTTACTTTCTCTCCGTTTCCCTCCTGAATTTTTAGCTACAGTTACCAAATGCACAACCAATCTCCGAAACTGAAAAAAAACCTTTATTCTCTAAATTTTCATTGGCCCGAGGAAGATACAGGAAGTCCTCGATGTACGACCGCAACTGAGCCCAAAATTTCTGTTGTTAAGCGAAACATTTGTTAAGGAGCTGAAGTGGTGCAGTGGTTAAATGCAGCCATTGCAGGCTGACTGCTAGTTCAACAGTTCAGCTGTTCAAATCTCACTAGGCTCAAGGTTGACTCAGCCTTCCATCCTTCCGAGGTGGGTAAAATGAGGACCCAGATTGTTGGGGGCAATATGCTGAACTCTGTAAACCGCTTAGAGAGGGCTTAGAGAGGGCTGTAAAGCACTATGAAGCGGTATATAAGAAAAGTGCTATTGCTATTGCTAATTTAATTTTGTCCCATTTCTTTCTTGCCACAGTTGTTTAAGCGAACGCTGCAATTGATAAGTTAAGTGAATCTGGCTTTCCTGTTGACTTGGCTTGTGAGAAGTTCACAAAAGGGGACGTGAACTTGGGACACAGCAACGGTCATAAATATGAACCAGCTGCCAAGAGTCTGAATTCTTTTCAAGCAATCATGGGGATGCTGCAAAGGTAGTATTGGTTCTGCAACCCAACAAGACCGACACAGACTTCAGAGGATAATCAGAACTGCAGAAAAAACAATTGCTACCAACCTGCCTTCCATTGAGGACCTGTATACTGCACGAGTCAAAAAGAGGGCTGTGAAAATATTTATTGACCCCTCGCATCCTGGACACAAACTGCTTCAATTCCGACCCTCAAAACGACACTATAGAGCACTGCACACCAGAACAACTAGACACAAGAACAGTTTTTCCCCCGAACGCCATCACTCTGCTAAACAAATAATTCCCTCAACACTGTCAAACTATTCACTAAGTCTGCACTACTATTAATCTTCTCATCCTTCCCATCACCCATCTCCTCCCACTTATGACTGCATGACTATAACTTTGTTGCTTGTATCCTTACGATTTATATTGACTGGTTCCTAATATGATTTGATTGCTTATTTGTACCCGGACTATCATTAAGTGTTTGTACCTTATGATTCTTGACGAACGTATCTTTTCTTTTATGTAGAGCATATGCACCAAAGACAAATTCCTTGTGTGTCCAATCACACTTGGCCAATAAAAAAAATTCTATTCTATTTCTATCAGCATTACTTGCTTGCAAAGAAGATTTTGGCATAGATTTCTGCAGCCAAATGCACATGGTGGGAGCATTCACTCGACGGTTACTAGGCGGGTTTTGCAGTTGAAAACTTATGCATACTTCAAGAACATGTTTATTTAATTTACGGTAGCCTTCTCCTGACCTAGAGGCATACATAAGACTTGGCTGCAGAAATTGTGAGAGAGAGGTTTATTTCCCTCTCTGTTAAAACTCTGCTGGCAAAAATGGCAGTTTGTTTTTTCAACTGTTACACGAATTTACATACCATCCGTGGATGCTTATTACTACGAGTCATAGCTACTGTGGCTTACTGCTTTTTATTTACTGCCTTAAGGTTTTTAAGTAATTTAATGGGGGCTGCCTGAAATGGAGATGAGCACAGTAGGTTAAAACTAATTCAATGGAAGGATTAAAAGCAGGAGAAATCCTAACAGTTCAAGCAACAATCCCAAAGGTGCTTTTTCAAGAGGCAATTTAGACTTTCTTCTTTTTCTTTGAAGACATTTGGCTTTTCATCCAAGAAGCTGAAGAAGACATCTGAAATGTCTTCAAAGAAAAACCCCAAAGACCAGCTGCCTCTTGAAAAAACACCTTTGGGACAACCATGACCTGGATGACTGAAAATTCTGTAGCTTTTTCTCTGGCAACATTACATTACTAACCAGAGCATACAAAACATTTGTTAGACCAATTCTGGAATACAGCTCACCTGTCTGGAACCCGCACTGCATATCGGACATTAATACAATCGAGAGAGTCCAGAAATATTTCACAAGAAGAGTCCTTCACTCCTCCGCTCACAACAAAATACCTTATTCCACCAGATTTGAAATACTGGGATTAGACAATTTACAACTATGTCGCCTCCGATCTG
The DNA here is from genome assembly GCA_023053685.1 of Diadophis punctatus similis. Taxonomy (NCBI): domain Eukaryota; kingdom Metazoa; phylum Chordata; class Lepidosauria; order Squamata; family Dipsadidae; genus Diadophis; species Diadophis punctatus. The sequence goes on along the minus strand of JALIGW010000012.1, from coordinate 12,486,765 downwards.
ATCTAAATGTAGTTCATAAAATCATATACCAAAATGTCCTTCCTGTTAATGACTACTTCAGCTTCAACCGCAACAATACATGAGCACGTAACAGATTCAAACTAAATGTAAAGCGCTCCAAACTCGACTGCAGAAAATACGACTTCAGCAACAGAGTGATCAATGCCTGGAATGCACTACCTGACTCTGTGGTTTCTTCCCCAAACCCCAAAAACTTTAACCTTAGACTGTCTACAGTCGACCTCTCCTCGTTTCTAAGAGGTCTGTAAGGGACGTGCATAAGTGCACCACTGTGCCTACCGTCCCTGTCCTACTGTCCTATTGTCCTCTTTTATCGTTACTTTTTACTTATGTTTATACAAATTACTACTATCCTATACATGTTTGACAAATAAATAAATAAATAAAATAAATAAATAAATAAAATCTCCATAGAGAGTTCAGCAACAAGATTACAATCCAGATGCTGCCAGGTTACTGGTGGCACAGTATTGGAAGAAGGAAGACCCACCTACGATCGAGGAATGGACACTAAAAGTCGTGCATTTGGCAGAGATGGCAAAAATTTCATCATATCTTAAAGACCACTCAAACGAAAGATATATATTGGAATGGAGAAGATGGATTGACTATATTCAAAACAAGTACCAGACTAAGAAGATTCAGATAGCTTATGAATGAAACATTTTTAATTTTTAGTTTAAGTTTAAAGGGTTTCGAGCTATAAGGAGTTAAAGATTTAGAGATTTTGAAGTCAATAATTTGTTAGCATATTTTAGTTCTATGTTTGTGAATACCAGACTCTGTGCTTGTTCTGGGAAGTCTAGGGAGGGGGGTGGGGGAGATGGGGGTGGGAGGGCAAGGGTGGAGAGATGGGGGAGGGGGGAAGGGGTGGGGAAAAATGTTTGTACTACTTATAAAACTTTTTAATAAAAAAAAGATTACAATCCAGATGTTAGTATGCACAATCTAGTGTAGCCAAGAGATAACAGGTAAGGCGTGTAGAATTCAGTCTTTTTCTGAGCCATGGCTACGATTCATTCTATGCCATCATGAAAACAAACTACAGTACACAGAATCTATTAACGGGTAAACGCGCGGTGGGAATTCTGCCTCGTTCAATAAATAAACTATAGCTAAATAAACCGCGACTTATATGCAAAACAGATCAGGTGTCACTCCGTATCCCTTTGGCACGGGCATTGAACCAGCCGAGTTGAACCCGAAGCATTGGTGGCTTAGCTGTTTGCTAAGCCGTTCCTAACCATTGTTGGCTCAGCCTTAGCTCCACGATCTCCCTCTTTCTCCGTAAAATATATTTCTTGCCACCGGCGCACATCCCTGGGAGGGGCTATGGGAACGCCGCCCACGCTCTTGCACGCGGAGGTAAGGGGTGCACCCATTCACACGTTCGCGATTCCCCCGACTCCCCTTTCCGACGTGCAGCCTTCCCCGCTTCTCCCCCCCCTCCCCCCGCGCGCCGTCTCCAAGCGATAACAGAACGTGGGCGTCCCGGAGCGCTTTCGTTTTTTTTTTTTTTTTTGCATAGCTCGGGCCGATGGGCCAATAGGCGGGCGAGATGCCCTCCCTGGCATTTGCATAGCGGTCGCGGCGGGCCAATGGGCTGGCAGGTTCGGAGCGGGTTTGGAACGCGAGGTTGCAGCCAGCTGGCGCCGCTCGAGTGTTGCCGAGCGAAGCCGAGCGAGGTGATTCCTTTCGCGAGCCCGTGGCGGGGACGGAGCTCGGCCCGGGAGCGGCCCTGCTCTTTGGGGGGGACCGGAGACTTGGGACTTACGCCGCATCTGTTGCTGTTGTTGCTGCTGCTACATCCCGAGGTGGGAGCATGTCGGTTGCGGGCTTGAAGAAGCAGTTCCATAAAGCTAGTCAGGTAAGGCAGAGCTGGCGCGGAGGAAATCTAATTGGTTTTTGCTTTCTGAACTTGCTTGTTTTCTTGCAGGCGTTTCATTACCCCAAGCTAGTCCCCAAAGATGCTGCAACCGGACTTTCTGGCTTTTCTTTGAAGACGTTTCCCTTCTCATCCAAGAAGCTTCTTCAGCTCTGACTGGAAGGTGGTGAATGGAAGGACTTACGCTCTTTGCAGACAGCTAGCTGGTCGATTAATTTAATTTAATTTTAATTAAAAGTTCTTATAGGCCGCCCAATCCCGTAGGACTCAGGGCGGCGTATAACAGAGTAAGAACAATAAAAAAAATAACAAAACTATTTAAAACAGTACACAATTTAAAAAAGGAAAACCAATCATCCATGCGGGAATAAGATCTCTTTTTCGTTGGCATCCTTTTTAGAGAGAGAAAAGATCCCGCAGCCAAGAAGGCTCCTCACACATTTGCACTACTCAAGTGACCCAGAGGACACAGATAAACCTCCGAGAGGCCTCAAGGACTCTAAAAAGAATGCGGACTACCAGCTGTCTGCAAAGAATAGAAATCCTTCCATTCCCCACCATCCAGTCAGAGCTGAAGAAGCTTCTTGGATGAGAAGCGAAACGTCTTCAAAGAAAAACCAGAACCTCCTTGAAAAAGCACCTCATCAGTGTAACTCATCAGGTAACATCATCAGTGTTACTAGCACTGCAAGAAAACCCCCAAGCTCAGAGAGCACCAAAGACTCTTCATGTCAACCCTGAGCTACAAATATTCTCCTTTATTAAATCTAATGGGGTTAAACACTGCAATCCGCCTGGCAGAGCTGAGAACGAGGGCACAGGCTCCCCGTAAGTGGGTTCGCACAGCGTGCTAAACCTCTGTGGAGTTTACCACCGAGACATTTGACTGTGTAAACCCAGCCACCAGGTGGGATGTTGCCTCCAGCGGGTTTGCTCTGCAAACCACGATTAAACTAGCGGTGGCCTAGCTGGTTGTGTGAAAGCGATCCTTGGAGGAGGATGCATGGAGAGGGGGAGGCTGTAACCTTATCCGAACAAAGGTTGATGATGACTGGGTTTTCCTGCCAACTTTTCCTCTTGAGTGGATTATTTAGAGAAGGATGGCAAATACATCTAATAAATAAACAAATTTAGGTCTGCATCTATATATCAACTTGCGCTATCCATTCCTCTTGGGAGGGACCCCGGGATAAAGGTTTCCCATTCTCCAGGAATTCTCTCCGTAACTCAGAGCAAAGTCGAGTTTGCAGCCCTACTTGCTCAGTGCTGCAACAAAATTCTGTGCCCATTGTGCATGGGCTTACAGTTTTCAAATATTCTTGAAAAGGTAGCTAGATATTCTTGTGAAGGGATGCTAGAGGCTAAAGGAATTCCCAAGCAGCCTTTGGGGCGGTCCTGTTGCCTGGGGAGAGCAGCCAATTCCTCTCCAGCGTGTTTATTTTTCCAGCAAGTCCCTCTGGGAATTCACTTCTCTTCTCTCGCTTGAGGCCCTCAGCCTGGTTGCTTTGAAGGTGATGGAGTTGGCTGGCTTGAGTGATCAGTGGCTGCAGAAGACAGCAGCTTCTGTTGCTGTAATCCTTAGCAAGGTGTTGCTTCATCATATTCTTGTCCGGAGATGGTTAGGTGATTTCTCCATTGGTTTTTAGATCCCTGTTTCAACTTGGTGGGGGCTAGGTTCATGTGCATTGCCATCAAGGTGTTGCTTTTCTTTTCTGGATGGGCTTTTCCCCACCAATAAGGGATACTTTCTTCTTTGCAACTTGAAGCTATGTGCACTTCAGCTCTCAGAATTCCCCAGCCAAACATACTGGCTGGGGAATTCTGGGAGTTGAAGTCTCTACCTCTTGGGAGCAACTAGATTGGGAACAGCTATTTTAATTGCCCCCCCTTCCATTTCTGCAAGGGGGAAAGCTACTAAAATTAAACTTCTGCAAGGAGAAACGTGCCATTCAAACTTGGGTTTCTGTCTTGATTTTTTGATATTGATTATGCTTACCGCAACCTTTGTCATATGGAGTGTTTGGTGAGATAAAAATTTTTTTCACTCTGTTATCCTTAAAACTACCAATAGGATAAGTTAGACCAGGGGTAAGCAACCCGTGGCTCTGGAGCCGCATGTGGCTCTTTCTTCCCTCTGCTGCGGCTCCCTGTCCCTCAAAATATGTGTCACAACTGCCAATGTGCGACACCCGCCGGCACGCAATTTATTGAGATTTTCGATCCCTGGTAGACCAACCATGGATAAATCCAAGAAAAGAAAAGTTTCAGAAGAAAACAGAATCTTTAATTGAACTATATATGCTAGTTTTGTGGCCGCTCAGGAAATAGGCAGGCACGGGAAGAGTTTTGTGGCTCCCGGTGTTTTCTTTTCTGTGGGAAACAGGTCCAAATAGCTCTCTGAGTGTTTAAGGTTGCCGACCCCTGGGTTAGACTGACAAATAATAATTGGCTCAAAGTCAGAATCTTGAAGATCCTTGGCCTGAGACCCTAACCTGAACAACACATTGTGTCTCAACCAATTGAACCAATACTTAGTAAGGGTTTGCATACTGGTAATGTCTCTTCTTAAGCAGAATAAGGACCTTTATCTCTCGCATCTGAAGGAAGCAGTGAAGTGTCTTTAAGATGCTAACAAGTATGAGATGGCCTAATAATCTTCATTAGATAAGGAAAGACTTGTGTTGCAAAATAAAAGGACCTGTATTTGCATATCAGACTAGTCAATTAAAGTATATTGAGTCAGACCCAGGCCTGATGACTGCATACCGTATATGAATAAATGCCCTCAATTTTAACTCAATCTATCCCTGCCTATAGGATGTTCCGGTAATCTTGATGCCTCCCATTCAATTTATCCTTTGCCTTTTTCGTCTTTTGCTTCCTTTAATCTTGTCAAGCATGACTTTTTTTTTTCTACCGGTAGTTGTTCATAATTTTTATTAGATGCTCAAGGCCTGTGAAATAGCTGCTGCTGATGATTGTCTTAGGGGAGTTTTATTGATTGATTTATTATGTGCCATCAAGTGCTTTTCCCGACCGCATAGATAGATTTGCAGACTGTGATGAGCTGTTCCTGACCTGGCCTTTCAGGTTAGGAAAATAGACCGTTTTTATTTTTGGTCCTACTAGGTGGCTCAGTGGCTAAGACGCTGAGCTTGTTGATTGACAGGTCGGCAGTTCGGCAGTTCGAATCCTAGTGCCGCGTAACGTGGTGAGCTCCCGTTACTTGTCTCAGCTTCTACCAACCTAGCACTTCGAAAGCATATAAAAAATGCAAGTAGAAAAATAGGGACCACTTTGGTGGGAAGGTAACAGCGCTCCATGCGCCTTTGGCGTTTAGTCATGCCGGCCACATGACCACAGAGACGTCTTCGGACAGCGTTGGCTCTTCGGCTTTGAAACGGAGATGAGCACTGCCCCCTAGAGTCAGGAACAACTAGCACATATGTCCGAGGGGAACCTTTACCTTAAGACTAACTTGTTGGTTCTTCTTGCAGTCAGTGATACTATTAGTAACCACCTCCAAATCCCAGATCTGTCTTCCCTCTCTCTCTCTCTCAAAGTTTAATTTTAAACATTGGGCACTATCACTGGAAAGGCTGCTGCATGGAATCTCGTCTCAGGTTTTCATTGCGATCCTCCATAAATTTAACCGTGTCTTTATTCCTTGAGTACAGAACACTATCTTTAACTGTTCTTGAGCTCAATTATATGTCGTCATCTTGTCTTTAGGGTCAACACCAGAGTTCATTTCATTTGTGATTGATGTTACTTTGGGCAACTTCAGTGTTTCCCAACCTTGACAACTTGAAGATGTCTGGACTTCAACTCCCAGAATTCCCCAGCCAGCATTTGCTGGCTGGGGAATTCTGGGAGTTGAAGTCCAGACATCTTCAAGTTGCCAAGGTTGGGAAACACTGGACTACTTAATGTGTATCATTAATCTAGTGTTTTTTCAAAAAACTTTCATCACGGGCTTTTCTTAGTCCTCTTTATTTCCAGACGACAAAATGCCATCATCATCTGCGTATCTCAAATTGTTAGGGGTTCAACTTCCAATTTTCATTCCAACTGCCCTATTGTCTAATCTTCCATCCAGTCTTGCATTTGTATACATTAAGTGGACATAGAGACAATGTGCTCCCTTGTCTGTCTTGCATTGCTTTTCTGGGTCTTTTCATTGCTTTTCTGAGTCTGAGTTTTTTTTTTCAAACTCAGTTATTACAGTAACTATTTGTTCATTGTAAATGTTCCTTGGGAAAAAAAATAATTCGATACGTTCTGATACAGATATTAGCACGCTGGAGCTGAGCTAGGGCAACATCTCGCGTCCCCGCAGATATGGCTCCACGTGCCAACTGTGGCACCTGTGCCATAGGTTTGCCATCAGGGTATAGGTTCTCCTGCTTGAGCAGGGGGCTGGACTAGAAGACCTCCAAGGTCCCTTCCAGCTCATTCATTCTATTCTATTCTACATCTGCATGTTAGTAACCTCTGGCTTAGTAAAACGTGCCACTCCTCTACTCGCAACAGAATACCTTACGCAACCAGACTTGAAATCCTGGGCTTAGAAAGCTTAGAACTACGTCGCCTTCGGCACGACCTAAGCATAACTCATAAAATTATCTGCTACAACGTCCTTCCTGTCAATGACTACTTCAGCTTCAACCACAACAATACACGAGCACATAACAGATACAAACTCAAAGTGAACCGCTCCAAACTTGACTCTAGAAAATATGACTTTAACAAAAGAGTGGTAAATGCCTGGAACTCACTACCTGACATTGTGGTTTCGTCACCAAACCCCCAAAACTTTACCCTTAGACTGTCCACTGTTGACCTCATCCGATTCCTAAGAGGTCAGTAAGGGACGTGCATAAGTGCACCAGCGTGCCTACCGTCCCTGTCCTAATGTTCCCTCTTATCAGTACCAATCTTATGTATATAAACAATGTTATACTGTATCTATGTATATTACCAACATGTACTTGACAAAAATAAATAAATAAATAAAATAAATAAATGATTTTGAGAGAGGTGGGTTTTCTTTTTCAAATTTATTTTACAAATGACATTGGAAGCTGTGATGAAACTTGCCCATTCAATCTTTCAAATGAAATCAGGGCTGCCCTTTTCTCTTTGACTGTCCCAGAGGTTTCGATAATATGTTTTTTTTTTTTTTGCTGGCTCCCATTTTTAAAAAGAAAAGTTACTGCTTATTCCACCAGTAAATTGTTCATCTGAATGAGGGAGCTGTTAGGCCTCCTTTCTGATTTCAAGAACAAAAGAGGCATTCTTCATAAAGTTTGACTAACCACAACGTAAGCATAGCCATACAATAACTCTGTAATGCATTTTAGGAGTATAAAATATTCTCTGTGGGTTGCACTGGACTTGTTACACTGCTGAATCATAGATTAGCGGAGCACGTAGATAGGGTAGCCCCTAACACATTGCAGGAACAAAAGGCATGGGTTTGTGTAAAATATGTGCATGCTAATTTGTGGCTAGAGATGGCGATTTAGTAATAATTACCATCATGTGAGTAAAAATGGAACGACTCTTAAGATAAACTGTAACAACTCTAGGGGGTAGGTGGGTGGATAGTTGGTATGGTAGCAGAGACAGAAAATCGGCCCTTTGGAATGTCCAAGCTGATGGCTTGAAAGTAATTGAGAGGAATGGAATGGAATGGAATGGAATAAGAATAGAATAGAATAGAATAGAATAGAATAGAATAGAATAGAATAGAATAGAATAGAATAGAATAGAATAGAATAGAATAGAATAGAATAGAATAGAATAATTGGAAGGGACCTTGGAGGTCTTCTAGTCCAACCCCCTGCTTACGCAGGAAACCCTACACTACTTCAGACAAATGGTTATCCAACATCTTCTTAAAAACTTCCAGTGTTGGAGCATTCACAACTTCTGGAGGCAAGCTGTTCCACTGGTTAATTGTTCTAACTGTCAGGAAAGTTCCCCTTAGTTCTAGGTTACTTCTCTCCTTGATTAGTTTCCACCCATTGCTTCTTGTCCTGCCCTCAGGTGCTTTGGAGAATAGCTTCACTCCCTCTTGTTTGTGGCAACCCCTGAGATATTGGAACATTGCTATCATGTCTCCCCTAGTCCTTCTTTTCATTAAACTAGACATACCCAGTTCCTGCAACCGTTCTTCATATGTTTTAGCCTCCAGTCCCCTAATCATCTTTGTTGCTCTTCCATAGAAGTAGTGATAGTCCTTGACTTACAACAGTTTATTTAGTGACTGTTTGAAGTTACATTGGCACTGAAAAAAGAGAGTTATGACCATTTTTCACACTTATGACTGTTGCAGCATCCCCATGGACATGTGATCAAAATTCAGATACTTGGCAGCTGGCTCATACTTACGACGGTTGCCGTGTCCTGGGGTTGTGAGAGATCACTTCTTGGGACCTTCTGACAAGCAGTTACTAAGGAAGCCAGATTCACTTTACGACTGGGTTATTAACCTAAGAACTGCAGTGATTCCCTTAACAACTGTGGCAAGGAAGGTCATAAAATGGGACAAAGCTCACTTAACAACTGTCTCGCTTAGCAACAGAAATTTTGGGCCCAATTCTGGTCATACCTCGAGGATGACCTATATAAGGGATGTGTCTGCTCATAAGGTCAAAGGCTCATACAAGAAACTATGGTAGCTCAGCTGAGAAACAAATGTCATTTATTTCTAAAATATTATAAACAAGAAATTGATGCTGGCCTGGTTCACACGTTACCCTAATTTGTAAATCCGGATGTGCAGTTGAAGTCTGCAGAGATCCAGATTTTGGGATCCTTCTCTCTCTCTCTTTCTCTCTAGGCTTTGTTGTTGTTGTTGTTGTTGAAGAGTCAGAAGTGGACTTGCGGCTTTTTGGAGTGACCTGATTGAGGTGTAGAAACGAGGTCACCTTTCAGGTGGAAATCCACAAGATGAAAATTGGCTTCTCTAGGCTTGATTGTGTAGTGGTCCCTGTATAGTATATTGCCTGTTTTATTCGGGCTTTGTGCAAGACAATCTGGAACATTTTGTCCCTGCAAGAGGTTTGAATCTTGAAATTAAATTAAGGAGCAGCAAAATGCTATTTACGTGGAACATCGCGTCCCCGGACTGGTCGACACTGGTGAAAATATCTTTTTATGTGTTCGTATTGAGCCTACACATTGAAACATAATTGCGTGCCACGGTGTCACTGGATTGGATAGGGAGGGCATCTTGAAGGCTTGTCATGTGACATGCGTTTTGTGCCCCGAGGAGAAAATAGACTTCCTGCAAGTCCAATCTTTACATAAAAAGTTTTTCTTTGGTTTTATGTTTCCTCAGTACATTGCTCTTTTTATTATTTCTGAAGGTCAGAAATGGCTCTCGGTTTTTGGTTATCGTTTCCATTCACAGAGAAGATTCTGAGTCAAGGAGAATATGCTTCTTCTGGCTATAGATCATAACCTAATTCAACATTTCGCAGGGATGAAATCCAGCAGGTTCTGACAGGTTCTGGAGAACCGGTAGCGGAAATTTTGAGTAGTTCGGAGAACCGGCAAATTCCACCTCTGGCTGGCCGTAGAGTGTGGAGGGAATGGAGATTTTGCAATATCCTTCCCCCAGGAGTGGGGAGGGAATGGGGATTTTGCAGTATCCTTCCCCTGGAGTGGGGAGGGAATGGAGATTTTGCAGTATCCTTCCCCTGGAGTGGGGAGGGAATGGGGATTTTGCAGTATCCTTCCCCTGGAGTGGGGAGGGAATGGAGATTTTGCAGTATCCTTCCCCTGCCACGCCCACCAAGCCACACCACTCCCACCAAGCCACGCCCACAGAACCGGTAGTAAAAAAAAATGGATTTCACCACTGCAACAGTGTAAGAACTGATGTGCATTGAATGCACCGTGTTAGCAGATTAAACCTCTTTTTCTGTACATGGGAGTTTCCATGTGAGGATTATTTTTTTTCCAGCTGTAATCAGATTTTTAGACTCGGAAGGTAGGTCTTAGGGTACACGTGACAATGGATTTTTTTTTTACTAGAAATGGGCAGACAAGGTTTGTGATAGATACACACTGCAGTGGGTGTGCGATGTCACTGCCTGGTGGGAAATAAGCCAGAGGATCATGCTTGAATCCCTCCTGACTCAAAGGGCCCTTTGTCTGTCTGCTCCATCTTATCAAAAATGTTGCTTCCTACTGTCCTCATAGTTGAATTTTGCTTCTTACTAACCCCGCTCCAGCAAGACCTGAGTGCTGTGTGAGCTATATTAATGCAAGCAGTCGGAGAGCCTTTTTAAACAATGATTTTATCTACATCGACTCAACTGTTCTGAACGTAACACCTGCACCACTGGGACTGAACTTCAGATGTGCCAGATGCCAGATCAGTGGCATTCTTCAACACACACCCCTCAATCTGGAATATCGATACCATGATTGGCAACTCAAGTTTCTGAAAATGGAATCGTACTACCATATGTGGTGGACTTGCCCAAAGGCAAAAAAAAAATTGGATGAAAATACATACGTGGTTAGAGAAAATGATAAAGCAACATATAGATTTAAAGCCAGAAATATTTTTGTTAGGTAGTTTGCCAGAAAAATATAATAAAGGGAATGTATATACAGCAGCGAGAATTGTATTTGCACAACATTGGAAAAATGAGGAAACTCCTTCAGATGAAAATATAATCAAAAAAATATTAGAGTGTGCAGAAATGGATAGGCTAACATTAAAGATAAAGGATAAAGAAGACACAGAATATTTTTTAACTTGGGATTTGTTTTACCAGTGATCTATATATATAAAAGCGAAAACTACTCATGCATTAATCACGAAACCTCCAGAACCGTAAAGCCTACAAACTTGAAATTTGCCACGTATGTTCCTCTTGCCTTCTAGGTACTCACTAAAAAAGGAATTTTCAAAATGACCATTGGAGCATTAGTATTTCCTATATTATTATTAACACGCTCTGATGCTAAGGAGTTCTACTCCCCCTCCCCACCTGAAAAGAAATCCGATCCAAATGCAAAACACAAGCAGAGGAGTTTCAGTTTCGCTTTTGCTTTCACAGCAGCAAGCACCTTTACTATCTTATCACCTCAAGCCGTAATTCTAACTCTGTCACATATGTAAGTTTGTATACTTCCAAGTGGTGATTAATGCCGAGGTGCGTTTCAATGCCCCCACGACTACAGAAGTGGTTGTTCTCATTGTCGGCCAGGAATAAACAGTGAATAGAATGCCGACAATATGACTGGCATGGTCCATTAATTTGGACAAAGGGCATGTCAGTTACTGCCTCCAGAGGCCAAAAGCCCCAGGTTGGCTTCCTGGTTGTCATCACAAGTATTATGTCACTTTAAAACCAGGCTATTATTGTATCTGTGAGAATATGCTTACAGAAGACGTTACCTAGTAACTTTGAAGTAAACTGCTCCCTGGGGCTTGTGATTGTCAACTTGACTTAACATAACAAGATTAATGGCCCCCATTAACCTCTGCTTGAGAGACAGCATTGAGGAAACACAGTTCTAAGAATTCTGTTTACCAAATTACGGGAGTGTATTAAGTGCAGATAGCCACCGCGAATGCTTCTATATAAATGGAGCTGGCCTTTTGTACTGCCACTGCTGCAGTACCCACTCCAAGTAGCCATCTTTAGTATGGGACATCCCTAGATTATTTTTGGCCTCACCAGGAAGAGGGTATATATGGTACAGAATTCTTTCTGTTGCATTTGGGCTAATCAACACAACCACATTGAGTTGGGTAGTGTGACAGTCCTCAAACAGGCTCATTCTGGGCAAGGAGTGGGTGGTGGCTCATTCTGGGCAAAGACCTGTGGTGGCGCATGTTGTTGTGCATTCATTATTAAGTGCCCGTAGTTACTGCTGTGCCAGTTGAGTTGTGAGCAGAAGACATTTAAAGGAGGGGTGTGTGATGTTGGTGGGACGAAGGGGCCAGAAACTCTTGAAGATCTGTGACTTGAGGAAACATCTGCTACAACCTGGTGTGGTTTGGAGGTGGGGCTTGGTAAAGTAGAGGCCCAGAAGTGATAAAGAGGAGGGGGCAGGCCAGAAAGATAAGCTGGGGAGGGGAGATAAGTCTCGTTCTGCATCTGAAATGGGAATTCCCTTTACTGACCAAGCAACAACCCTTGTGATACAAAGAGCATGCACACATGATACGCTGAAGAGGGCAATAGCCAAACACATTTTCACCGAATGTATGGAGATGCGCACACACACACGCACACGCGCGCACACGCACGCACACACACACACACTATGAGCCGTGGTCGCGCAGTGGTTAGAGTGCAGTACTGCAGGCTACTTCTGCTGACTGCCGGCTGCCTGCAATTTGGCAGTTCAAATCTCACCAGGCTCCAGGTCGACTCAGCCTTCCATCCTTCCGAGGTGGGTATAATGAGGACCCAGATTGTTGGGGGGCAATAGGCTGACTCTGTAAACCGCTTAGAGAGGGCTGTAAAGCCCTGTGAAGCGGTATATAAGTCTAAGTGCTATTGCTATTGCTACTTGGGGTTATCCCGAAGGTACTTTTTCAAGAGGCAACTGGACTTTCTGGTTTTTTTCTTTGAAGACATTTCGCTTCTCATCCAAGAAGCTTCCAGAGCTGAAGAAGCTTCTTGGATGAAGAAAAAAACCAGAAAGAGCAGTTGCCTCTTGACAAACCACAACCATGGGACAACTATGACCTGGATGACTGAGAATCTCCATAGACTGTTAGTACCTGTCCTTCCATTCCTCCGCCATCAGAACCTGATGAAGCTTCTTGGATGAGAAGCAAAACATTTTCTTCTTCTCCATCAAGAAAAAACAGTCCAGTTGCCTTTTGAAAGGAAAAAAAAAAGCACCTTTGAGACAACCATGACCTGGATGACTGAGGATCTCCATAGACATCTACTTGGGGTTAGTTTATAGCAGAGAGGCATACACTGGTGAGACAGCTTCTCATCTCAACAAAAATGTTGTTTCTCAAAGCCAGTGGCCAGCCTTCCTCTCTGCTCAAGAGGATAGGTGTCAGGGGTCAGCAACCTTAAACATTCAAAGAGCCACAAATGTCCTAACCGGAAGCCCCCTGTTCAGTTCTGGAGCCAACCGGAAGTCCGGTTCCCCCACCATAGAGTCTCCTCCTAGCATGGTGTCCTTTTTCCTCTACCTGTCCTAACCAAAATCCCTATCAATTGTGGAGCCAACTGGCGACGGAGCCGCAGCAGAGGGATGAAAGAGCCCCATGCGGCTCCAGAGCCGCAGGTTGCTGACCCCTGAGATAGGTGATGAGCAAGCCTTTTTCTTCACAATCAGCTTTCCATTGGTCATCATGAAACATATGCTGTTTCATGAGTTTAAGGAAAGTTCTTGGTTTTCCTTGGGCATATGTGTTTTATCAGTATTTTTTCAGTGATGACGAGTCCTTTGGTTTCGCGTCCCAAAGGTGCTTTTTCAAGAGGCAACTGGACTTTCTGGTTTTTCTTCGAAGACGTTTCACTTCTCATCCAAGAAGCTTCTTGAAAAAGCACCTTTGGGACAACCATGACCTGGAGGACTGAGAACCTCCATAGACTTTGGTTTGGTGCTGTACCGTTGTTTATCGTTTTTCTTTTCCTCCTGCAGCTTTTCAGCGAGAAGATCAGTGGAGCAGAAGGGACAAAACTTGATGAAGACTTTCAAGAGATGGAGAAGGTAAGGCAAGCCTGTGATACTGGCTGCTAATCGCAAGGTAGTTATTTCTAATTATAACTCGAGAGGCCTTTTCATCCTTTTTCTAAAATAGGCCCATAGTTAGGTAAAGGTCTAGAGGAGACCAGGTTGGCACAAATTTGTGTGCAATGTACGAAAGAAACAATCCCCGTCATATCACAGCTTGCCTCAGAAGTTGTGAATGCTCCAACACTGGAAGTTTTTAAGAAGATGTTAGATAACCATTTGTCTGAAGTAGTGTAGGGTTTCCTGCCTAAGCAGGGGGTTGGACTAGAAGACCTCCAAGGTCCCTTCCAACTCTGTTATTATTATAGTATTATATATTGTTAAAGATTAGCGATGGTTCAAAATTGAATTATTTTTGAATCCAGCATCCTGACCCATGTCCAACGGGTTGTTTCAACAACCTCAACAACCTTAGAAATTGATAAAGGAGAATATTTGTAGCTCAGGGTTGAAATGAGGGGTCCTTGATGCTCTCTGAGGTTGCTTGTTTTCTTGCAGATGTTTCATTACCCAACTAGGTAACATCATCAGTGCTAGAAGGAAGTGGGGTTTGTGGAGTGGAGGAGGAGGAGGAGGAGGGCAGTGGGGTCCTTGGTGCTCTCTGACCTTGCTTGTTTTTTTGCAGAGGTTTCATTACCCAACTATCATCAGCATCATTGGCATCCTTCAGTCTCGAAAGACTATGGTATCGTGCTCTGGAAAGAGTTCCTAAAAACGCTGTATGCAAAGCTGGGGTATCCTCTCCAGAGCATGAGGCCTGGGTAGGTTAGTATGGAGGATAGACTGTTACCCAAGCAGCAGATCCCCCCTCTCCACGTCTCTGAAATAATCCAATGGAATGGCAAAGCCAATACGATTGGTTCCAGCTGCATCACAGGAGTTATCAGAACGTGGCTGTACACAGTCACGAACTGCTTCCAGGACTCCGGCTCCGGATTTTGCCTCAAGGTTTATTCCTGAAGCCTTTCCCAATGATGGATATAGCCACAAGGCAGTGGAGATTTGGAGTCAGAGTTTCCCTTCTCCTAGAAGATGGTTTTGCCGCTTTATCTACCGTTGGGGCGTAGAGCCCTCTTCTGCCTTCAAAACCATTGATCATCATCTCCTGTAACCCTGGAAAAGGGGCCCTTACAAGGTGCTACCAGTCGGGCCAGCTGGACCAAGGTTTTTTAATGAGGTATTACTCCTCCAACATGATAGTATAACGGATGATGATCTTCCAAGTATCCATGTAAATTTGGACAACTTCTCCTCCCACAATTGAGAATGTCCAGCGATACTTCACAATAAAAGTATTACATTCCTCTGTTCACAACAGAATTCCTTATGAAACCAGACTTGAAATTTTGGGACTTCAAAATTTAGAACTCCGCTGCCTTCGATCTGACCTAAGTGTAGCTCACAAAATTATCTGCCTCAATGTCCTACCTGTTAACGACTACTTCAGCTTCAACCGCAATAATACACGAGCTCACAATAGATACAAACTTAATGTAAACCACTCCAGACTTGATTGCTAAAAATTCGACTTCAGCAACAGAGTTGTCAACACCTGGAACACTTTACCTGACTCAGTAGTTTCTTCCCCAAACCTCAAAAACTTTTGAGATTTGGTAGATAATCTGATGTTGTCAGATTATCTACCATCGACCTCACCCCATTCCTAAGAGGTCGGTAAGGGACGTGCATAAGCGCACAATCATGCCTACTGTTTCTGTCCTAATGTACACATATATTCTTACCTCTTTTACTCTTATTCATGCTTCTATTATTACATATATATTCAATCATGTTTTACTGTTTATACTTTGCTTATAATCATATATGCTTGACAAATAAACAAATACAAATACAATACAATCAGGATCAGGAATGGGAGGGGGCGAGGAAAGCAGCCCACTTGCCCATTGGTGGTGTTAAGGAGAGAGTGCAGAGCAACCCCTGAGTTATCAGGGACATGCACGTAGAAACGAAGTATTACAGCTTGGCAGCCAGTGGATAGAAGTAATGATCCAGTCACAAACAGATTCGTTAAAGTGTATAAAATAGTTTTCTTTAAGATAAATGGCACAGTCCAATTAAACGGTCCAGGTCATACACGTTCAGTCAGTCAATATTAAGAAGTATAATAATCTTCTTACCAGCCTGTCTTTGTCTTAAACATCAAACAAAGATATTACAGCTTACAAACACTTCAATACTATCAGAGAGTAACAGAGCTTCACACAGATCTCACTATCAGACACACAGTCAATCACGAATGAATTAGAATTCCAGAGCACAGCAGCTCCCAACTGCGGATCTCTGGCTCCCTCTTATAGCAAACTTGAAACACCACAGCCAATCAGAATACAGCAAATATCTTAAAGCTATATTACCTCTATACATATAAACATAGATTGGTGGCTTGTTTATATATTAACAACACAACCATTTGGACATAGTCCTAACAGGTGGAAAAAGGCAGGACCAGGAATGGGGAGGGAGGAGAGCAGCTCAACTGCCCGCCGGTGGCAAAAGGACTATGATGATGTTACGTAGTTACAGTTGCAAGGAAACAAGCAATCTCAGAGAGCACCAACTTAGGACCTCTTAACCTTAGAAATGTTTCGAGTTCAAAACACTTCCAAAATGATCAAAACTGCCCGTTTCCAATTTAGGAATCAAAATTGGAGGCGTTGAATAAAAAGCGGCTCAAATTGAAAATGATTTGCACAGCCCACCTAAAGATACTTCATTTTCCTCTTGCAGAAAATTGACGTCACTAGCAAGGCAGTGGCAGAACTTTTATCCAAAGCTACAGAATATCTCCAACCTAACCCAGGTGAGAACGAGATAGCTTCAGTCAGTTCCAGATGTTTCAAACGGCTGAGCACCAATTGCGAACCAATGCATCGGATCTGTGCCTCTCAGCTTCGTTTTGTTTTCTACAGATGTTTTTATGTTGCCACAGTTTCATTGTCTGTATTTTTACTTACTGTTTATAAGAGGTCTTCAGTTTACAATCCTTCGTTTAGTGGCCCTCAAAGTTATAAAAAACACTGAAAAGAAATGTGACTTACAATCAGTCCTCACACTTATGACCGTTGCAGCATCCCTATGGTCACACGGTCAAAATACAGGCACATGGCAAGTGGCACGTATTTTGTGATGGTTGTGGTATCCCGAGTCATGTGATTGTCTTCCCAGCCAGGTTCCAACAAGACTCTAGAAAGAGGGCAGAGAAGAGCAACAAAGATGATTAGGGGACTGGAGGCTAAATATATGAAGAACGGTTGCAGGAACTGGGTATGTCTAGTTTGATGAAAAGAAGAACTAGGGGAGACATGATAGCAGTGTTCCAATATCTCAGGGGCTGCCATAAAGAAGAGGGAGTCAAGCTATTCTCCAAAGCACCTGAGGGCAGGACAAGAAGCAATGGGTGGAAACTAATCAAGGAGAGAAGCAACCTAAAATTAAGGAGAAATTTCCTAACAGTTAGAACAATTGATCAGTGGAACAACTTGCCTCCAGAAGTTGTGAATGTTCCAACACTGGAAGTTTTTAAGAAGATGTTGGATAACCATTTGTCAGAAGTGGTGTAGGGTTTCCTGCCTAAGCAGGGGGTTGGACTAGAAGACCTCCAAGGTCCCTTCCAACTCTGTTATTCTATTCTAAAATCACTGGCAGAAGCCAGATTCATTTAATAACTCTGTGATTCACTTAATAGCTGCAATGATTTGTTTAACAACCATGGCCACAAGTGGCATGCGGAAGCCTCTCTGCCGGCACGCCAGCCGTCGCCCAGCTCCACCGCGCATGCCCGCGGGCGCCTCCCGCCGGCCAGCTGATTTTCGGGTCTCTGCAGGGCTGTTGTTTAATCAAAATGCAGTTAAAACATTATACAAGTCATCGAGAATATAACTATATCCAACAGGTAGTGCCTCACAGGAGCAGATAGAGGTAAATCCTAGAGAGGCACGAAATGCATCACTGAACAATGGAGATGAGTGCTAGAGAGGAATAAAGCTGCATACAAGGCCGACATAACACCTGTAACAGAGTAGGCATCCGCCTGGGGGGGGGGAGAGCGTGGGGGGGTACGGCTCCCCTCCCGCACCTTTATTTTGTCTCGGGAGGCTTCAGAGAGGCCTGCTAGGCCCAAAACGGGGCACGGTGTGTGTGTGTGTGTGTGTGTGTGTGTGTGTGTGTGTGTGTGTGTGTGTGTGTGTGTGTGTGTTGCGCGCGCATGCGCTGGGGGGCAGGGGGCGCATTGTATTATGGGTGTGGGCACGTGCATGCGTGCTGTCCTGCACGCGCGCACGCTTTTGGCACGCGAGGACAAAAAGGTTCGCCATCGCTGTCTTAAGCTTTTCAATATGAATCTCTCTCTTTTAAAGCCCACAGAGCTAAGCTAGGAATGCTGAACACTGTCTCCAAGCTCCGAGGGCAAGTGAAGGCCACAGGATACCCACAGACCGAAGGATTACTTGGGGACTGTATGCTCCGGCATGGGAGGGAACTGAGAGAGGACTCCACCTTTGGTGAGCTTCCGCAGCCCACGCAGCATTGTTTATGTAGTTCTTGCAAGCGGCGCTTGATGCATCTGGATTTTTAAGGAAAGGGCGAGTCCCCCTGCCCTGAGCAGAGGATATTACGGAGATACAAGAGGCAAGGAGTGTGGAGGGAGGAATGTGACACAATGCGGCCTCTGTCTTTGCATGCTGGTCCTTAAAATGGATGTGCCGTGTTCAAGGGCTGTAAATGATGCTCAGGTGTATTACCTGAGATGTGCTGTGGCTGTGCTGAAATGGGGATGATGGGAGATGTAATCTGCCACTCCTGTCAGAGCGCCAAATTGTGCAGGGCTTTGCTTAAGAATGCTAAAGCTTCTCTCTCTCTCTCTCTCTCTCTCTCTCTCTCTCTCTCTCTCTCTCTCTCTCTCTCTCTCTCTCTCTCTCTCTCTCTCTCTCTCTCTCTCTCTCTTTCTCTTTCTCTTTCTCTCTCTCTCTCTCTCTCTCCCTCCCTCCCTCCCCTTTCTGTCTCTCTCTCTCCCCCCCCACCCCCATCCCCTCTCTCTTTCTGTCTCTCTCTCCCCCTCCCCCTCCCTCTCTCCCCTCTCTGTCTCTCTCTCTTTCTGTCTCTCTGTCTCCCCCTCTCTCCCCCCTCTCTCTCTGTCTCCCCCTCTCTCTCCCCTCTATCTCTCTCCCCTCTCTGTCTCTCTCTCTTTCTGTCTCTCTGTCTCTGTCTCTCTCTCTCCCCCTCTCTCCCATCTGTCTCTCTGTCTCTCTCTCTGTCTCTCTCTCTGTCTCTCTCTCTCTCTCTTTCTCTCTCTCTCTCCCTCCCTCCCTCCCTCCCTCCCCCTTCCTCTCTCTTTAGTTGTGAATTGCCTCTTCTATATGTGACCAGAGAAATGGTCTGGAAAATAAGAAGGGTAGAAGCTTTACTCGTTTCAAAGAAAAGTGGCTGAAAATAAGCCTTTTACATTTCAGTTAGGAAGCTGCTGAATCTTTTTTCTTTAAAAAAAACACACACAATTCCTCCCCATGAGATACACGAGTGTTGTTTCTTCTTTACAAGGTGCTGCGCTGATCGATGTGGGAGAAAGTATGAAGCAGATGGCAGAAGTGAAAGACTCCCTGGATATCAACATCAAGCAGAATTTTATTGACCCTCTGCAGCTACTGCAGGAAAAGGATTTAAAAGAGATTGGAGTGAGTTTCTCTCTGCCTCGAATATTTGCCTAGGGATGTGAGGTGCATCCTTGGAATAATATTAGTGTTTCTCAAATCTCTCTCTCTCTCTCTCTCTCTCTCTCTCTCTCTCTCTCTCTCTCTCTCTCTCTCTCTCTCTCTCTCTCTCTCTCTCCCTCTCTCCCTCTCTCCCTCTCTCCCTCTCTCCCTCTCTCTCCCTCTCTCTCCCTCCCTCTCCCTCCCTCCCTCCCTCCCTCCCTCTTACTCTCTTACTCCCTTTTTCATTTCCTAATGCCTGGATTTGCGTAATATCTTAAACTTAGGTCTGTGATGGCGAACCTATGGTATGCGTGCCACAGGTGGCACGCGGAGCCATATCTGCCACCACGCGAGCCGTTGCCCTAGCTCAGCTCCAGCGCGCATGTGCGCGCTGCTCAGCTGATTTTCGGCTCGCGCGGAGGCTCTGGAAGGGGGTTTTTGGCCTCCGGGGGAGTGGGGGAGGGTTTTTTTGGCCTCCGTAGGCTCCATGGAAGCCTCTGGAGCCTGGGGAGGGTGAAAAACGGGCCTACTGGGCCCACCGGAAGTCAGGAAATGGGCTATTTCTGGCCTCCGGAGGACCTCTGGGGGGCGGTAGAGGCCGTTTTTTGCCCTCCCCAGGCTCCAAGAAAGCCTCTGGAGCCTGGGGAGGACGAAAAATGGGCCTAACGGGCCCACCAGAAGTTGGGAAACGGAGGAGGGGGATCATGTGTGCATTCGCGGGGGGCGGGGCAGTGCGTGGGGGCCACGTCCGTATGCGCAGGGGTGCGCGTGTGTGTGGCATTGAATTATGAGTGTGGGCACGCGCGCACGCTAGCACGCATGCACGTGCTTTCGGCACCCGAGGAAAAAAAGGTTCGCCATCACTGATCTAGAATCTAAGAATTTATTGCTGAAGCATTCAAAGACGCTGTTACTTTATTACATGGCTAAAAAAACATATTTCTGCCCCTATACACAAGGACTTCTTCTTGTTTGCTCTAACCACTTGGTTCTCTTTCCTTTTTTTAAATTATAAAATAGCACCATTTAAAAAAATTAGAAGGCCGGCGTCTAGATTATGATTACAAACGGAAGCGTCTAGGGAAGATTCCAGACGAGGAAGTGAAGCAAGCCATTGAGAAGTTTGAAGAGTCCAAAGAGCTGGCAGAACGGAGCATGTTCAACTTACTGGAAAATGATGTAAGCCCTTCCCTTTGCAGCTTGAGTTCGAGACATACAGTCTCTGCGTGGGTGTTCGTGGCCCATACGATGTGGCGTAACTAGTAATTGGGAAGATGAACAGGTTGTCCGAACTCTGAGGACTGCCTACTCTTTCCCAAACAAGACAAGGAGATGAAACCTATGAACGGCTATGTAATTCCTTCTTCCTGCAATTTGGGTTTCTCTTCCTGGAAGTGGTTGTGAAGAGGTTTTTAAGTGGAGTAGCTGGCAGTCTGCACCTCTCAAGACCTGTTATCTGTCTCCCCTGTAGTTTGGGGATGCATTTTCTTGCTATTTTAAAATGTAGGAAATGGAAAACACAACTACTATCATCCCTAAAATAGTTTTAAGTTCCGCCTCCCTCCAGATCCCAAGAAATTCTTACCTCGGTCCCTTCATTGTCTCTTTTGCATTAGCTGGGTCCAAAATGCATTTTTCCTGGACCGATAGATTTTGCACATCCCTGTTAGGTGCTCAGCAACCAGCAAATACAAGCAAAGCCCACGGGGAAATGAGATTCCCTTAACAACCAGGTGCTTCACTTGCCATCTGTGACAAGGTCATAAAATAGGATGTAGCTCACTTAACAACCACTTTGTTTGCAACAGAAATTCTGATCCCAACTGTTGTCATAAGTCAAGGACTACCTGCATTGTAGGTTTTCCACACGTACGTTCTGTAGGTCATGTTTGTCCCAAAGGTGCTTTTTCCAAAAGGTAACTGGACTTCGAGCTGAGGTGGCGCAGTGGTTAAAAGCAGCACTGCAACCTACTTCAGCTGACTGCTAGTTCAGCAGTTCAGCTGTTCAAATCTCACCGGCTCAAGGTTGACTCAGCCTTCCATCCTTCTGAGGTGGGTAAAATGAGGACCCAGATTGTTGGGGGCAATATGCTGAACTCTGTAAACCGCTTAGAGTGGGCTGGAAAGCACTATGAAGCGGTATATAAATCTAAGTGCTATTGCTAAGTGCTATTCCTTGATGTGTTTTTTCTTTTGAAAACATTTCACTTCTCATCCAAGGGGCTTCTTCAGTTCAGTTCAGTTCTGTTCAGAAGAACTGAAGAAGCTTCTTGGATGAGAAGCGAAATGTTTCCAAAGGAAAAAAAAAATCAAGAAAGTCCAGTTGCCTTTTGGAAAAAGCACCTTTGGGGACAGGTCTATGAGTGAGTGACCTGCTTATCAGATTTCAGTTTTCTTCCCAACTGTCAACTTTTTCCTCTGCGTCCCCCATTTTCATTAATTGCTACTGAAAGCCATGATGGGATTCTTCCCACTAACCACGTCCATGTGTTACCACCCAGAAGTCATCCTGCTCTTGAAAAAATATTGGGGAACTTCTCCTTTCCTTGGACAATCATCTGCAATTTGGCAGTTCAAATCTCACCAGATTCAAGGTTGACTCAGCCTTCCATCCTTCCGAGGTTGGTAAAATGTGGACCCAGATTGTTGGGGGCAAGAGGCAGACTCTGAAAACCGCTTAGAGAAGGCTGTAAAGCACTATGAAGCAGTATATAAGTCTAAGCGCTAAGTGATATTGCTATATAAAGCACTTTATGAAGTGGTATATAACTCTAAGTGCTTAGTGCTTTTGCTATGGCAGGCTAACTCTGCCTACTACCGGCAGTTTGATCCTGACCGCCTCAAAGTTGACTCAGCCTTCCATCCTTCCGAGGTGGCTAAAATGAGGACCCAGATTGTTGGGGGTAATATGTTGACTCTGTAAACTGCTTAGAAACGTCTGTAAAGCATTGTGAAGCAGTATATAAGTCTAAGTGCTATTCCCACTCACTTATTCTGCACACTTGAGCTTTTGAAGAAGTCAAATTGTGCCCAGTTTTACTTAACTTAATATTGCTTTATGAAGTGCTGCCCTCTAGTGATAATAGTGACTTTAAAAATTTGAAACTCTGATTGTGCAGGTTTATAACTATTACTTGAGCTCAGAATGACAGTTGTCTATCACCTCGTTATTAAGTGAGTTATGTGCAAAGAATTTTACAATCTTTTTTTTGCAATGGGCATTAAGTGAACATAGCAGTTGTTAAGTGAATCCATTGCCCACCCAATGATCATTTTTTGCTGCAAAATGGAAGTACCATATTTTTCGGAGTATAAGATGTGCTTCCCCCCCTAAAAGAGGGTGAAAACTTGGGTGTGTCTTATACACCGAATGTAGCCCACCCACCGAAAATGGGGCGCGTGGAGGCAGCAATTGGTGTTAGAATATTCATGACTGGGAGAGCCATGTTAACAAGGTCAGCCAATGAATAGGCATAGCAACTAAGTCAGCCAATGGGAGCTAAACACTTCTGAGTCTGTGCAGAGAATCGAAACTGAAAACTTAAGAAGCTTAAGGCTGGGCATGGCTCAGTCCTCTCTGTTCTCTAGTCCTCTCTGTGCTTGTCTGCTCTGCTGAAATGAAACTAACTCTCCTGCTTGTGCTTACTTGAAGAAATAATCTTCTTGTGGTATTGTATTTATATTACTATGTTTATAAAGAAGTTAATGAATCCAGCTGAATCAGACATCTGTGTGTGCTTCTGGAAATTGATTTTTCTGCAACAAACTCTGATAATTGGCTATGTCCATCAGAAAGGTTGGCAGTTCAGCGGTTCGAATCCCTAGCGCCGCGTAACGGAGTGAGCTCCCGTTACTTGTCCCAGCTTCTGCCAACCTAGCAGTTCGAAAGCACATAAAAATGCAAGTAGAAAAATAGGGATCACCTTTGGTGGGAAGGTAACATCGTTCCGTGCATCTTCCCTACGTGACCACAGAGACGTCTTCAGACAGCGCTGGCTCTTCAGCTTAGAAATGGAGATGAGCACCGCCCCCTAGAGTTGGGAAAGACTAGCACGCATGTGCGGGGGAACCTTTACCTTATGTAGATTGTATGTGTGTGTGTGTGTGTGTATACCGTATATATATCATCTCATCATGCGCTAAATAAATAATACACAGAAATAGTAAGAAAATTATAGAAAATGCTGAAGTATCGCAACAAATGTACGGTTGGCAGAAAAGACGCACTGGTGGAAAATAGTGCGCCAAGAAAAAGGATTAAGGTGGAAACTCCTTGAAAACCATTTTGTCTAAGTCATTTTCTCAGTGATACTCTTCCAAACTGTCCTTGTTCCTGGACAGTTCCTCCCATTCTTTCTCCGGGCAATTTGGCATCAATAAGCCACACCGAATGAGAACTTATTCTTCCTTTGGAGTCCACGTTTCCTCCAGCTTGCTTGGAAAAATCCTTCACAAAAACTTTTTTTTTGGATTCCCTTTTTATAGATAGAGCAAGTGAGCCAGCTGTTAGTCTTAGTAGAAGCTGCACTGGATTACCATAAACAGTCTGCGGAAATTTTGGAGGATCTGCAGAGCAAGCTACAAAATCGGTAAGCATCATCATGGGTTGGTTACATTTCAATCTGAGGAAGCTCTTTAGAAGTTTGAAGAAGTGCTATCATAGGGCTGGTCCTCTAGGACAGAGGTCTCCAACCTTGGCAACTTTATGAGGTGTGGACTTCAATGCCCAGAATTCCTCAGCCAGCCATGCTGCCTGAGGAATTCTGGGAATTGAAGTCCACACCTCATAAAGTTGCCAAGGTTGGAGACCTCTACTAGGATACTACACCAGTTTTGTTAATAGCAATAGCACTTAGACTTATATACCGCTTCAGAGTTCTTTACAGCCCCCTCTAAGCGGTTTACAAAGTCATCCTATTGCCCTCAACAATCCGGGTCCTCGTTTGACGCAGCTCAGAAGGATGGAAGGCTGAGTCAACCTTGAGCCTGGTGAGATTCGAACTGCCAAATTGCAGGCAGCCGGCAGTCAGCAGAAGTAGCCTGCAGTACTGCACTCTAACACTGTGCCACCCCGGCTCTTAAGTTAACCACAACTTGCAGATATTGGACTATAGGAACCTGCCATGGTCATCACTTCTGGCCCTCAGAAGTTAGGAAGACTTGTGCCTCCCTTACTTTACTTTACATGTTACTCATTCATATTTTAGAAGACTGGCCATCCTCATTGACGAAGTGAGAATTAATCTCACAGAGGCGAAATAGATCTTTCTTCCGGAATTCAAACATTTAGAAATAAAGCCGAAGTTTAAAAGTCTAATTAAAATATTTATTTTGGTACAAAAACAATAAATTCTGATTGTTTACATCTCTGCTATAAAATGCGACTCTCTCAGTCGAGAGCCAAGTCAAGAAGGGAAGAATGGAAATTCAAGAATGCACAGATGCGTACAAGAATATTATCTCACGTGGTAGGAAAATACCATTATAATAGATAGGGATGCAGCTCCCTGCATATACATACAACTGACAATAATCACACCGTGACACTCATTTACTAAGGTCTACTAAGCAACGACACCACATCAAAACATGGGTATCATGTCATAATGTAAACAACAGTCATATAATGATGTTACATCACCCGATCCTAGTATGCAAGCTGTTGATAACACCGCAAGTGTGTCATCATTGCAGGTTAGCCCAACCTGGCACCCTGCTGATCTTTGTGATATCAGCTTGCATCAGCTACATTCAGTTAGTAGTCCGATTCTTTCAATAATTTTGAAGGTCTCAAGTTGGCCCACTCATCCCTCCATCCCACTGTCCTCTCTCAGCTCAACATTATGACAAGATTCCCATGTTATGCTAACCTTTCCTTGGCTGAATAAACCACAATTGCCTGAGTTTGTACACTAAGCCCTAAGTTTGTACACTAAGACCAGGCTTAGGAAAATACGCTAAGTGAGAATTAAATGATATTGCGGCTTCAGATCATGTGTGAATTTAGCTTATGTGGCTTTTCAGATCTCATGGAGTGATTTTCCATTCATGTTTATATAATAATAATAATTATAATTATAATTATAATTATAATTATAATTATTATAATTATTATAATTATTATAATTATAATTATAATTATAATTATAATTATAATTATAATAATTATTAATTATTATTATTATTATTATTATTATTATTATTATTATTATTATTATTATTATTATTATTATTATTATTATTATTATTATTATTATTATTACTCATGGGTTTACAAGGACTTTTGGGGTGGCAGTGATAAAAGCAGAATTCCCCAACAGGGTGATCTTAAAAGACTTAGAGCAGGCATTTCTGACTGTTTGAAAAGCTTGATCTTTTCATCTCCATCCTGCTTTCAGGATAAATGTAGCTTCAAGTCGCCCTAAACGTGAATTTAAGCCCAAACCAATCACACGGACGCATCTGGAAATAAGCAATGGTCAACCACACAATGGAATTTCCTTCAGTCCATCAATGAAATCATCAGGTACGTAACCATGGGATCTATGGAGCTTCTTAGTCATCCAGGTCATGGTTGTCCCAAAGTTTCAAAAAGGCCACTGGACTTTTGGTTTTCCTTGAAGACCTTTCACTTCTCATCTTTCATGCACAAATTCAGCAAGCAGTTATCTTCAAGGGAGCCCCATTTTTGGAGGGGGTTGATGAAATAATTAACCGAGTGCAAATATCTGGAGAATTATAAATATATACAAGAGAAGGGTTGGTCAGAAAGAAAGAAAAAGCAAATCATTCAAAGATGTAGTAGGCACTAGGGCTTAACTACAGGTAATCCTGGACTTTCAACTACATTTGACCCCGGAATTTTGATCATAAGTCGAGTCACCATGTGACCAAACTAGATTTTACAACCATTTTTACAACGATGGCTAAGCGAGCCGCTGTGGTCATTAATCAAATCACATTGCCATAAGTCCAAATCCAGCTTAACCAATGAGTATTTTTGCCAGAACATAGCAAAAAATGTCTCAAAACATAATCACGTGGCTACTGGATGTTTTAAATGCAAGGCAATTACCAAGCACCCGAAATGCAATTGAGGTGGGTGCAGCAGTTGTAACTTCAGGGATGGGTTGTAATTTTGAGTCTGTTGTAACTTCAAAGAGTTGGTAAGTGTTCCATTGTTAAGTCAAAGCCTACTTGCATTAACTTTGTGCAGTCTACTCTTTATAAGAGCCACAGTGGCGCAGTGGTTAAAATGCGGTACTGCAGGCTATTTCTGCTGACTGCCTGCAATTTGGCAGTTCGAATCTCACCAGGCTGAAGGTCGACTCAGCCTTCCATCCTTCCGAGGGGGCTAAAATGAGGACCCAGATTTTTGGGGGCCATATGCTGACTCTGTAAACCGCTTAGAGAGGGCTGTAAAGCACTGTGAAGCGGTATAAAAGTCTAAATGCAAGTCTATATCTGAAAGTCTCTTGCTATAATCTTGGAATTCGTTGCAAATTAATTGAGACAATTTTTTGTCGGAAAGCAACCTGAACGTCTCAATTGCTCATTCTGGCCAGGTTCTTCGTTGCACATGGACCAACCTTGCTGCCAAGCCTTGTATGACTTTGAACCTGAGAATGAAGGGGAGCTTGGTTTTAAGGAAGGAGACATCATCACGTTGACCAATCAGATTGACGAGAACTGGTATGAAGGCATCTTAAAAGGGGAATCCGGCTTCTTCCCCATCAGCTACGTTGAAGTCATTGTCGCTCTGCCGCAGTGAACGTGTCCTTTTCCCGCTGCTGATGCAACCGAAACATCGTCTTTGTGCCCAAAGCGGTGTTTTCATTTGCGCTCCGAAAGCCTGTGCTTCTTCTGACCAACTTGACTCTTTTTGTACGCGTCTTTTAAGAAATATATTTATTTTGTATCCGTACCTTGTATTATAAATTATGAAGGCCTTTTTGGTTACAAGCAAAGAGGATTTAGATTTAGATTTATTATTAGAGTTGGAAGGGACCTTGTAGGTCATCTAGTCCAACCCCCTGCTCAGGCAGGAGTTCTTACACCATTTGAGACAGATGGCAGTCCAGTCTCTCCTTGAAGGTCGCAAGTGTTGGGGCTTTCACAACCTCCGCTGGCAAGCTGTTCCACTGGTTGATCGCTCTCACCGTCAGAAAGTTTCTCCTCACTTCCAGGTTGACTCTCTCCTTGATCAGCTTCCATCCGTTATTCCTTGTTTGGCTTTCGGGTGCCTGCCCTGTGCTTTTTGTGCCTTGAAAATCTCACGGAGGCTTTTTCCTGGAAGCCAAGCTATTTACACCCATTATCGCAACAAGAAGCCATTCGTCGAGTGATGAATTTTATTTGTGGGTACAATTTTACAGATACTCTTAAGTTGGTCATCCTTGAGCCACTCCTGTTACATTGAACTTAACTGTGAAAAGCTGATACTTACCTTGTACTTTTTGACTAGAGAAAAATGATTGCTTCCTTGATATTCCTGTATTAAGTCAACGCTTAACTCTTCACTGACCAGATATAATAAATCACTCTTGTGGGGAATATATTTCCTTAGCATCTTACAAGGTATGTCATTCTTTGGCTACTGGCTTCACACCATCCGCCATACCCTGAGCTAAACTTTGGCACTTGAGTTTTTGCGCTTGTGAACTAGCTTTGTGAAAAATGGCTGAGGATACGAAAAGTGTGTTCTCCCACATCTCAGGGAACCTGTTTTAGTAGTTATCAGCTTAGTTGGTACTGTAATTCTGGCTTCCCTCTATGGTACAAAAGATACTTTAAAACTGTTTTTTCATATCATTCTGATCTGTTTTTCTCACCTTTTCATTTAGGGCTCAAAAATCCAATTTCTTGCTCAAGCTAACCAGCATTGCTACAGAGGAACATTCAGCTTGAGATCAAATCTTGCTAAAATCAACCACATAACATGTAGCTAAGGACAAAACTAAACATGGTCCTCTCCCAAAATGTACAGTAAGATTACAGATCAACAGAGTTGGAAGGGACTTGTAGGTCATCTAGTCCAACCCCCTGCTCAAGCAGGAGACCCTACACCATTTCTGACAGATAGCAATCCAATCTCTTCTTGAAAGCTTCCAGGGATGAAGCTCCCACAACTTCTGAAGGCAACTTCTGTTCCATTGGCTGATTGCTCTCACTGTCAATATAAATAATATTCATTTTTGAAGCATCACCACTTGCTTTTGCATTAGATGAAGCAAGGTTCTTGAGACTAAACAGCATCTTGTTTAATACACTATAATATTGTTTTCAACAACCAATGACTTTATTCCAGTAGGTCTCGCAGCAGCAAACTGGATTTTTCTAAAGCCCATCAGCAAAGCGACCAACCTTCCTAATTATTATAGAAAGGAGCTATTAAAGGTTTCATGGGAATTTCATCTATTGATAGTTCCCTCCCCCCCTTTTTTTCTCCCAAACCATGTAAGCTGTTAGTTGTTACCAGGTTATTATGGCTAAATTGACGTTGGTCCAAATTTTATTAAGCAATCTCCCATAAACAGGGACGTGAGGTACAATTTAAAATAGAATAGAGTACAAAAAATTTGTCAAGACAAGGAACCCCAATTTGGATAACGTTTCGCCCTCTTGAAATTACAGACAAAATATGACAAGCCTGCCAAATATAGAGGTTGTTTTAAACACTGTAAAGAGCCATCAGCCGAAAGGAGGTATCTTTAAGAGAAAGCAAACGTTTACCAGATTTGTGCCTTTAATAATAAGGCTGACACGCAAGTAGAAGCACTTAAAACAGCAAGTGCCACAACAAACTTTCAGGTCTGCTAAAATATCAGAAACCACTGGCATTAATAATTTAACCATTTCTAAAAGTCTCCGTTGAAGAAAATCCAACTGAAAGGAAGGCCTCCCAAAAAAAAAACACTGTGTTCAAGAACCCTTTTCTACCCCGAGGCTGGTAGGAACAGAAGCATTTTCTTTGGCCATGAATTATGATACAAGAGTCCTAAATCATTCTGGGTTTTAGGCGGACCCTCCCTTGTCCAGTGTTGCTGGAAGAGATGGAAAAGAAATGCTGTATTTGATGGGCACTTTTCATTTCCACCCTGGATGTTCCTTCAGGTTAGAGGTCTCGGAAGCCATTTTCAATTCCGGGCATCCTGTTTCAAGCTTATCAAGTCAGGCACCAACTTCCGGTTACATTATGGGACAGCTGCAAGTCTCATTCTGCGGGAAGAAATGGACAGCTTAGATCTGATGATCTCTGGCTTGGAAAGTCGTATGGATTTGCACAATTATTTCAGTACACAAGTAGTGCTCATAAGCCAAGTTTACAGCCCGGCTGAGCCATACTGGGGGTGGAGGGGGGAAAAGTTCTCGTCTCCTTTGGTAAGTTGGCAAGATTTCTAAGAACCCGCCCGAGTTGCTTTCATTTCTTTTTTAATCCCGAGTATGTCAAAGAAATGAGGAGGACATTACTACATTATTCATTTATTAAATTGGTAGGCTGATAAGGTGACTCTGGGTGGCTTACAAACCATAAAAAGATAAATAGACATTTTTAATTTTTAAACCTATGCAAAAAAACAACAACCAACCAACAACCTAGAATCAAGGAGATGGATGACATGGGAATGAGATCTACTTACTCTGTCGACCAGAGTAAGTAGCCGAGGTGGCGCAGTGGTTAAAATGCAGCACTGCAGTTCAGCTGTTCAAATCTCACCGGCTCAAGGTTGACTCAGCCTTCCATCCTTCCGAGGTGGGTAAAATGAGGACCCAGATTGTTGGGGGCAATATGCTGAACTCTGTAAACCGCTTAGAGAGGGCTGTAAAGCACTATGAAGCGGTATATAAGTCTAAGTGCTATTGCTATTGCTAACCACCTCCAGCAATGAGCTGGAAGCACCAAGCCAACCGGAAAAATTTGAGTCAGTCTTTTAATGCCCTTCAGAAGGCCAAAAGGGAGGGAGCAGTTCTCACCACCTGTGGTGGTAGAATGTTGCACAGGGTTGGGGCCAGAGGTGAGTTTCAGCAGGTTCTGACCAGTTCTGGAGAACCGGTAGTGGAATTTTTTAAAAAAATAATTTTTATTAAACAGGTTTTTTTAAAAAACAAAAAAAAAATGTTTTTTTTACAATTTTCTTTTCAACATTTTCGCATCAGTAAACATTTCTTACACATCATTTTTCTCTTTTACTTCAATTTGCCATTTATACAGTACATGATTCTAATATTAATTTATATGCATAAAGATAACAATGTACTCGATTTCGATCATAAATTCTGTGTCCGTTTTGTTTCCATTTATTTATTACTACCTTTCTACTCCTATATCTTCCTCCTTTACTCTCTTACCCTTTATCTCTCTTCTCTAACCATTCATATCATTTCTCCCATACTTTATAACAGGGGTGGCCAAACTATGGTTCTTTGAGGACCTGTGGACTTCAACTCCCAGAATTCCTGAGCTAGCCATGCATGCATGGCTAGCTCAGGAATTCTGGGAGTTGAAGTCCACAGGTCCTCAAAGAACCATAGTTTGGCCACCCCTGCTTTATAATATTCTGGAGAACCGGTAGCGGAAATTTTGAGTAGTTCGGAGAATCGGTAGATATCACCTCTGTGTTGCCCCGCCCCCATCTATTCTCTGCCTCCCAAGTCCCAGGTGATCGGGAGGAAATGGGGATTTCGCAGTAACCTTCCCCTGCCACGCCCACCAAGCCACGCCACGCCCACCAAGCCACGCCCACAGAACCGGCAGTAAAAAAATATTGAATCCCACCACAATGGAAAAGGCTCTTCTTGACCCTGCCTGCTGGAATTGCGTAGCAGGCCTCTTCCGCTAGCACGAGTGGGGCAGTCTAGACCCATTGGGGTGACTAATGTGCCTATTAATGCACTTTTTAAAACCCCTCCACCCCAATTGGCATTTGAAGAAAATACATCCCCATCAACCAAGGATCTCGTTCTCATTCTCAACATTCAGATGTTCAATTAAACGTACCTGGCTATGAATCCCTAGCTTTGTTTCTTCGGCAGCATCTTCCATTTCTCCGTCACCTTCTCCTCTTTCCAGATACATGATCATTCCTTCTGCGGTCTCCTGAAAGTAGAAGACACGTGACAGAGATGTCGATTAACTTTTTTTTTAAAAATATATATATATTTTTGTGCCTTCAAGTTAGTCTTCACTCCCGGCAACTGCCTGAATAAACCCATAGAGTTTTCTTTGCAACGGTTGTGTGTTTTTCTTAGGCTGAGAGTGAGTGACTGACCCAAATGTCTAAGTTTGAAACCAGAACTCATATAAGTTTCCTGGTTTATAGGCTGGTGCCTTAAACCAGGGGCTCTCCAACCTTGGCAACTTTTAAGACTTGTGGACTTCAACTCTAGCTGAGGAATTCTGGGAGTTGAAGTCCACAAGTCTTAAAGTTGCCAAGATTGGAGACCCCTGCCTTAAACTATCAATCTAAACGGGCTTTCTGAGTAATAATTAGGTAAAGTCAATTTGGTACTTACATTCCCATCACCGTCGAGGAGAACAATACCGATGTTTTCTCCGAGACTACATGACTTTTTGGATTCCCAAACCAGGGTGCAAGGACTTGGGTTTAAACCCACACTTTTCGCCCAGATCTGAAAAGAAATAATGGTACAAAAGTTAAATCTGATTTTAAATGGTTTATGACCAGTAGTGGGTTCTAAAACCTTTTACTACCGATTCGCACGCGCATGATGTGTGCAGAAGCATCCCGGGCGGGTGGGCGGAGCATTCCGGGCGGGTGGGTGGACAGAGCCTCCCGCTGCCGGCACTACCAGTTCTTAGAACCGGGCCGAACCAGGAGCAACCCACCGCTGTTCATGACTAATGTGAAAGTGAATGTGCATTCACTTTGTTAAGCAGGCTTAACAATGAGAAGCAAAACAAAACCATTTTAAGTTTCCCCCCACCTCCCAAGAAAGTAAGAGGGCTATTACAATCGACACTCACAGTTACTACGTGACCAGCCTGAAGAATGAATTGAGCAGGAAACTCGTACATAGTGTTAGATTCGTTTTTGTGCTGCTTCCTAACCATCCATTTTCCTAGCAGTTGATCCTGCAAATCAAAGTTGCCTTTAAGAAACGAATTGATCTAAAGCCCTGGTGAAAAACGTTTTAATTTCTTTTGCCAAAGAATCCTAGCATGTAGGTCAGTGGTTCCCAACCTTTTTGTGATCGAGTACCACTTGGAGGTCCCGTACAGTCGCCGCGTACCACCTGGTTCCAGAGAAACTAAATTCACTTTATTTCCATAATTGTACCGTTCCTTTTTTGGCCCCGCGCATCCAGCAACTGGATTCTCGGGCCACTGGGACCAGGTGGGTGGCGTGTGGCAACAGTTGCAAATCGTTGCCAGATTATCTTGTGTTAGGCAGTAAACATATTTGTGAAGTAAAAAATAACTAACTAAAAATCGTTCATGACCCCGAAAGTGTTCGCGTACCACCTGGAAGGCCCTCGCGTACCACTAGTGGTACACGTACCACAGGTTGGGAACCACTGATGTAGGTGAACATTCTGGGATGTATATTCAAGCTCATTTATTGATAGCGGTCTCACTTTTTGTATTTCCATCTTGCTGTTCCTCCAGAACAGGGGTTGGTAACCTTAAACACTCAAAGAGCCACAAAAATCCTAACCGGAAGCTCCCCGATCAATTCTGGAGCCGACCGGAAGGCCGGTTCCCCCACCATAGAGTTCCCCCCTAGCGTGATGTCCTTCTTCCTCTGCCGACCGGAAGGCCGGTTCCCCCACCATAGAGTCTCCTCCTGGCGCAGCGTCCTTTTTCCTCTGCCAACTGGAAGTCTGATTCCGGTTTGCCGTGTTTGGGGAGCTGGGTCAGGACATTAATTTTGAACAGTCACTAAACGAATGGTTGTAAGTTGAGGGCTACCTGTGTTCCCAAAATAACTTTTTCCAGATGGGAAGAGAAATCCAGGTGTTTGAAAAATCCAGAGCGGAATGGTTTTTACCTTATCAGAATTGTTTTTAATTTTGATGAATTTTCCTTCCATGTCAATGTCTTCTATGGAGATGCTTCCTGAAGAAGACGCTCGCTGGACCACTTTGAAGCTCAGGCTGTGAGCTTCTTTCTTGGCCGAGTCGCGTTTGCGTTTCTTTCCTTGCAAGAAGAGGCGGTGGCTGTGACTTACGGTGGTCCAACTCCTGTCGCTTCTCCTCTCTGCTTCCCCACTTTCAGAGGAGAATTTGGAGAGTTTCAAACTATCGAAGAAACGCAAGAAATGTCACTCTCAAAAGCCACAACCTAGATTAAGAAGATACAGGTAGTCCTCCAGTTATGACTGCAATTGAGACCAACATTTATGCTGCGAAGTGAAACATTTGTAAAGTGAGGTATGGTTCCATTTTACGACCTTGCCTGACACCGTTGTTAAGTGGATCACTGCAGTTCTTAAGTCAGTAACACGGTGGTTAAGTGAATCTGGCTTCCCCTTTGACTATGCTTGTCGGAAGGTCGCAAAAGGGGATTGCATGACCCCGGGGACACTCCGACCGTCATAAATAGGAGTCAGTTGCCAAGCATCTGAATTTTGGACACATGACCATGGGGATGGTGCAATGGTTATAAGGGTGAAAAACGGTCATAGGTGACTTTTCCCTGTGCCGTTATGACTTTGAAAGTCACTTTGAGAGCCACAGTGGCGCAGTGGTTAGAGTGCAGTACTGCAGGCTACTTCTGCTGCCTGCAATTTGGCAGTTCGAATCTCACCAGGCTCAGGGTTGACTCAGCCTTCCATCCTTCCCAGGTGGGTAAAATGAGGACCCAGATTGTTGGCGGAAAGAGGCTGACTCTGTAAACCGCTTAGAGAGGGCTGTAAAAGCACTGGAGCGGTATGTAAGTCTATGTGCTATTGCTATTTTACTTCCTCCCTCCTTCCCTCCTTCCTTCCTTCCCTCCCTCCCTCTCTCCCAGTGGTTAGAATGCAGTACTGCAGGCTACTTCTGCTGGCTGCCGGCTGCCTGCAATTTGGCAGTTCAAATCTCACCGGCTCAAGGTTGACTCAGCCTTCCATCCTTCCGAGTTGGGTAAAATGAGGACCCAGATTGTTGGGGGCAAGAGGCTGACTCTGTAAACCGCTTAGGGAGGGCTGTAAAGCACTGTGAAGCGGTATGTATGTCTAAGTGCTATTGCTAAATGAACTGTTGTAAGTCAACAGTGTACTTACTGAGAGAAGATTTCCAAGCTTACCGTTTTTCTTCTCCTTCCAGCAACATCTTGTAGGCATTGATCTCAAAGTCCAGGGCCAACTTCACATCCAACAGATGCTCATATTCTTTCAGCTGGGACTGCATCTGTTGCTGCATTTCTGCCATCTCTCTGTTTTTTTCAGCTAGGCGTCTCATGGAGGAGTCACGTTCAGTATCAATCACTCTCTGTAGTTCCTTCATCTTCATCTCCAGCTCTTTGATCCTGCCTTGCAATTCGGCATTCTCGGATTTTACAGAAATGTTTTTAAGGTTAGGCACTTCAGGCTTGAGCGACAGAGCTAAGAACAGACTGGTTCTAAGAGCAGACACCTCTTTTTAGAGGACTGAAGAGGCCCAAAATCAGCGTTGAAACTTTTATTTTGGATTTTGCTCATTAGATAGATTTGTTGTTATAGAAATGGCTAGTATGTATTCTTATGCTAGCCGTGGTGGCGCAGTGGTTAGAATGCAGTATTGCAGGCTAACTCTGCCCACTGCTAAGAGTTCGATTCTGACGGGCTCAAGGTTGACTCAGCCTTCCATCCTTCTGAGGTCGGTAAAACGAGGACCCAGATTGTTGGGGGCAATATGCTGAACTCTATAAACCACTTTGAAAGGGCTGTAAAGCACTATGTGGCAGTATATAAGTTCAAGTGCTATTTCTATTTCTATTTCTATTTCTATTTCTATTTTCACTATATAAAAGTAAAAAGTTGAGGTGTTATGTTACTACCTTATTCTACTGCATCAAAAGGAGTCAGAGGTTAATACTTATCTTTTTCTTTCCCCTCTTCCCCTATACTTTTTTCTCGTCTCCCTTTCCTCCCTTATTTCCCCATTATTTTTCTTTGCACTTCGGTATTTTGTATTTTGATGAACTAATAAAATATTCTTCCTAATAGAAAACCCAAGAGGCCTCTGCCCACTCTTGCATCTGCTTAGTTTTGCCTGGTTTCTCGGTTTACCTGTGATACGAGATTATCAACCTTCAGTTTTGTTATTTTCAGTTCCTCTTGAACAGAAGTAGCAAAATCATGCTTGTTTTCAGCATAGAGAAGCACATTTTCTACCTGCAAAAATAGTTTTGGTTAATAATGTTCGCTGTAGCATATTCCTATCCACAAACAGGAATAAAACCATTTCTGACTTTCAGAGTGTGTGTTTGCTGTTATAAAGTTCCATATACCATATTTGTAAGTAAATGCATTGTTTCTTTTCATATTTTCATCCAAATTGCATCCAAAAATTATCCCAAAGGACATTTTGAATTCAGGAATCTGAATTCTAAAAGGTAAAGGTTCCCCTTCCACATATGTGCTAGTCGTTCCCGACTCTAGGGGGCGGTGCTCATCTCCGTTTCAAAGCCGAAGACCCAGCGCTGTCCGAAGACGTCTCCGTGGTCATGTGGCTGGCATGACTAAACGCCAAAGGCGCACAGAACGCTGTTACCTTCCCACCAAAGTGGCCCCTATTTTTCTACTTGCATTTTTACATGCTTTCAAACTGCTAGGTTGGCAGAAGCTGGGACAAGTAACGGAAGCTCACTCCGATATATGGCATTAGGGATTCGAACCGCCGAACTGAGCTTGTCAAACTTTCTGATCAACAAGCTCAGCGTCTTAGCCACTGAGCCACCACAACCCTTCTGAATTCTAGATTCCCCCAAATATTTCAACTTGGTGTTCCTCATGATCTCTGCTCAGTGGCTCGAGATTCATCTCAATCTCATAAAAAAGTGCCCTCCTTCATCAACTGTAGACCTCCGTTTCCCCATACGTCATCTCCCCAGCCATCCCCAAATCATTCCTTTCAATGTTCCATGGCTCAACTTTGGGTTTCATTTCTAGACTCAACCAACTAACCAGCTTCTGGCTCCTTTAATCATGAAGAACGGATGGCCTTTCAGAAATTGCTGATGTTCCAGCATTTTTCACCACTGGATTGTGCTGATTAGGGTTGCTTTGAGTTGTAGAGTTATAGATTCCTCATCATTGGTTTTAGAATTATTTTAATCCTCAAAAGAAAAAGTGGTCCATGGAAATACATGGCTTTGAGTAGACAACACAACATTTTCCCTTTCCCTCAAGAGTCTTCCCATTTAACTCACTTTGGCTTGGAAATTTTGTTCCACGTGATTTTTGTATTCCTTCATTTGTTGTTCATATTCTTTTCTGAGCTCCTGGAGAGAATTCATTAGTTTAGCTTCATGTTCCTGTTGACGGCCAGATACAATCCCTTGAATCCTGCTCTCGTAAACTTGCTTCTTGTTCTTAAGTTCCTGAGAGGAGAAAGAAATTGAATTGCAAAGGAAGAATTTTGTTAACTTAATCCCTAATTTTTTTTATTCAACTAACAAATCTGGATTCCCACTCCCAACCCCTCCGTCCCCAAGTAAATTGTGGGCTGAGTTTGGCTATTCCTAAAGCAACATCATCCAAAATAATGCAAGTAGAATTTTCAAATCCACAAAGATGTTCTCCTCGTCTTTTGTAAAAAATTTAAGCGATGCCACTTGGTCTGGGTTGCTTAATTGGAAAGGCGGGATCCTTGGTGCTGTCTGAGCTTGGTTGTTTTCCTGCAGACATTTCGTTACCTGACTAGGTAACCTCATCAGTGCATGATTAGTTCATATTCTCTTCTAATTGGAATCTTCTCTTATTACTCTTGCTTCTCAAATCTCTCCGATGGTCAGATTTTAGACTGCAAATTTGGGGGAACGAAAGTTTAACTCATTTCATAAGCTATGGACTGCTGCCTACATTGATGGCTTATGACAGGGGTGTCAAACTCAAGGCCCGGGGGCTGAATCCGGCTGGCGGGGTACTTAGATCAACACAGTATCAACAGTAGAGACCTTCAAATTTCTAGGTTCCATCATATCTCAAGACCTAAAATGGTCCTCTAACATCAAAAATGTCATCAAAAAAGCACAACAAAGAATGTTCTTTCTGCGCCAACTCAGGAAGCTCAAACTGCCCAAGGAGCTGCTGATACAGTTCTACAGAGGAATCATTGAGTCTGTCATCTGCACCTCTATAACTGTCTGGATTGGTTCTGCAACCCAACAAGACAGAAACAGACTTCAGAGGATAATCAGAACTGCAGAAAAAACAATTGCTGCCAACCTGCCTTCCATTGAGGACCTGTATACTGCACGAGTCAAAAAGAGGGCCGTGAAAATATTTACTGATCACTCACATCCTGGACATAAATTGTTTCAACTCCTACCCTCAAAACGACTCTATAGAGCACTGCACACCAAGACAACTAGACACAAGAACAGTTTTTCCCCGAACGCCATCACTCTGCTAAACAAATAATTCCCTCACCACTGTCAAACTATTCACTAGGCTGCATTACTATTACTATTAGTTTTTCTCATCGTTCCTATCACCCATCTCCTCCCACTTATGACTGTATGACTGTAACTTGTTGCTTGTATCCTTACGATTTATATTAATATTGTTTCCTGATTGCTTACTTGAACCCTATGACAACCATTCTTGACAAATGTATCTTTTCTTTTATGTAGACTGAGAGCATATGCACCAAAGACAAATTCCTTGTGTATCCAATCACACTTGGCCAATAAAGAATTCTATTCTATTCTATTCTATTCTATTCTATTCTATTCTATTCTATTCTATTCTATTCTATTCTATTCTATTCTATTCTATTCTATTCTATTCTATTCTATTCTAGATCTGGCCCGTGGGGCCACCCTGGAAACAATGAAGGACTGGCCTGTGATGCCTCTGCCAGCGAAAATGGAGCTCGGAAGAGGCGCATGTGGCTGGCAGAGGGTTGCAGGAAGCCATGGAGCCCTCAGGAGCCCGTTTTCGCTGGCAGAGCTCTCAGGCCACCACAATAAGAGTCAGGGGTGGGTTCCTAATTTTTTTACTACCACTCTGTGGGTGTGGCTTATTTTGTAGGTGTGGCTTGCCGGCCATTTGACCGTGTGGGCGTGGCTTCTCGGACTGCTGAAGGGAGGGGAACTGAGATAGGTCCTGCCGGGCATTCCCCCTCCCCTCAGCAGCTCGAGAAGCCTCAAATGTGTGAAAATACCTAGGATCATCACCGCGCGTTCATGGCTTCTCGAACTGCTGAAGGGAGGGCAATGGAGATAGCTCCTGCTGCCCATTCTTTCACCATCTCACGTGCTCCCTCAGCCATCCTCCCCTGCTTGGACTCACTGTGGGGTAGGAAGGCAGCACATGCGCAGTGCCGGAAGGTTGGCTTCTGGACATGCGCAGAAGAAATTTTTTTTAAAAAAATAAAAAATAAATTTTTTTTAATGGCGGCGCCCAGGCACCGGCAACCGACCGCACCGGTACTGTGACGTCACCAGCGGGCCGCTACCGGTGCTATAGAGTGGACCGCACTGGTAGGAACCCACCACTGATAAGAGTGATGTTGAGCTGGCCACGCCCCCTGCCCCCCTCCCCGAGGTCAAACACAACCCTGATGTGGCCCTCAATGAAATCCAGTTTGATCCACCTCTGCTCTAACGGAATGGACCAAATCGGCATTTTGGACTGACATACATACATTTTCATGGAAGTTCTTCAGAAACGCCACTTGTTCTCGGAATGATTTCAGTTGATTTTCTAACTCTGCTCTTTTCAACTTCTCATTCTGCAGTTCATCTCTGGAACTTTTCAGCAGTTCCTTAAGCTAGGAAAGGATTAAAAAAAACATACACACACCCAGTGTTCGCTACACTCAAGGAAGCATTTGCATTCTTAAAGGTTATCCTAAATGTTAGGATTTTAGGAGTTAGGATTTTCAGCTAAGATTCTGTCTGAAGCGAATCACCTGTCTTTCAAGATTCACCACCAGCCTAAAGGCAAGCTATTTCAAGTCAGCCTATTCCAACAGATCATTTTAGGTCGTAACCCTAACAGTATGCAAGCTTTTGTTATTCTTACTAATTGTAGATAAAACAAACATGCGTTACCATGTTTTTCAGCATGTAAGACCGATTAGGTTCACACCCTAAAATATGTAATGTAGTTTATTTTGGCTTGGCATATTGTGTAGTTCTAAGCCAACTTTGTGTATCAGGACATTATTTCACTAACCCAACTAGAACTGCCAGTTAATAAGCCATGGAGCACAAGCAACTTAATGAAGATGTTTGCATCAGCAGAGATTCCTAAACCAGCATGGATTAGATAGCTGACATCTTCTCTCTAAGATATATGAGTACGCTTGTTCTAAGGCGTTTCAAGATGAGTGCTTTGGAAAGAAAATAAAGATTCATTTTTGAATGAGGTCATTTTTTTTTGGAAACTTTTAGTGCCATCCACTCTTGGAGCTCTGTTGAGGGAAGGGGATTTGACTGATGGCTGGGTGTCTTTTTAAGTTGAAAGTCCATTCAAGGTCAAACAGTATGATTGTGAATACTCCTCCTCGATTATTATAGGAAACTTTACGCCTCCGTGGACCTCATCCACAAGGAAATCAAACCCAGGTAGTCTTTGACTTACAGTTTGTTTTGTGACCATTCAAAGATACAACGACGCTGAAAAAAGTGACTTATGGCCATTTTTCATACTTATAACCATTGTAGCATCCGGGGGTGGGCTTCAAAAAATTTAGCAAGGGGTTCTCTGTTCGGTTGCTGGGGGGGCGTGGCCATGGTGGGCGTGGCCTAGTCGGCCTCCTGCACCACGGCGTGGGGGGTGTTTTTGCCCTCCCCGGGCTCCAGAGGCTTTTTTCGAGCCTCCGGGAGGGCGAAAATGGCCTCCCCAGGCTCCGGAGGCCCTCTTCCCGAACTTCTGGCAGGCCCGTTTTTTGCCCTCCCAAGCCTCCGCGCGTGCACTGCACTTACCTGCATCCAAAACAGGCCGCGTGGGGACTTCGGGGAGGGGAGGGGTGGGCAGGGCCAGCCAGGAGTGGGATTTGGGGGTTCACTGAACTGCACAGAATCTTAGCTAGAGGTTCTCCTGAACCCGTGAACCCCCCAGCAGCCCACCCCTGGTAGCATCCTCATAGTCACGTGATCAAGATTCAGCCACTTGGCAACTGACTCATTTATGACGGTTGCAATGTCCCAGGGTCGTATGATCCCGTTTGGTGATCTTCTTGACAGCAAAGTCAATAGAGAAGTCAGATTCACTTAATAACTGTGTTACTAATTTAACAACTGCGGTGACTCGCTTAACAACCGTGGCAAGAAAGATTGTAAAATGGGGCAAAACTCACTTAACAACTGTCTCGCTTAGCAATGGAAATTTTGGGCTCAATTGTGGTCATAAGTCAAGCACTTATCTGTACTGTGGGATCCAGATTCAGATATCCAGAATCTTCCCATTCAGCATAGTAAAATAAACCCAGGAGCAAAATAAATATGCAGTATAGATTAGTGGTGGGATTCAAATTTTTTTACTACTGGTTCTGTGGGCGTGGCTTGGTGGGCGTTGCATGGCTTGATGGGCGTGGCAGAATACTGTAAAATCTCCATTCCCTCCCCACTCCAGGGGAAGGTTACTGCAAAATCTCCATTTCCTCCCAATCAGCTGGGACTTGGGAGGCAGAACATAGATGGGGGCGGGGCCAGTCAGAGGTAGTATTTACCGGTTCTCTGAACTACTCTAAATTTCCGCAACCTGTTCTCCAAAACTGGTCAGAACCTGCTGAATCCCAGCTCTGGATAGATAATAAAGACCCCACAATTTTAACAAGACGGTTGAGATTTCTCTGAACAACCCCTTACAGAGGCTGTTTCATCCTTGGATTCTTGAAGCTCCTTCTCCAAACTCCGCTGCACGTGTAACGTGGTCGCCAGTTCAGCCTCTCGGGAGTTTAGCCGAGCATCCAGATCCCTCGCTCGAGCAACTGCTGAGCTCAATTCATTTTCTTTTTTAGCGTTCCTGCAAAGAAAGTGAGTTGCATCAGAAGGTGGCTTGGTGTCTTAAGGTGTGTTCTTTAAAACAGCTTCAAGCTTGCTTGGTTTTGGAATGCTAGCTGATCACTTGCTTGTCTAGCACACGTAACATTTGCACATTGGTTATTTTGCTCGCCCAGCCCATGAGTTACGTTTAGGACAGGAGTGGGTTCCACTTACTGTTACATACTGAGACTAGAGCACGTAGGCTCCAGTCAGGTCCGCCATTCCGGCGGGAAAATACTCAAAGCTGATTGGTCAAGCAGTCTGACAGCTCCCTACAATCCAGAGAGCTGCTGGATTGTACAGAGTTATCTCAATAAAGAGCTGCTGTTGTCACTGAACCTAATGTCTGTCTCATCCGTTCACCCGATCTAACACTTATCGGTACCTTCCCTACTGGTTCGCATCGCGACGGAAGTTACATCACGTTGGGGAAATGACCCTCTGTGCATGCACAGAAGCCTCTGGGCATGCGCAGAGGATTCTTTGCCAGCCGCTTTCAAGAAGCGGCGATCGGAGGACCCGTTTGGTGGCATGGACAGCCGCCATAACTTCTGGTTTCGCAAGCGGGGGCAAATTTCCACCATCGGTTCAGCCGAACCGATCCGAACCGGCAGCAAGCCACCACTGGTTTAGGAGATGGTGTGAATCAGGCCTCAGTACTTATTTCACAAACCACAGCTTAGCATAATGTGAAATGCCAGTCCAGCCTCTAAACTTCTGAACATAAACTCCCTGAAGATCATCAAAACAGAGAGATCCAATTTTACCAAATGATATTTCACAAATCTATAAAAAGAAATAACAATAATATTGCCTGAGCCATGTGAACAAGCCGTTAATCAACCATCCTGTGATTGTACCATAACCTAAAAAAAAACCAGTTCCAGTAACTAAGGTTAAATTAACCAGGATTATACATGATGTGAGGACAGCCATTATGAATAGAATAGAATATAATAGAATTCTTTATTGGCCAAGTGTGATTGGACACACAAGGAATTTGTCTTTGGTGCATATGCTCTCAGTGTACATAAAAGAAAAGATACATTTGTCAAGAATGGTTGTCATAGGGTTCAAGTAAGCAATCAGGAAACAATCAATATGAAATAATCGTAAGGATACAAGCAATGTTCACTCTCAGACAGGCAGGGATGATAGGCTAGGCTGCTACTGGGTAGGACAAATGCTAAACCAGCATTTGCGTCCATGGCAACTGCCTTCTCAGTAGAAAATCTTAAAAGGATAACTGGAAAAGGAAACTTCTGAGGAATTTTGGCCCTCAGGGGCCACTATCCTTCCTCAGTCACACAGGATATGCTTTCTGTTAGTTATGCAATCAGTAGAGCAGAGGTCTTCAAACTTGGCAACTTTAAGACTTGTGGACTTCAACTCCCAGAATTCTCCAGCTAGCATAGTTGGCTGGAGAATTCTGGGAGTTGAAGTCCACAAGTCTTAAAGTTGCCAAGTTTGAAGACCTCTGCAGTAGAGGCACATGTGCAGTACTATTTGCATTTTATTGATAACATTAACGTATCATATATTGCAGTAGTGTCAGGTGCAAAAACCTGGATCCACCTATGTAGAGGTCAAGCTATTTTATTGTATTTTGCCTATAATACAGGGATCTCTCTAGACTGCTTGCCTACTCTTGGGAAAAGACAGGTAAGGTTCTATGGAGCTTAGGGCAGAGTTCCCTAACTTTTCCAGAAAAATCCTTTACTTTTAGGATTGTCATTGAAAAAGAGCTACTTTGCTGCTAATATTTACCAACTTGCAATGAAGTTATGCCTGTTTTAAAAAACATCACAACTTGCAACCATTTATCAATATTTACCTGTCCACAATTCTCCAGTATGGAGAGAGGTTTATTTTGTATATGCCAAATTGTCAGATCAGAAATTATAATTGCTTTTTCCAGATTAAACAACTAATGGAGAGTGTGAGGGTTCCAAGTAACACCCCCAACAAATGAAAACTCCGAGGCTTGAGTTTCCTCAAAAGTCCATTTTATTAAAGATGTCATATTGGCACATCTGGGAAAACCCGAATCTGAAAGCTTCCGGTTTTCCACACCCCAAAAGAAAGTTCAAGCCCCTGCCCCAGTACCCACATGTCCATCACATGGTCCAATCAATGCACTGTCCCAACCGGAGATGCCGCCCAGTCACACCCCTCCAGGTGCAGGGCAGAGTGACTTTGACTCTCAGAGAAAGGAATGTTATTTTGACTATAGTTCCCCACTCACACAATCCTCCCTCCCAGTTTCCCACAGCACCAAATGTGGCAGGCCTGAAGATCCAATGGCCAAGATGATTTTCTAATTGCCTAATTCACAAAAAAAAAATGGCTGAGATTTGCTGTGTCTGCAATAGAGGTGATATTCAGAAGGTTCTGACCAGTTCTGGAGAACCGGTAGCAGGAATTTTGAGTAGTTCGGAGAGCCGGTAAATACCACCTCTGACTGGCCACGCCCCCATCTATTCTCTGCCTCCCGAGTCCCAGCTGATCGGGAGGAAATGGGGATTTTGCAGTATCCCTCTCTTGGAGTGAGGAGGGAATGGAGATTTTACAGTAGCTTTCCCCTGGAGTGGGGAGGGAATGTGGATTTTGCAGTATCCTTCCCCTGGAGCAGGGAGGGAATGTGGATTTTGCAGTATCCTTCCCCTGGAGTGGGGAAGGAATGGAGATTTTGCAGTATCCTTCCCCTGCCATGCCCACAGAACTGGTAATAATTTTTTTTTGAATCCTACCATTGGTCTGCAAGGATTGAAAAATTCAACCTAGGGTGCTATTGCCCAGAGGGATTGGTTTTGAATAAGTTTACCCCGGATTGTTCACAAACAGAAGCCTATGTGGTTACAAATATGACAAGTCTTTTAACAGTTTTAATACTGAGACAAGGTCCAGGCAACAGCAACTAGATACCTACTTAATATATGCAAAAAATAAATAAATCCCTAGCTGAAGATATTTTTCATGGCTTTCTTTATTATCATGGCATGTCTGTTTTTGGCTCAACCTTTTGGATGACTTTAGCAATTTTATCTAGTAACCCACACTTTAGCTATAGATAGATAATACGGATATAGAGCCGCAGTGGCACAGTGCTTAGAGTGCAGTACTGCAGGCTATTTCTGCTGACTGCCGGCTGCCTGCAATTTGGCAGTTCGAATCTCAGCAG
Organism: Diadophis punctatus similis; assembly: GCA_023053685.1. Classification (NCBI taxonomy): domain Eukaryota; kingdom Metazoa; phylum Chordata; class Lepidosauria; order Squamata; family Dipsadidae; genus Diadophis; species Diadophis punctatus. The sequence goes on along the minus strand of JALIGW010000012.1, from coordinate 12,442,087 downwards.
GCTCAAGGTTGACTCAGCCTTCCAGCCTTCTGAGGTTGGTAAAATGAGGATATATAAGTCTAAGTGCTATTGGGAAGGAAGGAAGGGAGGGAGGGAGGGAGGGAGGGAAGGAAGGAAGGAAGGAAGGAAGGAAGGAAGGAAGCAAGCAAGCAAGCAAGCAAGCAAGCAAGCAAGCAAGCAAGCAAGCAAGCTGTGGTGGTGCAGTGGTTAGAGTGCAGTACTGCAGGCTATTTCTGCTGCCTGCCGGCAGCCTGCAATTTGGCACTTTAAATCTCACCAGGCTCAAGGTTGACTTAGCCTTCCAAGGTGGGTCAAATGAGGACCCAGATTGTCGGGACAATTATGGTGACTCTGTGAACTGCTTAGAGTGACAGAGGCGAATTTTATCTCACAAAGGAGAAATAGATCTTTTCCCGGACATCAGACATTAGAAAAAGAAACCGCAGTTTAAAAGTCTAAGTAAAAATATTTATTTTGGTACAAAACAATAAATCCTCATTATTCTACATATCTGATATAAAATAGGTGTTGCTTCGACAGAAGCCAGGAACAAAAGGAATGAACGGAGAAAGGAATGTGCACATGCATACAAGAACGTATCAATCACGTGCTCAGGAATAAACCATTATATTAGATAGGGATGCTTCTCCCTGCATATACATGTAACAGGCAATATAAAATCACTGCCTGACATAGAGAGGGTTGGGAAGCGGTATATAAGTCTTATTGCTATTGCTATATATTTTCCCCACAATAACCCTGTGAGGAGGGATGGGTTGAGCCCCAAAGCACCCAAGTCAGCTTTTATGCCTATTGACAGTTCATGTGTCACCAAGTTGCGTCTTACTCCTAAGCAACCATGCATATTTTTCTCCCACCCTGTTCCTTCAAAGGGGAAGGGAGGCCTAGACAGAACTCATTGCCACCTGGTTTCTAGGCCTTAGCCACCAAACTGGCTACTCATCCAATTTATCCAGTAGCCCCCAAGGGTGAAAATAAAGCAAAGGGTACTTTAGCGCAGTAGCGGGTTGTGTGAACTCGGCTTCCCTTCCACTCCCACCCACCCGGGTTCCTTTTGCGGGTGTCACTGCCGGCTGTGCTGAACCGGAATTCGTGGCTTATAAAAGAACCTGCTTTGGCACAACGGGGCCGGCCCGAGTGGTGAAACAACCGGCCTCAACCATCCGCGTTTCACTTCTCCGGGGACGCGCCGGCCGTGGGAACCCAGCCGTTGCGGGCCCGTTGGAAAGAGCCTCCTCGGGGCCGGACTGACCTGGCCAGAAGCTGCCGGTTCTCTTCGCGCAGCGAGTCCGCCGCCGCCTGCAAAGCCACCTCTTGCAGAGCTCGGTGCTCCGACGCCTGGCGCGCCCTGGCCAGCTCCTTCTCGTAGTTGCTCCGCAGGCAGCCTAGGTCGCGGCTGCTGTCCTCCTCGCACCGGCCCAGGCGGCGTTGCAGCGTCGCTTTGGCCGCCTCCAAGGCCCGCACGCGTTGGATGTAGGCGGCTAGGCGGTCGTTGAGCTGGCGCAGCTCCTCCTTCTCTCGCAGGGGTCTCCGGAGGTTCGGGCTGGCCCAGGGGCTCAACCCGAGCTCGGAGGCCAGCCCGCTGTCCGACTCCGGCGTGGAAAACCTCGCTGCGGCCATCGGGATGGAAGAACGGAGTAAGGGAGCCGGCTGGCCAGGTGGACTTGCGCAAACACGCCCTCCGCGGGGAAACGACCGGGCTCTTTTAAGGGGACAGCGGCCGCGCTGGGAGGACGATGCTCCGCCGGGTTTGGAGCTGGAGGGCGGGCGAAGGGCTTTCTTTCGGGCTCCGGCCGCTTTTCCTTCCACGCGGGTCAAGGGACGCGTGGAAAGCCATGGCCATGCTTGCTAGGCGTTCCACGGAGTCTCCAGCGACTCGCGCCTCCTTTAACCAACCGGCGCGCACAAAAAGGAGGTCGAGCTCCCCGGGGAAGGCGGCCTCGGTTGCCAAGGTGCGGCACGTGCACTCTCACCTGGTCATTCAAGAACAAGAAGAAGAAGAAGAAAAGAATAAAAGAATAAAAAAGAAAAGGAGAAGAAAAGGAGAAGAGGAAGAGGAGGAAGAGGAAGAGGAAGAGGAAGAAAGAAGAAGAAGAAGAAGAAGAAGAAGAAGAAGAAGAAGAAGAAGAAGAAGAAGAAGAAGAAGAAGAAGAAGAAGAAGAAGAAGAAGAAGAAGAAGAAGAAGAAGAAGAAGAAGAAGAAGAAGAAGAAGAAGAAGAAGATAATATGCCGGCATCAAAATGGCCCGCAGGACTAAAGGAAGAGGATGCAGGTAGAGATCATGGCAAGGTTGCAAACTCTCCAGGATATACGATAACTGATCGGCTGGAATGACCATGCATAAACTCCCTACGCTGATTGTTCTCCTGTTAAATGGCTGAAAAACTGAGCCACGAGGAGAGCGGAGTGAGGGATATACAGGTGGGTCCTCACATAGGACAGGAGGGGTCCTTGGTGCCGTCTGAGCTTGCTTGTTTTCTTGCAGACGTTTCATTACCCAACTAGGTAACATCATCCGTGCTAGTAAGGAGTGGGGTTTGCTGTCCGTTTATATTCTGGTGGCTTGCCTGGCTGTGTGTGTGTGGGCAGTCTTAGAGAGTCTTTGGTTGGGCTGTTTACTGATGGCTCTTTGGCACTTTCTGGATTGAGGTATTGCTTACTTGATTGTTGGTCTGAAGTTGACCTTGGAGTTAATCTATGCTGATGTTGCTGCTTAATAGTAGAGAGGTGCTGGAGTCTTTTTGTCCTCTTTTGGGTTGGTTGGTTGATTGTCTCTCTTGCATAGGCTATGCCAAGTCACCAGAATATAAACTGAAAGCAAACAGCACTCCTTACTATCACTGATGATGTTACCTAGTTGGGTAATGAAACATTGGCAAGAAAATAAGCAAGTTCAGAGAGCACCAAGAACCCCACAATCCTCCTCCTCCTCCTCCATTCCACAAACCACACTTCCTTCTAGCACTGATGATGTTACCTAGTTGGGTAATGAAACATCTACAAGAAAACAAGCAACCTCAGAGAGCACCAAGGACCCCTCATTTCAACCCTGAGCTACAAATATTCTCCTTTATTGGTGTCAACTTATGACAATTTGGACCGAAATTTCCATTGCTGAGATAAGTGGTTGTTAAGAGAGTAGCACTGGATTTTACAGTCTTTCCCCCCCCCTGTGGTTGTTAAGTGAATCGGGGCAGTTGTTAAATGGATCATGCAGTCATTAAGCAAATCCAACTCCTCCTATTGGCTTTTGTGGGAAGCTGACTGGGAAGGTCAGATATAGCAATCACATGACCCTGGGATGCTGCAACCAGTTCTAAGTACACGCTAGTTGCCAAATGCCCAAATTTTGCTTACATGATCAGACTCTTCCTGCGGCTCAGGAGAGATGGAGACTGTGGGTCACATACTCCTTCAATGTTCCTTTTACTCAGAGATTCGGAGAAAATATATTCTGCCAATAATTGCTAGGTATCCTAACCATCCCGACATTTTATTTTTATTTATTTTTATTTATTTATTTATTTTGTCAAACATGTACAAGATAACAGGTGTAGTATAAACATAAATATGAGCATAGTAAATGGGTACGAAAAATGGAGACAGTAGGACAGGGACGGTAGGCATGCTGGTGCGCTTATGCACGCCCCTTACGGACCTCTTAGGAATGGGGTGAGGTCAACAGTAGACAGTCTAAGATTAAAGTTTTTGGGGTTTGGGGAAGAAACTACAGAGTCAGGTAAAGCATTCCAGGCATTGACCACTCTGTTGCTGAAGTCTTATTTTCTGCAATCGAGTTTGGAGCAGTTTACTTTGAGTTTGTATCTATTGTTTGCCCATGTATTATTGCGGTTGAAGCTGAAGTAGTCATTAACAGGTAGGACGTATTGCTTATCTCCAGTGGCCGTTTAAGGATGAACAGTCCGTAACTACAGCGCAGGTGGCTAGATTTGGCGCCGCAGCACTGGGGATTCGTCGGAAACACGTGTCTAATCCACCATAGTTAAGTTACATAACCAATGTGGCAAACCCTTTGCACTGTTTATTCCTTTCCCTTTTACTATTAAACTGACAATAGGGCGCACAGTTTATGGATTGTAATTTTAGTAATAGTTAGACTGTATAATTGACAGACTGGATTTTATCACAGATTTTAGTTGTTATTATTTTATACTAGAATTTCTAATTGTATACTTACTGAGTGTTTTTATTTGTTCTGGTCTCTGGTCTATGACTGTAACAAACGGAATTGAATTGAATTGATGTTGATGTTCGTCCATCGTATTTGAAGAGGACCTTGACATCTATAATTGGGGGGATGTCAAGACTTGCGCGTGAATTGGATTAAAGTGAATCCAATTCACGAATTGAATTACATGACCATGGGGATGCCACAACAGTCGTTATGCGCGAGGATCGGTTGCAAGTCATCTTTTCCAGCGCCATCGTAACTTCCAATAGTCACTAAATGAATGATTGTAAATCAAGACAATCAAGCTTAGCTGCTGTGGTCTAGAGCTGGAGCTGTTGCCTCATAATCGGGAGGTTGTGAGTTCAATCCTAGGTAGAGGCCGATGTAAGAGTCTCCTGCTTGGGCAGGGGGTTGGACTAGATGACCTGCAAGGTCCCTTCCAACGCTGTTGATCTGTTAATATCAGACTATAATTTCCAGATGGCCTGATGAATTGGGTTACTCTAGGCTTGCTGGAGAGGAAAATAAAATAAAATCATGGCGAATAATGAATCCAGCTTAGCAATCATCCTGCCCAACTTGTAGGAAGGCAAGTTCTCCAGCGCAAAGCCTTTGGAATAGCCATAAGTTGGAAAGTAAAGATTGCTATCGGTATATTTGTGCAGCAATCTTCAAGACACAAGTGGGTGGTACACCTTCCTTTGTCTCGCTCAATAACTTCCTGCCCATTGCTAAAAGGAAAAAAAAATGCCCACCAGCATTAGCTTTTGAAGACCAGCTGCCTTCTTTTTCTTTTAAATTTAACCTTTGGGAAGGAAGAACATAATTATGCTTCCATCCCCTATTATTTTCGGCGGTCTGGCAGGCGTTTTGCACCTGCTGCCTTCAAAGGCTGGGCTTTGCTTGGCGTGGGCATCTCCCTTGTCCTGGCCACTGCACACCACAGCCTCAGGACTTAATCATTAAACTGGCTGCTAAAGAGCCGGATTTACTGCTGACCAGGAGTGGGTGGGCAGAGCAGGCGTTCTGCAGTCTGAAGGGTGATGCATGGTGGCTCCGTGGCATTCTTTTCTTTTAGCTCTCGGTGCCAGAGGGAACAACAGCGACAGCTGCTAACAACCGTGCTTTGAAAATCAATGGGGCAGTTTTAAGAGACATGCCATAATCTCTTTTTCAGATTCTGAAACTCCATTTCTTTCCTTAGAAGTTAAGTCCTCTTCAGTTGGAGGAAAAGCACCCCAGATCCCAGCCGTTAGTGACGGGTCTAAGAAACCGGGATGCACACATGTTAGGCTATGGTTTTTGGGTTCTTTTACAATTAACTGGGGTTTTTTTTGCAACATGTCCCTTACATAATCCAGTTAGAGTGCTTCCAATTAATCTATATACCGGTATATAAAAGCCAAATACCACTCACGCATCATCACGAAATCTCCAGAACTGTAAGGCCTACAAACTTGAAACTTGGCACGTATGTTCCTCTTGGCTTCTAGGTGCTCGCTAAGAAAGGATTTTTTGAAATGACCATCAGATCATAGTTATTACTTATATTATTATTAACAAGCTCTGATGCTAAGGAGTTAGACGTTCTACTCCCCCTCCCCACCTGAAAAGAACTCCGTTCCAACTGCCTCACATTCCGTTACCTCAATTCAAACTGGCAGATGTTCCACTCCTTTACTCAGGAGTGGCCTGGGACAATTTAAATCAGTCCTGATCGTAACTACTCATTAATTTAAGGCTTTAAGACTCAATTTATCAAGCCCAATCACATAGTTTCGTAGCGAAGCATGGGTATCCAGCTACTAGTCGCTGCATAGGTCTGGCAAATCTGGACCGCAAACATCCAAATGGTCACTAGAGGGCAGCAGTGAGAATTTATTTAATTAATTAATTAATTAGATCACATTTGTATGCCGCCCAATTCCCAGAGGACTAATTAATTAAACTCCTTCAACGCTTTCCTGGATTTTGTGGTTTCGTGATGCATATTTTAAGCCTTGGTGGCGATGGGCTAATTAGATATTGTCGCGGTCGGCTGATCTTGTGGCCGCGCCACGCTTTCTGTGGCAGAGAGAGAGAGAGAGAGAGAGAGAGAGAGAGAGAGAGAGAGAGACTATTGGCAAACAGGCCACTTCGCTCCCTCCCAGGTGGAATAAGAGACTAGAAAAGCAAAGTTTAGAGAACGGGAAGGCGTCTAAGCGCCTTCCTCTAAGTGCAGCTTCTCCTGATATTTGTGGGTGGCTGGCTGGCTGGCAACTGGTCTTTTTTCCGTGGGTGCTCCATCACTGGAGGTTTTTAAGAAGAGACTGGACAGCCACTTGTCTGAAATGGTATAGGGCCATGATGGCGAACCTATGGCACGTGTGCCACAGGTGGCATATCTGCTGGCACGTGAGCCGTTGCACTAGCTCAGCTCCAGTGCGCATGTGTGTGCTGGCCAGCTGATTTTTGGCTGGCGCGGAGGCTCTGGGAGGGTGTTTTCGCCCTCCCCAGGCTATGGTACTTCCCAATACAAGCAGAACATGTGATATGATGTTCTGCGCATGTCTACATTCCTATCCACCATTAATCACTTATGATATACCTTCCGACCTGGATGGACGTGTTGCGTAGCAAAGATGTAGTTTATTCAGGATTTATCGTTTTTATATTGTTTTGTACTAAAATAAATATTTTCTATTAGACATTTTAATCTCGGTTTTATTTCTAAGTATTTGAATTCCAAGTAAAAGATCCCCTTAACAATAGTGATAGATCATTATTTATTTATTTATTTATTTATTTATTTATTTATTTATTTATTTATTTATTGTTTGTTTGTTTGTTTGTTTGAGTCAAGCATGTATGAGAAATAAGTATAAGTATATACATAACATATAAACATATACATATAAACAGGTATAAAGTATAAGCATAAGAAATGAGTACGAATAAATGGGGGACAGTAGGGCAGGGACGGTAGGCACGCTGGTGCGCTTATGCACGCCCCCTTACAGACCTCTTAGGAAAGGGGTGAGGTCCACGGTAGACAGTTTGAGGTTGAAGAAGCTGAGGATATATATACTATGATGATATACTTTGATATACTATTATCAAAACATAACTATCACATACTATTATAGCACTTATAGCACTTATATACTGCTTCATAGTGCTTTACAGGCCTCTCTAAGCGGTTTACAGAGTTCAGCCTATTGCCCCCAACAATCTGGGTCCTCATTTCACCCACCTCGGAAGGATGGAAGGCTGAGTCAACCTTGAACCTGGTGAGATTTGAACAGCTGAACTGCTAAACTGCAGTGCTGCATTTTAACCACTGCGCCACCTCGGCTCTTATCATAGTATATCAAAGTATATCATCATAGTATATCATTATCCGTAGCCATCACTAAGGGAGGCCAGCATCGCTGAATTAACTCAGTTGGGGTCGAGGGGTTGGGCTGATGGAACCTTCTGGGAATGCCCCCTGCCCATATTTTTTTCGCCTCCTTTCACGATATCCCAGTCGGTCGAAGCGTTGGTTTCGTAGCTCGCGCAAAATCTGCGCGGGTCTCCCGAGGCGGTTTCTGGAGGCTTCAAGGGACCCAGGGCGGCGTCAAGTGGAATTCCCCCCCCTTCCCACGTGTCTCCCCCCCCCCCCCGGGAGCCCGACGCGTGTCAGCAACTCCTCCCCGCTTTCCCCGCATTCCCGAGCAAGCCGCTGGCTCAACCCGGGGATTCCAGGGCGGGAAGGCTGGTGGCGGGGCGTGGGCAGGAGGAGAGTTGGCTTGCGCGCGCTCGGTTGCCCGGCTTGGCTAGCAGGCGCTTTCCACGCGTGTTCTTGAGCGCGCGGCTCCCACCCCGGGCGGAGAGGCGGTGTGTGTGTGTGTGTGGGGGGGCTTGACTTCCCAGGACCTCGGCTGGGCGGTGGGCTGCAGCCTGGAAGGCAGGCGGACGGGCGAGCGAGCCCTAACCGTCCCGCCTGCTCGCTTGGAAGGGCGGGCACTTGTTCGCTTGCCAGCTCCCTTCTCCAAGCCTGCGGCGACGTCCCGGGACTTGCGTTTGGACCGGAGGAGCTCTTTCCGGCCGTTCTCCTGACCCTTCCCGCTAAGGAGGCGCCGAAGGAGAGGAAACCCCCCTCGAGAGAAGCGCCGCCGCGCGAGGTGGGTGGCGGACAGACTGAGACCCCCGAAGGAACGGGGCGCAGCGAGGCGAGGCAGGAGGGGCGCCTTGCTTCGCTCCTCTTCTCGCCCGTTTTCGCCTCGGGTGGGGATGGCTGGGTGAGGGTGGACGCCACCCTGAGAGGTTGAGGGCTCTCTTAAGCTCCTTCTGTGTGGTAGTGAAGTAGCCTCTGAGCATGTGGAGAGCGCCGTTATCGCCAAGTCTGAAGAAGGAGCGGGGTGAGGGGTAGGGCTGGGAAGAACCAGGCTCGCCTTTTCACTTTATTATTATTATTATTATTATTATTATTATTATTATTATTATTATTATTATTATTATTATTATTATTATTATTATTATTATTATTATTATTATTATATAGTACAAGCATGATTATGAGTACAAGAATTAAGAATATATGGGTGCAATTGGACAGGAACGGTAGGCATGATTGTGTGCTTATGCACGCCCCTTACAGACCTCTTAGGAATGGGGTGAGGTCGATGGGCCATGGAACCCCATTGGGTGACCCGTCCTGCTTTATAGGAGTTGAATTGAATCCTTGATGAACTGAGGGAAACCAATGGCTTGGCTTTGCACAGTGCCTTGAGCTGCTGAGTAGCCAGCTAGCCAGCCACATATCAGTCTAGTGCAAGGGTCTCCAACCTTGGCCCCTTGAAACCTGGCGGACTTCAACTCCCAGTATTCTGGGAGTTGAAGTCCGCCAGGCTTCAAGTGGCTAAGGTTGGAGACCCCTGGTCTAGTGTGTTGGGGGAAAAAAATCAACATTACTTACCTGTTTCACATGGCAATAAATTGAGGAAAGGGAGTCAGCAACAGCCTTAAACCCCTGGAACACAGCAGGATGTGCATACAGCTGAATAACTGCAGGTTGAAAAAAAAGAACAACCAGTCAAAATATACTTAGCAAAAGGCTTCCAGATTATGCATAGAGACTGACTGATCTTATACTGTTATACTCATTTGTAAAGTGGATTGCTAGGTTCGGGCTTAGCACGTTGGGCGAACTCAACAGTGGCAGATTGCAAACCATGGATTGTGGCTTTGTCCAAAGGCGGCTAAGGCAGCAGGAGCTTAATGTCATCCACTATAGGCTTGCCTGCCCTTCTAACGTTATGTAACCTACATCACAGGCATTTTTGCATCCTATCCCATTTCAAAGTCAGTAGTGTGACCTTTGTTGGCTTAATCCCTGCTGTGACACACGGACTTTGTATGGAAGAAATACAAGAGAATGAAGTTCCAGTGGCATTGCAGACTTAAACGTTACTTGGACCTGATTTCTGAACCCTTATTTGGAAATCTAATCAAATTTCGTAGCACTATTTAGGATAACATACATGTAAGTATCTCAACGCAGGAACATATTTTTTTTTTGAAAAAAAAGTCTGAAAGTGCGATTCTTACAGCGTGGCTCTTGACCAAACCAAATCGGCAGAGGGATGAATTTGGCAGTTTCTTTAATCAAATCTAATTCACATACTTTTGACTTAAAGTTTCCTTCAAGTTATATCTCCGGAATGAGGAGCGTTCTCTTGCTCTCCTTATTTTGCACAAGGTGGCACACACGAGCTGTGTTTCCACAATGCACATACTAATCGGTGTTCTGGATTGGAATTTGTACAGTTAAGATTAACTGTTTTCTGGCTTTGCAAGAAAAATGACGGATGGATAAACTAAATATATGAGCCTTGGTACTTAAAACCTGCCAAGCCATTAAAAAAAAAGAGCCAAGATTAAAACTAAATAAGCATAGCCTGTGGTAGGTTTTTAACAGATCTGGTTAAGTGCATTGAGTAAACTCAACCATAGAACCACAAACTACATGGGTTGGGTTAATGTGCAATCAGCTTATTTTGTGTTTGTATAAACCCACTCGTTGTCAGCCTTTCGAGGTAGGCCAGGCCAGGAAACAAACATGATGAGAACTTCTGGAACTGCACTTTTATAGGATATAAAAACAAGAATTTTGAAAAGCTAACAGATCTGCTCTGTGACTCTCCCAGTTGGGGGGATCAATTTTGAGCTTCTTCCTCACCCCACTCTTTGCTTTCCAGCCAAGGTGAGGTTTTCTGCTGCATTCTTTCTTCAAGAGTATCTCTGTTGTCCTTCTACAATCAGGATGATGTTCTCCCTTTTTGCTCTTCACAACAATCCTGTGAGATAGCTTGAGCGAATCGCTGGCTTCCGTAGCCAAGGTCGGATTTGATACCATGTCTGACTGGCTTTGATCTAAAACTTAGCCACTCTAATGCCTTTTATTTATGTATGTATTTTTTGTTCAGGGATTTAAGCGGTGTGAGGGAAGATATTTTGGAAGAAGGCTTTATCTGTAGGGAAAGTATTAAATCTTATTAAAAAAGTGGACAGCGGAGGAGGAAAATGTCTTTTCTATTAAGCCCTTCAGTCTTGATCGCGGTTACTTGATGTTGATATAGGCGATGGCGGCTTTGTTTTCAAGTTGAACTTCTGTCTACTTGATCTTGGTTGAGCTGAGAAACTACACAGGGTTGGGCCTAGTTTAAATTTGGATGAGAGAAATATTTCCAGAGCTGAACAGGGAAGGTGAACAACATCCAGAGCAAGGCCATAGCAAACTACTTTCATGTTCTTTCTAAGAAAACTGTAAATATGTCATGAATTTTCGGGAGGGATCAGGTGTGAGACCTATATTAGATGTGGGCTGCTCCGAATTGCAATTATGTGAGGTAAGCGTCTACATACAGGTAGTCCTCTACTTATGACCACACCTGAGGCCCAAATTTCTGTGGCTAAGCAAGACAGTTGTTAAGTGAGCTTTGCCCCATTTTGCAACCTTTCCTGCCGCAGTTGTTAAGCGAATCACTGCAGTTGTTAAGTTAATGACAAGGTTGTTAAGTGAATCCGGCTTCCCCATTGACTTTGCTCATGAGAAGATCGCAAAAGGGGATCGCATGACCCCGGGACACGGCAACCGTCATAAATGCGAACCGGTTGCCAAGCGTGTGATTTTTTGATCACGTGACCATGGGGATGCTGCAATGGTTCAAAGTGTGAAAAACGACCATAAGGGATCTTTTTCGGTGCCGTTTTTGTTTTGCAACACCTCTGTGCCCCTCATTGGAGCAGCCCATTTATCCTGAAATACATTGTTGAACTGAATTCAGAAGGTTGCACAACTTAGTCATATAGATAAGCCAGGAAGGCCTCAGTCTCACTGGATATTGCCACACTGACACCTTGTGTGTTTAGGTGTAGAGAGAGAGAGAAAAAGAAAGCACAAATATGCTGCCTTCTTCCGCCTGCTGACCTTTGGAATAGAATTATGTTGGATTTCAACCTCCCCAAATTCCCAGCAATATGACAGGACCACAAAGGCTGTAAGATTGTAAATAGGAAAAGGACAGCTGCAAAATTGAGCCAAAGCTACGTTTTTTTGTGGCCAAGTATCTGAATTTTGATACATGGGGAGGCTGCAAAAGTTGTAGGTGTGAAAAACACTCATAAAAGTCCCCTTTTTCGGTGTGCCGTCGTAATTAGGAGCTGAAGTGGTGCAGTGGTTAAATGCAGCCATTGCAGGCTGACTGCTAGTTCAACAGTTCAGCTGTTCAAATCTCACTAGGCTCAAGGTTGACTCAGCCTTCCATCCTTCCGAGGTGGGTAAAATGAGGACCCAGATTGTTGGGGGCAAGAGGCTGAACTCCGTAAACCGCTTAGAGAGGGCTGTAAAGCACTATGAAGCGGTATATAAGAAAAGTGCTATTGCTATTTTGAACCCTGGTAAGTCGAGGATTACCTGTGTATCTTCTAAATGAGCCAAGTCTCTGGGAACCAAGCTCATCCCCAACTTTTTTCAGGCAGCTCGAATCCCTGAAGTTAGGCGTTTTAATTTCTCGGAAATAAGTGGCTCTTGGCCGTGGCGCTTCAAAAGCACAGTTAGCCTCTCCGTCATTCAAGCATCTTTTGGAGTGCTGCCACGGCAAGACAGGCAGCCATGCCGGGCATGTGGACGGAAGAGAAGAAGGCAGAAGAGAGAACTTGATGGAGGGAAAGTCTGGGGCTGGCGCTGCCCGTGTTCTCTTCACCTTTGAGCAACACTGTAAAAAAACACACACACACCCCACCCGCTGGTAACATTATGAAGATGGAGCCTTGCCAGCCGGTTTGGCTAAAATCAGAAACTTCTTGCAAATTAGGTTTTGGGTGGAGAAGATGCTTTTCATAGAAAGAGAGAGGAACGTCTCTGTGCGTAACTCTCTGCAGCTTTTAACAAAAGAATTTGCTTTGGCACGGCAAGAAAGGCAATTTCACTATGCCCTTTAGACCAAAAAAAACCAAAAGAAAAACCAACGACAGTGAAGGATTCTCTCGTTCTAATCCGCCAAACAATCCGTGCTGGTGCGCTCCCCAACCTCTCCCCTCCTTTCTGCAAAGTTAGCGAGAGCTGTTGTTTTTTCCAAGGAATGGCTTAGATGTTTTGGCAAAGGCAGCTCAAAAGTTCTGGCCTTCGCCTCTTTAGTCGGGAAGGAAGGCAAAAAAAAAAAAAGAAGTGTTGAAATAGCGGAGCAGGTTCGATTTCGTTTTTTGGCTGCAGGGGACGAAGGGACGGAGAAGGTCTCCTCTGCCTTGATCAATTGGCGGAAGGAGCAAAGGGAAAAAAGGCCCGGTCCTCCTGCCCTAATTGAAAATCCTTCACTTTTTGTACTGGACGCATTTTGTTCCTTGGTGAGTCTGTATTCCTGGCCAGGACAAACCTCCACTGTTTAGGCTGTGCCGTTTCCAGGGATTGGTTTGGACTGCTTACCCAAATTGCTTTAGTTTCTGGCAGGGGGCAATTGAGAACTGCACATTCCGAGCTCCAAAAAGTCCTTTTCTGCTCTTTTAAAGGTCCGAGAAGATGGCCAAGGCCAACACCACCAGACGTCTTTGGAAGGTCCTCTGGACTGCTGCCCTCACCCTCTGCGTCCGTCTGCAGGTAAGTGAGAACGGTGCTCGTGGGTCAGGCGAGGAAAAATTAACACAGCATCAGGGTCAAAAAACTGGGCAAGTATCAGGGAGATGGTTTGCAGCACCCACTCCGGGGACAATATGCCTAGGACTCAAAAATGTATTTAAAAAAAATTTTTTTTTCAGAAAGAACAAAAATGTAAATTGTATCTGGAGTTAAAAAAAAAAAAGTAAATTGTATACGGAGATTCCCAGTCATCCAGGTCGTGGATGTCCCAAAGGTGCTTTTTCAAGTAGCAACTGGGCTTTCTTGTTTTTTCTTTTGAAGACGTTTCGCTTCTCATCCAAGAAGCTTCTTCAAGCTCTGACAGGATAAGGGGGAATGGAAGGATTTATATTCCTTGCAGACAGCTGGTAATCTGCATCTTTTTAGATGTTGTTGAAGCACTTATCTATGTCCTCGGGATCACCTGAGTGGTGCTCCTGGTTCCTGTAGTCTGCAGTTTTTTCTCTGGAAATCCATTCCTACTCCCACACCATTCAAAGGGGGTTCATCTCAAATTGTATAGCTAAAAGTCTTCCATTCCCCACTATCTTGTCAGAGCTGAAGAAGCTTCTTGGATGAGAAGCGAAACGTCTTCAAAGAAAAACAAGGAAGTGCAGTTGCCACTTGAAAAAGCACCTTTGGAAGTAAATTGCATTTTATTTTATTTAAGCAAATTTTTATTAAGTAAGTTAAGTAATTGGTTAAGTGAGTTAATTAATTAAGTAAATTAAGTACATTTTTAATTTTTTTGTTTAAGTAGATTTTATTTTATTTAATCTTAAAAAAGGCAAGAAATGGACAATATTTTAGCCTCAGAGTGATGATTTTATTTCTAACTTGTAAGTCTAGCCTGATGTATTTTGGGTTTATGGTTTATGATTTTATAGTGCCTGGGTTTGATTGTTGTTATAAGCTGTCCAGAACTATATTTAAGATGGGTGGCCATACAGATCTTTTAAATAAAGAAATAAGTTCTAAAATGTAGTTACTTTAAGGATATGAGACAGACATCGCAAGTAGTCAACAACAACTCATTATTATGAATATGGAAAACCGCATTAAATATATTTGATGCTATTATTTCTATGGAGGGAGGGCCCCGCAGATGTCTTTGCCCACTTTTTTTCTCAGGCCAACCTACCTCACAGGATTGTTGTTCTGGGGAAAAGAATTGGGGGTGGGGAATGCCTTGTTTCTGCTTTGAGCTCCTAGAGGAAAAGCTGGATATAAATAATAATATATCATCATTATGAAAAATCAGCAACTCACAGAAATACTGGAGAACAGCTAGAAGCATCTGCCCTGTAGTGACATCAGACAACAGTTTTGAGAATAGGTACAGATACAGATTAACAGAGTTGGAAGGGACCTTGTAGGTCATTTAGTCCAACCCCCCGCCCAAGCAGGAGACCCTACATCATTTATAACAGATGGCAGTCCAATCTCTTCTTGAAAGCTTCCAATGATGAAGCTCCCACAACTTCTGAAGGCAACTTCTGTTCCATTGGTTGATTGCTCTCACTGTCAGAAAATCCCTCCTTATTTCTATGTTGAATCTCTCCTTGGTCATTTTCCATCCATTATTCCTTGTCTGGCCTTCAGGTGCTTTGGAAAATAGCTTGACCCCTTCCTCTCTGTGGCAGCCCCTCAAATATTGGAAGACTGCTATCATGGGTCCCCTGGTCCTTCTCTTCACTAGACTAGCCATGCCCAGTTCCTGCAACCGCTCTTCATATGTTTTAGTCATCAGTCTCCTAATCATCCTGGTTGCTCTTCTCTGCACTCTTTCTAGAGTCTCAACATCTTTTTTATAGTGTGGTGACCCAAACTGGATGCAGTATTCTAAGGTGTGGTCTTACTAAGGCTTTATAGAGTGGTATTAGTACCTCACTTGATCTTGATTGTATCCCTGTGTTAATGCAGTTTAGGATTGCATTGGCTTTTTTGGCTGCTGCCGCACACTGCTGGCTCATATTTAGCTGATTGTCCACTAAGACTCCAGATCCCTCTCACAGTCACTGCTATCTCAAGGATAGCGATCTTTGTAATGTCCTCACTTACTCACTAATGGTCCTTCTCTTCACTAGACTAGCCATGCCCACACTAAGTATCACACTAAGTATTGTGACTTTTATCTTCAGTAATCAGAACAGCAATGTTGCATTGAGAGTCCTTCCCGATCATTCAAACTCAGCAAATGAAATTTATAGGTCAATATTTCTCAACCTTGGCAACTTTAAGATGTGTGGACTTCAACTCCCAGAATTCCCGTTAGCCGTTCTCCTTCATGTTTGTCCCATTGACCAAAGCTCTAGCATACCACAAAGAACTCACTGAGGATGAGTTTCCTATTGTTGGAGGAATTCTGGGAGTTGAAGTCCACCCAAGTTGAGAAACACTGCTCTAGACAGTTGTTACCTAATGGTAAAACCTCTGCCTCCCCCAGATGTTGCTGATATAGACCTCCCTCTTCCGCCAGCTGCATTGGTTGCCCATTAGTCTCCGGACCCAATTTAAGTTGTTGGTTTTGACCTTTAAAGCCCTACATGGCTCAGGGCCAGGTTACCTTCGGGACCACATCCTGCATACCTCCCTATGACCAGTTAGGTCCCACAGAGTTGGTCTCCTCCAGGTCCCGTCGACCAAGCAATGCCGGCTGGCGGGGCCGAGGGGGAGAGCCTTCTCTGTGGGAGCCCCCTCCCTCTGGAACCAACTGCCCCCAGAGATCAGGACTATCCCCACCCTACTGGCCTTCCGTAAAGCAATAAAAACATGGCTCTTCCGGCAGGCGGGGTGAAATTAAGATCAATCCCCCATGTTTGTATGATAGACTGTTTTTATATATTATTGTAATTTTTAATTCTTTTAATCCTTTGTATCGTTTTTATACACTGTTTTTGTACTATGTTGTACGCCGCCCGGAGTCCTATGGGAGTTGGGCGGCATATAAAAACGACCAAATAAATAAATAAATAATAAATAAATAAAGCCCTTGTCTCAAAAGGCAAGGATGGAAGAATTATGCTGGGGATTACCGGTATGGGTCATACATTCCTTCCTCTTTCAAAAGGAATCTACAATTTCCCACATAAGACAGTTGCTTAAACTATTCTTTGTACAAACTTTTCTGTGAGTTCTTCATCGTACCCTAGTGTTTTGGTCAGCAGGACAAACACGAAGAAGAAATTATCACATTTTTAACTTAGCCGACTTGTAGTTGTGTGTAGTCTTGTGCAAAAGGGCACAGAAGCAAAAGGGGGAAGATTAGATACCGAACCTCTCCTCTTTCCCCCCTTAAAAGACAGTTATGAATTTGTCAAGCAGACTCTTCTGTGAAATATTTAGCGTTATCTTTGACATACTTGTGCATTGACAATGTAACCGCAAAGCTTACACAAATCTCTGCTTTTACTTTATGACTAATGGTAGCTTTCTAATTAATATTCTTGTGATCTAAACAGCTGTTACCCCTCCCCTTTTTTTGGGGGGGAGAATTTATATGGGGTAGTAAAGAGGGAAGCTGAGAGCTCAATCCTGCTTTAGAAGCAATTGAGTATTAAATGTGTTTAATTTATATTGCAGAATTGTTTTTTCCCCTTTTAAAGTTTCCTCAAACACTAACTAAGTGGGAATAGGTTACCACAATAAAACTGCTTATTTATTTAAGGCATTTGCAAGGCCAATATCAATAGTGGAAGACCCTGAGCAAAGAACGGATTTTGAAATATACACCATAAGGTCAACATAAGGAATTGACAAAACCAGCAACCAGATTTCTGCCCGAACATTAAATGTCTGTAGAGATTCTCAGTCATTCAAGTTTGTGGTTGTCCCAAAGGCGCTTTTTTCAGGAGGCATCTGGGCTTTCTTGTTTTTTCTTTGAAGACATTTCGCTTCTCATCCAAGAAGCTTCTTCAACTCTGATAGGATAGTATTCCCCATTATCCTGTCAGAGCTGAAGAAGCTTCTTGGATGAGAAGCAAAACGTCTTCAAAGAAAAAACCTTTGGGACTGCCTGAAAACTACTGGATTGAATGCCCTCTAAAATTATACAGTACTCGTTCTTGTACAGTATAACCTGTGGAGTCTCAAAGGGGCTTTTTCAAAAGGCAACTGGACTATGCTTTTTTTTCCCTTAAGGAAGACATTTTGCTTCTCATCCATTCTTGGATGGAAGCCCCTTTGAGACAACCGTAACCTGGATGACTGAGCATCTCCATAGACCTACAGACCTCCATAGACCTACAGAATTCTCTACAGATGTTGAGAATGGGTCCATGAGCTGGACTTCTGAGGCTGGTGAGAAAGAGGTGGTTGTCACTCCTTCTGTGACAACACCTGACACCTAAGAGGGTTATAGAGACCAGCAAGGAAAGAGAAGATAAGACACTGCTGCTTACCTGTGGATCCATGGTGATGCTTTTCGGGTGTGACCATCTGCAGGTCTCTACGTGGCTACAAGTCTAGCTAACTGTGGGGAATATTTAAAACGTGGCCTCTTGTATATTCCTGTTGATTTCAAGATGACAGATTGCTATGCAAGTGTGTTCTGGATGTGGGGAAAGCTTCATGATGTTCAGGTTGCTTGAGAGTTGATATTTAGATACAGGGGATGGGTTAGAGCAGTGGTTCCCAACCTGGGGGTCGGGACCCCTTTGGGGGTCGAACGACCATTTCCCAGGGGTCGCCCCAACATCCTCAGCTCCCCCCCCCCACTGCCACAAGCCTGGCCATATCAACTCAACTCGCCCGAGCCCTCCAATTGGTCGGGAGAGGTGCCATTCGGTGAGAGGCGTTTGTGATGCCTGGCGGCCGAGCTTTGACGGCATCAGCTAAGGGGCCAGCTTTCCTTTGAATTCTGGGAGTTGAAGTCCAGGCACCTTAAAAGTTGCTGAGATTGAGAAATATTGCTGTACACTTGTTGGTTATCAAGTCTAAATACAGAAGTAGACTTGTTGTGGAAGATGATATTCCTTGTGCTCTTGCAAAGACTGGCCCGAGAATTTCTGATCTGGCATAATTACATATTGTTTTTGTGATTAATCGCTATGCTTTAATTATGTTCAATTTGTAACAATGAAAATATATTCCGCATATTAGATATTTACATTACGATTCATAACAGTAGCAAAATTATAGTTATGAAGTAGCAACGAAAATAATTTTATGGTTGGGGGTCACCACAACATGAGGAACTATATTAAGGGGTCGCGGCATTAGAAAGGTTGGGAACCACTGGGTTAGAGAGACTCTTTATTAGTGCAAAACAAAAATTGTAGAAAAGCATCGATGCCAGAGGTGGGTTCCTCCCGGTTCGGACCGGTTCTATAGAACCGTTAGTAACTTGGCGGCCTGGGTCGCTATAACTGGCAGCGATCCAGGCCTGCCACGCCCCCGAACTGGTTTTTTGGTTATGCGCATAAGCTTTGTTTTAGCACCGCATGCGCAAAGCGCGCGCGTGCGCACCCGTGCAGCACATCACTGAGCGAACCAGCAGTGAAGAAAACCAGAACCCACCCCTGATCGATACACACTGAAAAGCTGTATTTGATTTATGTTCAGTGTTGCTAGAAAGAATAATATAACTACACTGCCAAATGATCTATAGAGAAATATGGTTTCTAGAAAGCGTCCAGCTAGTTATGTTTCCAAAGGCATGGAATGTAAGTTAACACAACTGAATTGTAAAACAATGTTCAAAATGCCCTTAAGGTTGTTATTACAAGTTGCTAACTGTTAACTGTTGGTATTTACCATTGAGATGGTCAATTTCTTTTGTCTCATAACCTTATTGCACTGAACTTTACCGTGCCAAAATTCTGGTCGATTAAAAAGAATGACTTACAGTGTTTTTCTGCTGCCATGACATATATCATTCTGCAAGATTTTTACCAGCTGAAGATGAACAATGACTCTGATCTGCATAATTGTGCATCTCCAATGGTGGTCTGGTCTCCTCCATGACTCTGTAAGTTCATTGTTTCAGATATATTAAAAAAAAAAGAGAGAGATTGGCTGCACTCTCTAAGCGGTTTACAGAGTGAGCCTATTGCCCCCAACAATCTGGGTCCTCATTTTATTGAGCACTGAAGGATGGAAGGCTGAGTCTATCACGGTGTAATTATTGCCTGTTACATGTATATGCAGGGAGATGCATCCCTATTCAATATAATGGTTTATTCCTGAGCACGTGATTAATATGTTCTTGTACGCATGTGTGCATTCCTTTCTCCGCTCTGCCCTTCTTCCTCTGTCTTCCATTGAGAGAAGACACACTTTTATATTAGAGATGTAAACAAATGAGGATTTATTGTTTTTGTACCGAAATAAATATTTTTACTTAGACTTTAAACTGCGGTTTCTTTTCTAATGTCTGGTGTCCGGGAAAAGATCCAGCATCTCCTCTGTGAGATTAATTATCACCTCTGTCAGAGTCAACCTTGAGCCGGTCAGAATCAAATTCTAGGCCCGTGATGGCGAACCTATGGCACGGGTGCCACAAGTGGCACGCGGAGCCATATCGGTGGGCATGCGAGCTCAGGTCCGGTGTGCATGTGTGCACCAGCCGGCTGATTTTCGGGCCTTCTGGGCCCACTGGGAGTCGGGAAACAGGCTGTTTCCAGCCTCCAGAGGGGGTGGGGAAGGCCGTTTTCGCCCTCCCCAGGCTCCTAGAAAGGCTCTGAAGCCTGGGGAGAGCGAAAAATGGGCGTGCCATTGCATGCTGGGAGCAGGGGGGTCATGCGTGCATGTGCGGGGGTGCATGGAATTATGAGTGTGGGCACACACACACGTGATCCCCCACATTCCCCCCCCCCTTTTGGCACGCGAACCAAAAAAGGTTCGCCATCACTGTTCTAGGCTGTGGGTAGAGTTAGCCTGCAATACTGCATTTTATCCACTACGCCATCCCATAAAACCTAGAAATCATAAAGTAGCATTATAATAAAGCCAAGATCCCTAAAAACCATAACCTCATCAAACCGCTCGTATTGGGCTCAATATTGCAGAAACTTTGGCTTTCTTCCCATTTGGCTGATTCAACATCTAACCAGCTGAAAGCCAAAGAATTTTTTTTTAATGGTTCTTTCCTTTCTTCCTGTTTTTGAAGTCATGATTTCACTTGTGTTGTGAATTGTCCGCGAAGAGGTGAGAAGTTAATGCGAATAACACCCATTTGGAAGCGCTGAGATGGATTTTTCCAGACTGTGTCTGGTCCATTTCTTTCTTTCTTTTTTCCATATAGAGAACTTGGTCGCTCGTATAATACTGATTTTCAGCTGCAGAAAGTTAAACGCTTCAAATTAATAAGTCTTTGTCTTATTAATAACAATAATGCAATTGTAGAAGAATATTTTACTTCCTAACAAACGTGAGCAGCAGCTGTTGCTGTGGCAGATTATTTTTTTTTTAAAAAAATAATCTTTATTAAATTTTTACAATAGGAAAAAAGACACAAACAGCACTCAACAACACACAAACGAAACACACGAAACACAAACGAATAGACATATTTACACACAACAACACAGAATAGTCCAATGCTTTAACAGCGTTATTAAAGTATTCGTTTTGTATCAAAGTCTATGTATACATTTTAAGTATGTTCCATGTCGTAGGTATTGGTGGTTATCATACATAGGTTAGTTTATTTAATTACAACTTGTAAAGAAAATAATTATAGATATATCTCAATTCATCTGCCAAATTTTTAATTTGGGTTTTGTGGCAGATTATTATTATTGGTTAAAAAAAATTAATTCTGCTTTCTTGAATGCACGGGTGGATGAAATCAGTTTCCAAATATTCCTATGGAGCAGCAAAATGTCAAGAGAGGCATTTCCAGTGACTCAGAGCCCAGAGGAAGGACAACTGATGCTTTTCTATTGAGTTATTTTCCAGCAAAAATAAGCCTCCAGATCTGTGCATTTTCTACTAGGAAATATTTTAAAGTAATGGTTCCCCCCCCCCCCCCCCAGTACACAGCACTGAAACACCACTGATGATGTTACCTAGTCTGGGTAATGAAACGTTTGCAAGAAAACAACCAAGCTCAGAGAGCACCAAGGACCCCACAGTTAGATTTTAGATTTAGATTTATTATTAGAGTTGGAAGGGACCTTGTAGGTCATCTAGTCCAACCCCCTGCTCAAGCAGGAATTTCTACACCATTTGAGACAGATGGCAGTGCAGTCTCCCTTTGAAGGTCGCAAGTGTTGGGGCTCTCACAACCTCCGCTGACAAGCTGTTCCACTGGTTGATCGCTCTCACCGTCAGAAAGTTTCTCCTCACTTCCAGGTTGAATCTCTCCTTGGTCAGCTTCCATCCATTATTCCTTGTTTGGCTTTTTGGTGCCATAGAGAACAGCTTGACCCCCTTCTCTCTGTGGCATCCTCTCAAATATTGGAACACTGCTATCATGTCACCCCTGGTCCTTCTCTTCGCCAGACTGTCCAAGCTCAGTTCCTGCAACTGTTCTTTGTATGTTCTATTTTCCAGACCCTTTATCATCCTGGTTGCTCTCTTCTGCACTTTCTCTAGGGTTTCAATGTCTTTTTTGTAGTGTGGTGACCAAAACCGGATGCAGTACTCTAGGTGTGGTCTGACCAAGGCTTTATAGAGTGGTACTAGTACCTCTCTGGTCCTTGATTGCATCCCTCTATTTATGCAGCTCAGGACTGCGTTGGCCTTTAAACTGTTCCTTAGCACAATATGGTTACTACTGGCATTGGCAGTAATTGGTTATGGAAATGGATTGACTTATTTATTTGGCTTGTGTCTGCCTTTTCCTTTTCAAGAGCTCAGCTGACTTACATGGGGGTCTTGTCTTCATCGTACCCTATAGTTAGTCACAGAGAGAGTGACTGTCACTAAGTGAACTTCTGTGATTGGAGACGATTTGGATGTGGCTCTTCCTGGTTCCAATCTACAAACATAACCCTTAAATTATTTTGGCTGTTTATGTCTATGTTTTCCTCTTAGACATCTTGCTGAATACACATAGTCCTGACTTACGACTGCAATTGAGGCCAACGTCTCTTTTGTTAAGCAAGACAGTAGTGAAGTCGGGTTTTCTCCCATTTTACGACTTTTCTTGCCATGGTTGTTAAGTGAATCGCTGCAGTTGTTAAAGTGAGTAACGCGGTTGTTAAGTGAACCTGGCTTCCCCATGGACTTTGCTTGTCAGAAGGTCACAAAACGGGATCACGTGACCTTGGAACACCACAACGGTCATAAGTATGAACCAATTGCCAAGCATCTGAATTTTGATCACATGATCATGGGGATGCTGCAAAGGTCGTAACTGTGAAAAATGGTCATAAGTCACATTTTCCAGTGCCGTTGTAACTTTGAACGGTCACTAAATGAACTGTTGTAAGTCGAGGACTACCTGTATATATGTGTTTCCATATGTATTGGGGGGGGGAGAGAGAGAGAGAGAGAGAGAGAGAGAAAGAAAGAGAAAGAAAGAAAGAAAAAAGAAAGAAAGAAAGAAAGAAAGAAAGAAAGAAAGAAAGAAAAAGAGAAAAAGAGAAACAGAAACAGAAAGAAAGAAACAGAGAAAGAAACAGAGAAAGAGAAAAAAGAGACAGAGAGAGAGAGAGAGAGAGAGAGGAGAAACAGAAAGAAAGAAAGAAAAAGAAACAGAAACAAAGAAAGAAACAGAGAAAGAAACAGAGAAAGAGAAAAAAGAGAGAGAAAAAGAGAAAGAGAGAGAGAGAAAGAAAAAGGGAGAGAGAAAGAGAAATGGAGAAAAAAAAAGAATTATCTTATGAATTAAGTTTATGAATGACCTAAATTAAGCTGGAAACCAGCAGACTACTTAAAGATAAAGCTAAAATACTTCAGGATGTGACTTGTATGCGTGCGTGTATTCTGTATTGTATTGCAAATACTTGCCATGGAATGGAAACTATAAATGACTTTCCCCCCCACTTCTGTAGAGTTAGTTTTAATATGTATTTACGTCTCTGGTGGGAATCGTCTTGGAAACTAGAGTCCAATTAGATTATGAGAGAAATACGTTTTGTTTAGCATTGAGAGTCTTCAGGGTTTTCCCAACATCCTGTTGGTTTATTCTCTTTTGTTAATCAGAACTTTTTATCTTTCTGTCATGTGTACACATTCAGATATGGAACAGTCCTGAATGGGGGAAATTGTACAGCAATTTCTTGCAACGTGCAAGAAACAGAGCAGAAAACCCTTCTCGTTTTTAAGAAATGTTCTGAGAAACTGCTTTTGATTCCTTCATCCCACTGTTGAAGGAGCAGAAAATATTGAGAAGGAGATCTAGGAAGATACAATCTCTGCTTCGCATCTTCGCCTTGTGATTAATGTGGAAGTGATTTCCGGTCGCTCACGTCATTTTCTTTTTTATTGTGTGTCACTGAAGAGCCTTTTATTGGGTGTTGCAAAGACTTGAACTAGTGCAGAGGAAAACATCCCAACTTACTGCAAGAGCATATATATATTTGCCTCTTTGTGTTTCTGTTTAAGATAGAAACAGTTTTTGTTTTTTAAAAAAATTTTTTTTGCCATGAGAAAGATATTTAAGAATTGCTGTGAATGCTTGAATATATAACAGAATAACAGAGTTGGAAGGGTCCTTTGGAGGTCTTCTAGTCCAACCCCCTGCTCAGGCAGGAGACCCTATATCCGTGATGGCGAACCTATGTCACGTGTGCCCAAAGTGGCATGCAGAGCCATGTCGCCTGGCACGTGCCGCGACGCCCATTCCTCTTCTGGGTTTTTGGCGCGCATGCGCATGTGACGATCAGCTGGCCTTTGCATGCGGCAGTGCTGGAAACCGGAAGAGCTGGTCTTCCATTTTCCTGCGTGAGCATGCGCGCCTGCCAGCTGATTGGCACATGCACAGCAGTAACCCGAAGACTTCCCAGAAGTACATTTTCCGGTGTGCGCACTCCCCCTGGGCACCTCCTCTTCCTGGTCACGGCCCAGACGAGCATGCACGCGAAATGTTCCCTTTTCAACACTCAGTGCTGAAAAGATTCGCCATCACTGCCCTATATAATTTGAGATAAATGGTTGCCCAGTCTCTTCTTAAAAACCTCCAGTGATGGAGCACCCACAACTTCTGGAAGCAACTCGTTCCACTGGTTGATTGTTCTAACTGTCAGGAAATTTCTCCTTAATTCCAGGTTGCTTCTCTCCTTGATTAGTTTCCATCTGTTGCTTCTTGTCCTGCCTTTACATGCTTTGGAGAATATGTTGACCCTCTCTTCTTTGTGGCAGCCCCTTAGCTATTGGAATACTGCTGTCATGTCACCCCTAATCCTTCTTTTTATTAAACTAGGCTACGTTTTCCGTAAATGAGAGCACCAATAGCAATAGCAATAGCAATAGCACTTAGACTTATATACCGCTTCACAGTGCTTTGCAGCCCTCTCTAAGCGGTTTACAGAGTTCAGCATGTTGCCCTCAACAATCTGGGTCCTCATTTTACCGACCTCAGAAGGATGGAAGGCTGAGTCAACCTTGAGCCTGGTGAGATTTGAACAGCTGAACTGCTGAACTAGTAGTCAGCTGGAGTAGCCTGCAGTAGCTGCATTTAACCACTGCGCCACCTCGGCTCCTAACCAAGGAAGAAGGAGGTTCTTAAAGAGTCAAACCTTGTTGGCTACATACAGCAATTGGTCCAGGCAGAGTATTACACACTGACCTAACGGTCATGGAATGCTGACTGACTATACGTTATGGTTTTTGTTAGCTTCTTTTACAGGCGAGCAAAAACTTCAAAGGGATCCATCCAACAATTATTAAACAAGATTTTGACTTTTTATTAGCTCGATGTTTTCAGGATAGGCTCAACAATGAGTTCAGTGCAGGAAGGGCTTGGCCGTTCTGGAATACACAACCTGAATGGAATATAATCTAACCCTCCCAAGGGTATTGTGAAGAGCATGAGCAAAATTGCATTTTATTGAGCAATGCCGTGTGAATGATTGTGATTAGCCATTCGGCTGCAAAAACAAAGCACTCAGCGTATTTGCCCTTGCCAAAAATACTATTGTCAAAACAGGAAAAACAGAGAAGTTGGTCAGCCAGCGTGTTCCTCCACAAAGCCAAATGCCTCTGGTTTTGATGTAACAGTGATTTAGGTCTGCAGTATGCCGAAGTCTTTGCTTTTGATCGATGAACAACAGCATGCGCAATGGAGCCAAATTGCGAGCAATGCTTGTGTAAGGGGCAAAACCTGAAGTTCCACCTTTGCTTACAAGTATTTTTTAATATGGTATGCTGTGATTACCATAGCAATAGAATGGAATGGAATGGAATGGAATGGAATGGAATGGAATGGAATGGAATAGAATAGAATAGAATAGAATAGAATAGAATAGAATAGAATAGAATAGAATAGAATAGAATAGAATAGAATAGAATATTAGGATAGGATAGGATAGGATGGAATGGAATGGAATGGAATGGAATGGAATGGAATGGAATGGAATAGAATAGAATAGAATAGAATAGAATAGAATAGAATAGAATAGAATAGAATAGAATAGAATAGAATAGAATAGAATAGAATAGAATAGAATAGAATAGAATTCTTTATTGGCCAAGTGTGATTGGACACACAAGGAATTTGTCTTTGGTGCATATGCTCTCAGTGTACATAAAAGAAAAGATACATTTGTCAAGAATGGTTGTCATAGGGTTCAAGTAAGCAATCAGGAAACAATCAATATGAATATAAATTGTAAGGATACAAGCAACAAGTTGCAGTCAGACAGTCATAAGTGGGAGGAGATGGGTGATAGGAACGATGAGAAGACTAATAGTAATAGTAATGGAGCCTAGTGAATAGTTTGACTGTTGAGGGAAATATTTGTTTAGCAGAGTGATGGCGTTCGGGAAAAAACTGTTCTTGTGTCTAGTTGTCTTGGTGTGCAGTGCTCTATAGCGACGTTTTGAGGGTAGGAGTTGAAGCAATTTATGTCCAGGATGCGAGGGGTCAGTAAATATTTTCACAGCCCTCTTTTTTACTCGTGCAGTATACAGGTCCTCAGTGGAAGGCAGGTTGGCAGCAATTGTTTTTTTCTGCAGTTCTGATTATCCTCTGAAGTCTGTGTCTGTCTTGTTGGGTTGCAGAACCAAACCAGACAGTTATAGAGGTGCAGATGACAGACTCAGTGATTCCTCTGTAGCAACCGCACTTAGCAACAGCACTTAGACTTATGGACAGGTAGTCCTCAACGTACAACAGTTCCTTTAGTGACCGTTCAAAGTTACGACGGCACTGAAAAAAGTGACTTATGTGACAGCTTTTCACATGACCCAGGACATTGCAACCGCCATAAATAGGAACCAGTTCTCAAGCATCCCAATTTGGATCAGGTGACCATGGGGATGGTCGTCTGCAACAGTCGTGTGAAAAATAGCATAGCAATAGCACTTAGACTTATATACCGCTTCACAGTGCTTTATAGCCCTCTCTAAGCGGTTTACAGAGTTCAGCATATTGCCCCCAACAATCTGGCTCTTCATTTTACTGACCTTGGAAGGATGGAAGGCTGAGTCAACCTTGAGCCAGTCAGGATTGAACTGCTGGCAGTCGGCAGAATTAGCCTGCAATACTGCATTCTAACCACCACGGCACTTCATAGAGAGGATGGTATAATTATACTGCTAGTGTTCGCTACTGACTGATGCAGACTAATTTTACTTGATCAATATTCAGCATATTACCTTCAAGTCAGTTTTTGACTCCTGGCAACTGCCTGGATGAGTCCTTGCTAGTTTTCCTTGCAACATTTTTGGAAGAGGTCTGTCTTCTGGGTGCTTTCTGACAATTACAGCAATTGTCAGGCAGTGATTTTATATTGCCTGTTACATGTATATGCAGGGGAGATGCATCCCTATCAAATATAATGGTTTATTCCTGAGCACGTGATTAATATGTTCCTAGTACGCATGTGTACATTCCTTTTCTTTGATCCTTCCTTCTTCTTCAGCTTCTGTAAGGAGCAAGACCTGTTTTTTATAGCAAAGATGTGATCAATGAGAATTTATTGAGAATTCATTGTTTTGCACCGAAATAAATATTTTCTAATTAGAACTTAAACTGCGGTTTCTTTTTATAATGTCAGAGTTCCAGGGAAAGATCTATTTCGCCTCTGATGAGAGTAATTCTTATCTGACAGCAATGTCCATGGCCTACGTGATGCAAACATTTATTTATATTCCACGTTTTCAGCCATAGGTTTTGTTCAACGTGGAGGAGGCCATCAGCTGGAGAAAGGATTATTTATTTATTATTTATTTATTTTGTGAGATGTATATACCGCCTCACAGTGCAAGCACTCTCTAAGCGGTTTACACCAGTAAGCAATGTATATTTTATATTGCCCCCAACAATCTGGGTCCTCATTTTACCTACCTCGGAAGGATGGAAGGCTGAGTCAACCTTGAGCCGCTGAGATTTGAACCGCTGACCTGCGGATCACAGTCAGCTAAAGTGACCTGCAGTACTGCCTCTAACCGCTGCATCACCCTCGGATGGATCTAACTTAAACCTGGTGAGCTGGTGCCAGGGCTGAACCAATAGATGCTGTTGTTATAAAATGACTTAATTTGGTTATATGAATTTCCCTTAAACTTCACGCACAAGAATGCTGTGTAATGAAGGGAAATTGAGGGAAAGGGGATTTAATGTGACTTTGCTACTGTGAATTTTCTCTCCCCCCTCCCCCTCCCCCTCCCCCTCCCCCTCCCCCCCCCGTCCTCCTCCTCCTCCTCTATGTCCTGGCAGGAAGCTTTCAGCTGCAGTAGCAAAAATCCCGTTCTCTAATTTTGCATCCCGGGCGTCCAATTAATATAATCATTTTTTGACTACTTAAAGATTTTATATTCTTTATTATGCAAGTTAGTTCCAGAGTCGCATTTCAACTCTAGCCCGCTTAATGCAAGCGTTATTGTTAGAACGGAAACTTAAGCTTTATTGGGATTAAGCGTTTAGTAGCATAATTTGCCTACACAAAGGGCCATGAATAGATCCTCTGTATATAAAGTGCATTTGATATTTTATACGGACTTAAACCCAATATGTTATCTTTAACCAAAGGAAATGATGAAGAAGGCTTTTCTCCCCCAAAGGGTTTGTTTCCCTTTCCCATTTTCATTCTGTCAACTTAACATCGTTGGGGTCAAAATTGAGGTTGGAGATTGAGCTCTTGAATTTATAAAAAGAAGGGGGTGCAGGAGGAATAATAGGATTGCTGCTTTTTTTTTTAACTTCTCCTTTCCAAATCAGGGCAAACTATATTACGTGGGTGCCTCTGCTTTATAGTTATGACAGCAAAATGTTGGCAGGTATTGGAATAGTTATGCTTGTTGTTAGTTGCGAAGTCGTGTCCGACCCATCGCGACCCCATTGACAACGTTCCTCCAAGCCTTCCTGTTCTCCACCATCCTCTGGAGTCCATTTAAGCTCACACCAACTTCTTCAGTGACTCCATCCAGCCACCTCATTTTCTGCAGTCCCCTTCTTCTTTTGCCCTCAATCTTTCCCAGCATTAGGCTCTTCTCCAGTGAGTCCTTCCTTCTCATTAGGTGGCCAAAGTATTTGAGTTTCATCTTCAGGATCTGGCCTTCTAAAGAGCAGTCAGGGTTGATCTCCTCTAGGACTGACCGGTTGGATCACCCTGCAGTCCAAGGGACTCACAGGAGTCTTCTCCAGCACCATAGTTCAAAGGCCTCAATTCTTTGGCGCTCAGCCTTCCTTATGGTTCAACTGTCACAGCCATACATTGCAACTGGGAAAACCATAGCCTTGACTATATACACTTTTGTTGGCAGGGTGATGTCTCTGCTTTTTAGTATGTTGTCTAGCTTTGCCATGGCTTCCCTCCCCAGGAGCAAGCGTCTTTTAATTTCTTGGCTGCAGTCCCCATCTGCGGTGATCTTGGAGCCCAGAAAAATAAATCTGTCACTACCTCCATTTCTTCCCCATCTATTTGCCAGGAATTGAGACGGCCGGGTGCCATGGTCTTAGTTTTCTTAATGTTGGGTTTCAAGCCAGCTTCAAGCACTCTAAATATGCTAATAGAGCCCATTGTCTAGTTGCTGCAGACTGTAATTGCATTGAAGATATATGTATCAATAAAGGAGAATATTTGTAGCTCAGGGTTGACATGAGAAGTCCTTAGTGCTCTCTGAGCTTGGTTGTTTTCTTGCAGACGTTTCATTACCTTAACTAGGTAACGCCATCAGTGCTAGTACGGAGTGCTGTTTGCTGTCAGTTTATATTCTGGTGACTTGTCTGTCTGGATTGGAGTCTTAGAGATTCTTTGGTTCGGCTCTTTGGCAGTTTCTGGATTGGGGTATTGTTTACTTGATTGTTGGTCTGAAATTCTAGTGTAATGAAAAGAAGGATCAGGGGAGACATGATAGCAGTGTTCCAATATCTCAGGGGCTGCCACAAAGAAGAGGGAGTCAACCTATTCTCCAAAGCACCTGAAGGCAGGACAAGAAGCAATGGGTGGAAACTAATCAAGGAGAGAAGCAACCTAAAATTAAGGAGAAATTTCCTGACAGAACAATTAATCCGTGGAACAGCTTGCCTTCAGAAGTTGTGAATGCTCCAACACTGGAAGTTTTAAAGAAGATGTTGGATAACCATTTGTCTGAAGTAATGTAGGGTTTCCTGCCTAGGCAGGGGGTTGGACTAGAAGACCTCCAAGGTCCCTTCCACCTCATTGTTGTTGTTGTTGTTGTTGTTGTTGTTGTTGTTGTTGTTGTTATAATTTACCTTGGAGTAAATCTATGCTGATCTGGGTGCTGATTACTGGTGGAGAGGTGCTGGAGTCTTTTTCTCATCTTTTTGGGCTGGTTGATTGTCTCTTTTGCATAGTCTATAAATGTTGTGAATGTCTATGTGTCTATTGACGGCTGATTCATCAGAGTGCCGGGCTTCTGACATTAACAACATATATCAGATATATGTGTGCCTGGAGCACTTTCAAGTGCTAATGTCAGCAAGGGAAGATTTTCTTATTCAAGGAAGAAAAAGAGGATGCCAACATAGAACAAATATTTAGCTTGCTTTTGTACTTGCAAAAGAAGAAGAAAAACCTTTAAGAGCTTCGGTTCCAGTGTTTCTCAACCTCAGCAAAGGTGAAGATGGGTGGACTTCAACTCCCAGAATTCCCCAGTCAGCCATGCTGGTTTAAGATACGGGTGGGTGCTCAGTAGTCTTTCTGAGATTGTTAAACGACAACTCTCAGTCTCCCTGACCTTTGTGGTGGGGCTGCTGGCAGTTGTAATATGAGCAACATCAACAAAGACCTAAGTATTTGCTCACCTGTTTGGAACCCGCACTGCATATTGGACATTAATACAATTGAGAGAGTCCAGAAATATTTCACAAGAAGAGTCCTTCACTCCTCCGCTCACAACAAAATACCTTATTCCACCAGACTTGAAATTTTGGGCTTAGATAACTTAGAGCTACGTCGCCTTCGATCTGATCTAAAAGTAGTTCATAAAATCATCTGCCACAATGTCCTACCTGTCAATGATTATTTCAGCTTCAACCGCAACAACACACGAGCACACAATAGATTCAAACTCAATGTAAACCGCTCGAAACTCGACTGCAGAAAATACGACTTCAGCAACAGAATGATCAATGCCTGGAATGCACTGCCTGACTCTGTGGTTTCTTCCCCAAACCCCAAAAACTTTAACCTTAGACTGTCTACAGTTGACCTCACCCCATTCCTAAGAGGTCTGTAAGGGGCGTGCATAAGCGCACCACTGTGCCTACCGTCCCTGTCCTATTGTCCAAATTAACCTGTACCTACTTTGCTTTTGTTTATGTTTATACCAATACCTGCTATCTTGTACATGTTTTGACAAGTAAATAAAATAAATAAATAAATAAAAAGTTGCCCGTTTGTGCCAAAGAGCTTCTTAATCTGCTTTTTCATATTCTATTTTTAATTCTTCTGCTTCCCTTTGAACCACTTTGCTTTTAGCGTGATCGCCAGCGTGTTGAATTCTCTTTGCTACGTTGCCTTTCCAACAGACAGAAATTTTGGGATAAAAATAAATCAAAGCCCAGCCCAGCCCAACCCGGCTCTTTGAAAGAAGTTGGGTTACTTCGCCTCTCCAGGAACGCTTTCCGAATGCATTACTTTTCAAGTGGAGGTCTGATAAAGCATTGCCTTCTTGGGTTGCTGGAAAGTGACTGTTGTTTTTCTCTGCTGGAAAAGGATCAGTCTTAAGAAGCACCGGATCAAATGTTAGCGCTCCAAGGCAGCTGTTTAGTCTAGGCCAGGGGTGTCAGACTTGATTTCATTGAGGGTTGTGTTTGACCTCGGGGGAGGGGGCAAGTGGGTGTGGCCAGGGTGGGCATGGCCAGCTCGACGTCCTTCAGCCCTCTGCCAGCGAAAACGGAACTCGGGAGAGCCTTGCGTGGCCCTCTCGGGCTCTGTTTTCAGCTGCAACAGCCTCCTGCAGCCCTCTGCCAGGGAAAACACAGCCTGGGAGGGCCGCCTCCCGAGCTCCGTTTTCCCTGGCAGAGGACTGCAGGAGGCCATTGCAGCCGAAAATGGAGCCTGGGAGGGCCATACGCAGCCCTCCCGAGCTCTGCTCTCACTGGCAGAGGATTGCAGGAGGCCATTGCAGCCGAAAATGGAGCCTGGGAGGGCCGTACGCAGCCCTTCCGAGCTCTGCTCTCACTGGCAGGGGATTGCAGGAGGCCATTGCAGCCGAAAATGGAGCCTGGGAGGGCCGTACGCAGCCCTCCCGAGCTCTGCTCTCACTGGCAGGGGATTGCAGGAGGCCATTGCAGCTGAAAATGGAGCCTGGGAGGGCCGTACGCAGCCCTCCCGAGCTCTGCTCTCACTGGCATAGGACTGCAGGAGGCCATTGCAGCCGAAAATGGAGCCTGGGAGGGCCGTACGCAGCCCTCCCGAGCTCCGTTCTCACTGGCAGAGGCACCGTGGGCCAGTCCTTCGCTGTTTCCAGGGTGACCCCGCGGGCCAGTTCTAAGCACCCCCAGGGCCGGCTCCGGCTCACGGACCTTGAGTTTGACACCCCTGGCCTAGGGAAAACCAAACCAAAACATTGTGCTGATAAGAGGTAACAATCTGGCTGGTGGTCGGTTGATTTCAGTTCTAGGACTTTTTTTAAATGACATGGAAATAAGTTCTGTTTTCACAGACTCCTGGTTTTCTGTGGCTGAAGAGCCACTTCATTGGTTCTTTATGTGATGTACAGCTACAAAAGCAGATATTTGCAATTTTGGGATAAGGCAACATCATTGGGTTTCCATTAGAGATGTAAAATTTCCGGAAATTTTGAAACTCGGAAAAAAACCCTGTTTTTTTCCGTTTTTCCGGGGGGAAATTGAAATTTTCAGAAAAATTGAAAAAAATGCTACATTAGCACTTTTTTGTCTTTTTAAGATTGAAAGTCATTCTGTTACTTTAGGAACATAAAATATGACTATGGACAATTTGACTTGGCATAAAATTATCACAACTAGCATATTAAAAATATAGTGTAGCCAAACAATTATCACAAACAGAATTTACTTTTTTATAATATTTATTTGTAACAAAGGGAGCAACAATCTCCTGAACTGCTTACTAGTTTACTTTCAGGTACTTTTTGTTGCTCTGTATTTTCTTCCAATGCTTTTTAGGCCTAGTGAAGAGGACAGAACAAACCAAACACACCCACTAACATGCAAAAGCAAAACTGAAACCTTTTTCTTGTTACAATAGCAGCACCTCCTAAAGGAAGAAATGCATACATCTCCTGCAGGGCGGCTTACACTACCATAAATCATCTTCTTTTAATGACCCCATAATCCCTTGCGGGGTAGAGCCTGGGCAACTGAATGGAGCTAGCAGAGTGTTTTAATGGCCGGATGCCCTTCCTGTCGCCAATGTGGAATTTTGTTCAGCAGATATACAGTATCCTCAGTGTGCCCAGAGAGAGAAATATTTGCCTCTACCTAGGATCGAACTCACAGCCTCCTGATTGTGAGGCGAGAGCTCCACCTCTAGACCACTCCACCACTCCACCTTGCACTACCATAAACAACAGAACAAAACAATTACAGGATTTAAACATTATTACATCGGACATTAAAAGCTAAAACATTAAAATTCAGGCAAAGGACAGAAAGCTTAGAGGTCCTCTTGTTAGAGCGAGTTTCCTGCAACAGAATCGCAGCTTCTAAAATGGCTTCTTTGTTGGGGAACTACGACCATGATAACATCAAAATGTGCCAAGAAGTCAGTAATCCTTTCCCAGTACCACTGAACTTACCCCCATGTTTACATACTTAAAATTGCATGGTGGTTTATTCATGACTTAACGTCGAGATTCTTCCTGACAGACCAATTCCGATCTTCATGGCAACAAGCCGTTCTGGGGAAATGTATCTGGGATGGCTTGTCACTTGAGCAATGCTCTTTTTGAAATACATTTCGGCTGGAAGAATCATCAGAGAACTTGTCTTCGATATGGAATTCCAGAGTGAGGTCAGCCATGTTCCAGCCCACATTACAGCTTGCACAACTTATTTCCAGATGGGATCTGGGCAGATATTTAATTATTTTAGCCTCCCCTGGAAAGCAAAGTGTCTTTCTCAGAGCCAGGCATGATATTTTACTCTCTGCAGTTCTTAACGGGAGATTCCCCAAAGTCCTCATGTATATGAGAACCTGTCCACGTAGCGCAATTTTTTTTTATTTAAGAAAATTTATAGGGCTGCCCACTCACTCTTGGCGACTCCTGGGCAGATTACAAAAATAAAAATCCAATGTATAAACAGTGTGTCAGGGTTCCAAGTAATGCACCCATAGAAAACAAACTCTGAGGCATTCGAGTTCCTCAAAGAACAGTTTATTGGATACATCATATTGACACAAACTGGTGAAAGCCGACTCTGAGATTTCCTGCAGTTTTCACCTAATTAAAAGTTTTCCCTCCCCCCCCCAAGTCACTGGTCACATTGTCCAATCCAGGTTCTAGCCGATTGCTGCGTTACTGGCTCCTCCTCTGGCCAGCAACCTGTGAGAATGTCCTTGGTTCCCATAGGAAAACTTCATTGTTTTGGCTACAAAACCCCATCTAACTATTCCTCCTCTCCCACTGCTGTGTGGCAGCCATGCAGCCTCCAAGATGGCTTCAGCCAGGCTCACTTCAGGGTTGACACAGTGATAGATAAAAGCCAATTTCATTTGTGGGAGGGATCAATTTAACTGGATCAATTTTTTTATCTCCATCTGTATTTGGATAGCTACAGCTCTTGTGGTTCTGCAGTCACTTGCATTGGGAATTGGCTCCGAAGACAATGTTCTCCAGTCTAGAGCTTCCCAATCAGGCTCCAAGGGAAAAGCCAAGCATAGCCTTTGACCAGCTCAAAAGAGACTGCTCAGGATCCAAAAAGATCTTGACAGACTTGAACAATGGACCCTATCCAACCACATGAATTTTAATGTGGAAAAAAGCAAGGTTTTACACCTAGGAAAAACCAAAGGTACAAGTCAGGGGTGGTATTCAGGGGTGAAATCCAGCAGGTTCTGACAGGTTCTGGAGAATGGGTAGCGGAAATTTTGAGTAGTTCAGAGAACGGGTAGCAGAAATTTTGAGTAGTTCGGAGAACCGACAAATACCACCTCTGGCTGGCCCCAGAGTGGGGTGGGAATGGGGATTTTGCAGTATCCTTCCCCTGCCACCCCCAACAAGCCACCCCCACCAAGCCACACCACGCTCACCAAGCCACGCCCACAGAACCAGTAGTAAAAATTTGGATTTCACCACTGGAGGTATTCATTTACCTTCCCTATTGGTTCGCAAATGTGAGTGCGCGCATGCGCACAGCCTCAAAAACGTGGATAAATGGGACATGATTACGTCCGGGTGGGTGGGCGGGGCCACCCGCAGTCAGCGCTACTGGTTTGCCCGAACTGGATAGAACCGGCTGATTACCAACTCTGGTACAAATACAGATTAGGTGAAACCTGGCTCAAAAAAAAATACTGTGAGAGGAACCTTGGAGTCCTAGTGGATGATCATTTAAACATGAGCCAGCCATGTGCGGCAGCATCCAAAAAAGCTAATACAATCCTTGGTTGTGTAAACAGAGGCACAGAATCAAAGTCACATGAAGTATCAGTACCGCTTTATACATCCTTAGTAAGGCCACACCTGGAATACTGCATCCAATTTTTGGTCACCACATTACAAAAAAGATGTTGAGACTTTGGAAAAAGTGCAGAGAAGAGCAACTAAGATGATTAAGGGCCTGGAGAGAAAAACATATGAAGAACGGTTGCAGGATTTGGGCATGGCCAGTCTAGAGAAAAGAAGGAGTAGGGGCGACATGACAGCAGTCTTCCAGTATTTGAGAGGCTGCCACTAAGAGGAGGGGGTCAACTTATTTTCCAAAGCACCAGAAGGCAGGACAAGAAACAACGGATGGAAACTAATCAAAGAGAGAAGCAACCTCAGTCAAGCAAAGGATGGAGCAAGATATCCTGTTAATACATTTTCCGCCAGAAATGGGAATCTGAATTAAATCTGTGAGTCTCCAAGCCTGGAAGGATTAACCTCGACAAAATGCTTTAGATATTTCTTAATCTCTGCTCCATCTTTTTGCCTGCTGGGGCCGAGCATATCTATTTCTCCATTTTATTAGATTAGTAAGTGTAGGAGATGACCAGGGTGACCCCGAGGGAGGGGGTGTCAATGCATCATAAGTCTTGAGTCCTTTCAAGCCCACCAGAGAAGTAAGTCCAGCCCACCTTGAATTCCATTGACTCTATCAGCAGACGCCAATTCAGCAAAGAAGAACCCATGGAAGAGGAGGGGGCCAAGGTGGAGGGGTGGGTGATGTAGGAGACGACCAAAATAAGTCCGAGGGAGGGGTCAAATGTGTCAGCAGTCTCGGGTCCCTTCAAGCCCACAAGAAATCGAAGTCCAACCCACCTTGAATTCCATTGACTTTTATCTACCACCAATTTGCTTTGACCCTTAGTAGTTCAGATTCTTGTAGAGCGCTTAAGCTTGCAATAAGACCTTATATTCACTTGAACTGCCTGGATTTCCTGATTCCTGCATTTGGCAGTAAGGCTGCCCATTTTCAAAAAAACGACTGGGCCTATCCACTTGACGTGATGATATCAGTCTTTCCATGCCTCACGGTGCTTAATTTGAGCATAATATCAGGTGGCGTTATTTGATCTGGACGCTCCCAGCGATGATAGCACTTATGCTCCAGTCCCACTGCAGAGTCATTTTGCCTTTAGCCCTCTGCGCATTCCCTTTGTGCTGAACTTTTATTACTCTTTAAAAAAAAAAGAGAGAGAGAGAGAAATCTGGATCCGGGTGGGTTTGTTTCTAGCAGCTGTTTGGCAGCTAGGGCTCCGGAGTCTGAGTATTCGGTTTATGGAGGAGAATTGAAGGCCCGAGGCCAATTTTAAACCATTGCATATGAAAAGCATGTTATGATGTTGGTTCAGATTAGATCATTGCTGAGGTGGGTTTTGAAGTGGCAGAGAGAAGAACTGGGTTTTAAAAAAATGGCCCTTGAATGAAATTGAATACAAATAATCGCAGTAACACAGCACAGAGTAATTTAAATTAAAAGGAAATTCTGAGTCATCCTTCTTATAGCAGACTTTCTTCAGAGGTCTCACTGTAAATAAAGGGAGATAATAGTC
>JALIGW010000012.1:12357536-12402536 GCA_023053685.1 Diadophis punctatus similis | reverse complement strand
ATGTTTTCCATCCACCTTCCCCTTCCCCAGAAATGCTATATAAAAGCAGCGAGAGATTTCTTTCAGGAATGGTACTAGCCCCGTAATTGTCTCCAGGCAATGAACTGGCAATCCTTCAGATCTTGTTGGACTACAAAGTCCGTTCTCATCCTGAGTTAGTCTGATGGGAGTCAGAGAACCTGAAATTCTTAAGGTATTTCAAGTAAACCACCACCACCACTGCCACCACGACGTATGAGTTGTAAGAATGAATTCATTGCACATGTTAAGTAGAACTGGAGAAATAACTTATTTCTAAAGCTTTGCATAGCTAAGTTCCTCATCAGATTTGAGCTTGGCAGAATTTCACTTCGGGGAAAGTGTCAAGGAAACCTAGGAGCTACATTTTGGCAATACCCAGATCTCTAGTTTTAATTTAATTCATTCATAAAAAGCGTAGGGAGTTCTGTCTGTATAATGAATGAAAATATAACAGCTCTGAAATATTGTGGCTCTCGCAAGGCTTTAACATTTTTTCTTTAATTATGGCTTGGACACTAAACAGTCCCATATTAATTTGGTTTGGCTGTTGGTTGTGGTCTAGATTATGCATCATGCTAAGCTGTGGTTTCCTTAACCCTAGTTTTATTGAGTAAACCACAACTGTGTGGGATTACGCAACATACTAAGCTGTGAAATATTGTTTATAAACTAGAGTGGTTGAATTCACACAACCCGTTAAACCAAGATCAGGCAACCACTGTATGACTTAGCGCAGTGGTTCCCAACCTGGGGGTCGGGAATGACCATTTCCCAGGGGTTGCCCTGGCATCCTCAGCTCCCCCCCCCCCACTGCCACAAGCCTGGCCATCTCGGCTCAACTCGCCCGAGCTATCCGATTGGTCGGGAGAGGTGCCATTCGGTGAGAGGCGTTTGTGATGCCTGGCGGCCAAGCTTTGATGGCATCAGCTAAGGGGCGGGGCGTCACAAGATTGCGCACTGGAGAGTACAAGGTGGTGCTTAAGACATCTGTGGCCGCCCCTGTCTCCTGCTCGCAGCAGCAATTTCTTCCCGCTGGTGTCGAAGGGAAAGGGAGTCACGGGAGGGAATGGCCAGCCAACGACCACTTAAGTTTCACAGCGCATGACGGTGGGAAGGAGGATAGCTGGGTCGGAATCGTCTGTCTGCCCTCTCGCCCTCGGTTGGCACGGAGACCCAGCGAACAAAGAGGCAAACAGGGAGGGAGGGAAGAGAGAGACAGAGAGATATTAGCGCAGGGCTAGCCTGATCATACAGCCTTGGTGCTGAGGGCGCCACCGCCGGGGGCAGGAGGAGCTAAGCCAGAGGGAACTGGAGAAGGAGGTGGTGCCGGAGCATGGTCCATCGCCGCCGCCCTGCTCCATATGATCAGGCTAGCCCTGTGCTAATATCTCTCAGTCTTTCTCTTCCCTCCCTCCCTGTTTGCCTCTTTGTTCGCTGGGTCTCCAAAATAATTTTATGGTTGGGGGTCACCACAACATGAGGAACTATATTAAGGGGTCGCGGCATTAGAAAGGTTGGGAACCACTGACTTAGCGTGATATGTGAACCCAAGCGGTGCTTGCTTTCTCTGATTTCAAAACCTATTTTTCTGTCATCGCTGAAACCTTCCACTCTGCTATTGTAATCTCTTGGATTTCCCCCACCATCTATGCATTTAGACTTTGGAAAAAGTGCGAAGAAGAGCAACTAAGATGATTAAAAGCCTGGAGACTAAAGCAAATGAAGACCGGTTGCAGGATTTGGGTTTGGCTTGTCCAGAGAAAAGAAGGACTAGGGAGGACATGATAGCAGTATTTCAGTATTTGAGAGGCTGCCACAAAGAAGAGGAATTCCATTTATTTTCCAAAGTCCCAGAGGGCAGGACAAGAAACAAAGGATGGAAACTAATCAAGGAGAGAAGCAGGCTGGAATTAAGGAGAAACTTCCTAACAGTGAGATCAATTAACCAGTGGAACAGCTTTGCCTTCAGAAGTTGTGGGTGCTTCATCACTGGAGGTTTAAAGAAGAGACTGGACAGTCACTTGTCTGAAATGGTATAGGATCTCTTGCTGGAGCAGGGGGCTGGACTAGAAGACCTCCAAGGTCCCCTCCAGCTCCTACTCTACTCTACTCTACTCTACTCTACTCTACTCTACTCTACTCTACTCTACTCTACTCTACTCTACTCTACTCTACTCTACTCTACTCTACTCTACTCTACTCCTCTATTCTATTCTATTCTATTCTATTCTATTCTATTCTATTCTA
This sequence comes from Diadophis punctatus similis, assembly GCA_023053685.1. Classification (NCBI taxonomy): domain Eukaryota; kingdom Metazoa; phylum Chordata; class Lepidosauria; order Squamata; family Dipsadidae; genus Diadophis; species Diadophis punctatus. The sequence continues at coordinate 12,400,268 of JALIGW010000012.1, read as the reverse complement.
TTCTATTCTATTCTATTCTATTCTATTCTATTCTATTCTATTCTATTCTATTCTATTCCATAGCCTAACTAGCCTAGCCTAGCCTAGCCTAGCCTATTCATTTCCAGCTTTGTTCGTCATTCACTCTGCAACTGGTTTTTCTCCCATCGGCTGTTTCAACTTGGACCTATTTTTATTTGGCTGGATAATATTTCCTGAGTTGATATTAAGATGACATGTATTTTGTTGTATTCAGCTCTCAAAAGATAACCATTATGCATATAAACACACACACATACACACATGTAACACAGAGAAACATCACAGTCTAATTCAAATGGTATATATATACATAGCGAAAAGAAAAGAATCCTGCAAATGTACAAGAAGGATGGCATAAGGAACAAAGATGTTACAGAATTGCTCAATTGCAGTCGTAAGTTGAGGACTACCTGTATATTGGGGGGAGGGGAGAAAGGAGCAAATTCAAAACAGGAGAAAGAACACTTAGCCTACCCTGTGATTGGTTCTTGTTTGAACTTTTGAGACACTTTCATTTTTAAAAATAAGCGATTGGAGTTATTGCTCTATGGTAGCTAAAGATTCTTCACCCAAGACAAGTCCTAACTGACATTAACTCTAATTGAGTTTTAAATGTGAAGTAATGATTTCTACAGTTGTATGTTAAAATTGGCTTAGTACTGATTCTGGCAGCTCCATTCGTGGTTCCTTTTCAGGGTGGATTTAGAACTCCTAACGGGGGAACTTCATTCTAAATATTTTTGCTTAATTAAACGCAAACAAAGGCAGCTCTTCAGGATTCTTAGCAGGGTCCAAACCACTTAACTTGACATACCTACTTAGCATTAGCCATTGATTTTAGTGGGATTACGGCTGCAGTTCTGAAAGCTGCGATTCTTGAACCCCTCAATCAGCAGAAGGCCCATTGAAGTCATACGTAGTGCTCCTCATACAAATCATGTTAGGAATTCAATTCAGTTTGCAGCCGGGGCCTCCTTTTTTCCTACCTGCCTTAATTAGGTATGCTCCAATTGGAATGTGCTTTACAATTAGAATTCTGACTCCTGTTGACTTACTAAATAATGAAACCATTTACCGCGGGTTGACACATTGTGCGAAGCAACGTGCTTATGAAATTGGAAATCTCCTTCATTAAGTCAGCATATTGTACATCCTTGGTTTCATCCTTTGTTCAAAGTGCATTGCAGGGGTGGAGTCCTAATTTTTTTTCTACCACTCTGTGGGCGTGGCTTATTTTGTGGGTGTGGCTTGCCAGCCAGTGACCGGGTGGGCGTGGCTTCTCGGACTGCTGAAGGGAGGGGAACTGAGATAGGTCCTGCCGCCCATTCCCCCTCCCCTCAGCAGCTCGAGAAGCCTCGAACGTGCAAAAATGTCTGGGATTATCACCGCACATTCGTGGCTTCTTGGACTGCTGAAGGGAGGGGAATGAAGATAGCTCCTGCCACCCGTTCTTTCAGCATCTCACACGCTCCCTCAGCCATCCTCCCATGCTTGGACTCACTGTGGGGTAGGAAGGCAGCGCATGCGCAGTGCCAGAAGCTCAGCTTCTGGGCATGCGCAGAAGAAATTTCTTTTAAAAATTAAAAAAAACTTTTTAAAAAAATAGCGGTGCCCAGGCACCGGCAACCAACCGCACCGGTACTGTGACGTCACCAGCGGGCCGCTACCGGTGCTATAGAGTGGACCGCACCTGTAGGAACCCACCACTGGTGCATTGCTTTGTGAAGTTTACAGCAGTTCTGAAACCTGCAGGGAATTTATTTCGTTGTAGCTGGCATGAGCTCCTATGGTTAGCTAGATCAGGTGTCAGCAACCTGCGGTTCTTTGAGCCCTCTGCTGTGGCTCCCTGTCGGGTGATCCCACCATTGGCTGGCCCAGCCCTTCGCCTTCCCCTCCCAGTCACACCTCGCCTGGCCTGAGAAGGTAAGGGCGACGGTGAGGGATGGAGAAACGGCCAGGGCAGATACAGAGAGATACAGAGAGAAGGGGGAGAGAGAGAGACATAGAGAGATACAGAGAGGGGGGGGGGAGAGGGAGAGAGAGAGGGAGAGATGTCATAAGGGTTTTGTGGTTCCCAGTGTTTTTTAACAACAGGTTCTCTGCCCTAATGACCGGCTGGGTAGGTGTGGCTTGGGGGTCATGTGACTGGTGGAAGTGAGTGATGTTGAGTTGGCCATGCCCACCCAGGTTTTGTGGCTCCCAGTGTTTTCTTTTCTGTGGGAAACAGGTCCAAATGGCTCTTTGAGTGTTTAAGGTTGCAGACCCCTGGCCTAGATATTGCTGATATAGCTAGTTTCTATTTGGATCTTACAGCGTAATTTCAAGTATCGTGACAGGTATAGAACAATTTTAAAAATCTCCTTGGAATTTCCCGTGTCCTTATTACAGGACACTACAAATTCTATTAAATACTCTGTTATGGATACAGTTCAAAATGCATCCCCAATTTTGGCATCTGTACAGATTTGGGGACACGAGCTTCATGTTGGTTCAGGCCGATCTACAAAGAAGGGAAATGTTAGTTATTTGTAATATTGAGTGTATTGGAAAAGCAGAATTAGGGGTGACATGATAGCAGTATTTCAGTATTTGAGGGGCTGCCACAAAGAAGAGGGGATCAAATTATTCTCCAAAGCTCCAGAGGGCAAGACAAGAAATAATGGTTGGAAACTGATCAAGGAGAGAAGCAACCTGGAATTAAGGAGAAACTTCCTAACCAGTGGAACAGCTTGCCTCCAGAAATCGTGGGCGCTCCCTCAATGGAGGTTTTTAAGAAGAGACTGGACAGTCACTTCTCTGAGATTGTATAGGTTCTCCTCCTTGAGCAGGGGGCTGGACTAGAAGACCTCCAAGGTCCCTTCCAGCTCTATTCTATTCTAAATTCTATTTGCTGATTAATGGTGTCAAATAACACAATTTTGCCATTTTTGGAGTTCTGCTTGAAGGGAAAACGGGATTGCAGACCATGAACTGAAGATTATACCATTTTTGAAAGAAAAAAAGGAAGAAGGCTTAAAGAGCAGTGAATTAAGACTCTATAACAGAATTACAGAGTTAGAAGGGACCTTAGAGGTCTTCTAGTCCGCTGCTCAAACAGGAGATCCTATACCATTTCAGACAAATGGCTGTCCAGAAAAACACCCCCTCTGATAGGGGGATATCTCTTCTATCAGAGGGGGCATTTTTTCTAAGAATGTTTTATATACAGTACCAACAACTTTTCTGTCCTTATTATCTGCTTATTATCACCACTGTCTAACTATTCACTAAGGCTGCATTACTATTGCTATTAGTCTTCTCATTGTTCCTATCACCCATCTCCTCCCACTTACAACTTGTTGCTTGTATCCTTACGATTTATATCAATATTGATTGTTTCCTGATTGCTTATTTGTACCCTATGACAATCATAAAGTGTTGTAACTCATGATTCTTGACAAATGTATCTTTTCTTTTATGTACACTGAGAGCATATGCACCAAAGACAAATTCCTTGTGTGTGACCAATCACTAATAATAATAATAATAATAATAATAATAATAATAATAATAATAATAATAATAATAATAATAATAATAATAATAATAATAATAATAACAACAACAACAACAACAACAACAACAACAACAGAGTTGGAAGGGACCTTGGAGGTCTTCTAGTCCAACCCCCTGTCTAGTGTAGGAAACCCTACACTACTTCAGACAAATGGTTATCCAACATCTTCTTAAAAACGTCCAGTGTTGGAGCATTCACAACTTCTGGAGGCAAGCTGTTCCACTGATTAATTGTCCTAACTGTCAGGAAATTTCTCCTTAGTTCTAAGTTACTTCTCTCCTTGTTTAGTTTCCACCCATTACTTCTTGTTCTACCCTCAGATGCTTTGGAGAATAGTTTGACTCCCTCTTCTTTGTGGCAACCCCTGAGATATTGGAACACTGCCATCATGTCTCCCCTGATCCTTCTTTTCATTAAACTAGACATACCCAGTTCCTGCAACCGTTCTTCATATGTTTTAGCCTCCAGTCCCTGGAGGCTCCAGTTACTTGGCCAATAAAGAATTCTATTCTATTCTATTCTATTCTATTCTATTCTATTCTATTCTATTCTATTCTATTCTATTCTATTCTATTCTATTCTATTCTATTCTATTCTATTCTATTCTATTCTATTCTTAAAATAAGGCAGCTGCCTTTAGCCCTGTGTCAAAATTTTGCAAATGCCAAAACCAATCTGTTCAACAGTTATGTTGGTGTTCTTCAGGTAGAAGCACGCGCTGACAATCTTTGACCCTTTCCAGGCATTTCAGATGTAAAAAAAATCCATCAAGACATACAGGCGGCCATATCCGAGTGGACCTGTAACGCACATTAATTTGACAAATATTCTTAGGCAAACAGCTGAAGAAGCGATTCACTCTCTTTTCGTCTTTCCCATTCTTGCTTTATTTCTCCTGCTCAACAGTTCAAAAAAAAAAGTATTTTTCCCTTTTCATCAGGTGAACATTCTGCTTTCTCCAGCAGTACTTATTTGATCTCTGTAATTAACTTTCAACTCCTTTGCTGTTATTCTTTCAAACCTTACCTTATAGCTACAGAAATTTCTTATTCCCCGAATAGTTAACAATAACACGGAAAGGAGTCAGATTTTTTCCAGGTGATACAAAGGTAGACACAAACCGCCAGGCTCAGTTGGGTCAGAGGCCCATCCTGTCTGGCATTGTGGTCCCAAAGTGGCCAGCTGGGTTGTAAAAGCATTTGCTTGTGTTCTCCTGTGAGTGGAGTGTTCTTTGGAACATGGACATGGTCAACAGGCATATTGTCTCGTATGTTCCATGATATTACCTAATCCAGTGTTTCTCAACCTTGGCAGTTTGAAGATGTGTGGACTTCAACTCTCTTAGTTCTTCTGCTGATTTGTAATCGGTTGTTGAACCTCATCCCTGCTTCACTTCTTGACTGCCTGTTATTGATTAAAAGGTAAACTCAAGGCTATTAAGTCTTTCTCTACCTGCCAAGTACCCAGAATCTCTTTTGGAACAGATCACAAGAAGCTCTGCTTCTAAAACCATTGAACAGGTTAGTCTAGCAGCCAGAGGCTACACAATTTCACGGATCTTCCAGTTTAAGGGATCTAGAGAGAATGAAGAAGGAAAAATGAGAATGATATTGAGAATTTAGATTTAGATTTATTATTAGAGTTGGAAGGGACCTTGTAGGTCATCTAGTCCAACCCCCTGCTCAAGCAGGAGTTCCTACACCATTTGAGACAGATGGCAGTCCAGTCTCTCCTTGAAGGTCGCAAGTGTTGGGGCTCTCACGACCTCTGCTGGCAAGCTGTTCCACTGGTTGATCGCTCTCACCATCAGAAAGTTTCTCCTCACTTCCAGGTTGAATCTCTCCTTGGTCAGCTTCCATCCATTATTCCTTGTTTGGCTTTCTGGTGCCATAGAGAACAGCCTGACCCCCTCCTCTCTGTGGCAGCCCCTCAAGTATTGGAACACTGCTATCATGTCACCCCTGGTCCTTCTCTTCGCCAGACTGGCCAAGCTCAGTTCCTGCAACCGCTCTTCGTATGTTTTATTTTCCAGACCCTTTATCATCCTGGTTGCTCTCTTCTGCACTTTCTCTAGAGTTTCAATGTCTTTTTTGTAGTGTGGTGACCAAAACTGGATGCAGTACTCTAGGTGTGGTCTGACCAAGGCTTTATAGAATGGTACTAGTACCTCTCTGGTCCTTGATTGTATCCCTCTATTTATGCAGCTCAGGACTGCGTTGACCTTTTTGGCTGGAAAGGGGAGTCAAGAAATGGGTTGCCGCCTATAGAAAACCCAGCCACATCTGGCAATGGCTTCTGGAGTCTGTGGTAGCCTTGTTTTCTTTCCTGAAAAATACCTATGGCATATTCTAGCTGCACAAAACCATATGAGTGCTAAGCTTCTCGAGTTATTGTGGAACATGAAGAATTCTTGGAGTGAGTACTGAAAGCAGTTGTAGAAGATCTACAGAGAAAAGTATTTTTTAAGGAACCAGAAAACTTTGTGTCTATTAAAGGGGTGGGGTGCATGGAGGAATGTCAAAAGCCTACAGCTAATCAGGAAACAGCCTGGGTTTTTGGGAGCTGGCCAATTAATTCTAGAGTCTCCCCAAATTTTGGCATCATCTAGCACTTGGAGAGACTCGCCTGGCCTCTGTTGGTCTTTTTAAATACTTAGGTTATGCAGCAATCTATTTTGCTTGTCTCAAAAGCTCTCAGTACCTTGCTTCCATAAGCTCAGGACAAACCAAAGGACAAAGGAACAAGTATGGCGTGGATCCAATTCTGTCTGGACTGGGTGTTTGGGGGTGAGTCACCTGATACCCATATACAGCGGTGAACGAAAGAAGAACTGGGACAAAACAAAACAGAACTTTTGAGAACCCAAGTCTACAACCAGAGTTTTCTGGGCAAAATGCCACACGTTAATTATTTTACCCAGTAATAGTTACCCAAATTCTGTCTTGGACAATGGCAGTTTCTGGAGAGCAGCTCTTGGCTGTGAACGGTTAGCTTGGTTGACGATGATTTATTACTATTAATTTAATTTAGAGCAAAGTAAGTTGGATGGATCCCTCCTCCTCTATTCTACCAGTTCTGAATGAAGTGGAAAAGGAACTGGCTCAAAATCACCCACTAAATCCCCAAAGCCTATTTTAAATTTCTGGTTAATGCATTTCCTCTACGTATGTATACATAAACTTGAAATATTATGACCCGGCTGTCCAGAGAAATTGGATAAAGGCGTTTTATGAAACAGATCACAATGAAAGAATGATCTTTTATATTAGCATTGTGGTAGTAGCTTGAAATTCACTTTGCATTGTCAGCGTTGCTAGGCAACTTGAAGTAATGATACTTTTAACAGTGTGTTGGGGATGATAATAGTGTTGGTGAAGAAGCAAAACTGAGAGTGGTGAAATTGTTCTTTCAAATCTAATCATAGCCAGACATCTGTGATCTAACTTTAAGCCTTGCAATGGAACATTCTTCTTTAACTGCACTTTAAAAATAATAAGTTCTGATCAGCTTGTAGGCATTAGATGACATGCATGTCAACTTCAGAAAATCAAAAGTCCAGGCAGTTTGGATGAATAGATATAGGTTTATTGTGCCCTAAAGTTCTCTACAAGAATCTGAACTACTAACAGCCAAAGCGAGTTGGTGATAGCTAAGAGTCAACGGAAGACAAGGTGGGCAGGATTTAGATCTCTTGTGGGTGTGAAGGGACTCAAGACTGATGACACATTTGACCCTTCCCTCATCTTCATCCTCATCATCTTCTGCAATGCATGAAGATGATTTTGTAGGAATCAAAGTCCTATAAAAGTTCCAGTATAGAGAACCTCCCTTTATCAATACCAATGTTCTATCTTGCTCTCTCGTTCACCCATGAAGAATTATTATAAGTAACACCGTTATAAGTAACAGTAGCACAGTGGTTAGAGTGCAGTACTGCAGGCTACTTCGGCTGACTGCTGTCTTTCTGCAATTTGGCAGTTCAAATCTCACCAGGCTCAAGGTTGACTCAGCCTTCCATCCCTCTGAGGTCGGTAAAATGAGGACCCAGATTGTTGGGGACAAATGCTGACTCTGTAAACCGCTTAGAGAGGGCTGTAAAGCACTGTAAAGTGGTATATAAGTCTAAGTGCTATTGCTATTGCTATTATGGTCACAGACCAGCATTACAGCCTTAAAAATAAATAAAACTAAAATAAAATAAAGGCACATATTTAATAATTGGTGGTGGCTTGTCGGGGGGGCAGTCACAATCTGCCTAATTTTTCAGACAGTATTAACAAAACTTAGCTGCATCCAAAGGGGCTACATTGGACTGATCTGATAACAGCAATTGTACATAAAAAAAATTCGTGTTTTGTGGGTATTTTATCAGGTTGAGGTGTTATGAGAGGGGTCCGTGAGTCCTTATAGAATTATTTTTAATTTTAAAAAGACAATTATCCATCACACTGACGTTTTTCCTTTGGCCCCATTGCCAGGGGAAGATACAACCAGTAGTAATATTTAACGTAGTGAGGATAGTATGCCTGCTTTTATAAAGAGCAGTATGTACTGGAGATAGTAATCAAAACCTTTAGGGAATGTGGATACCCACGTTCTTCTGTTGAACAAACACAACTTCAGGAGGTTGGGATGAAGCCACTGAGTGGAATAAGGCAGTTGCCAGGTGGAAACTTGATCTGGGGGCAAAACAGCAAGAAGGAGGCAAGGGGAAGCGATGTGGTCCTTGAAGGCAGCAAGCAGAAGACCTGGTGTTTGGCTTTGACTGAAGTGAAAGTTGCTACGGGTGTTGAACTAACAGCCCTGTGTTTGCAGTTGAGCCTCATATACAGGGTCATTTGGGGTTGGTGAGCAGGGCAGCCAAGCAGAATTCCGTGGGTGGAGTGAGCGAACTGACTTAAGGGTCGAACCCTCTGTTTCTGCTGAGAAAATCGGAGCTTGTGTGTTTAGATATCTTCCCCTGGGTGGGGATGGGCTTAAGGGCTGAACACTTTCAGTTGGCTTGGGATTCTACCCAGTCACTTTTCACAATGTTCTGTTATTCATTTGCCTAAGTAGGTCCTTCATCCTTTGGGAAGAGCTAGTTTGGCTGTAGGAGAACTCCCACCTTTTTTTTTTTAATGAGCAGAAGCATTGTGCCTTTTATTTATTTATTTATTTATTTGGCAGTTTTTCTATGCCGCCCTACTCCCTCAGGACTCAGGGCGGCATACAACATTCTATAAAAACTCCAAAAAAATCATTAAAAAAAGACAATTAAAAACAATTAAAAAACACATAGACAACATACATACGTGGGGGAGACATCAGATATAAAGTCGTCTCAAAACTCACCCCGCCTGCAGGAAGAGCCATGTCTTAATGGCTTTTCGGAAGGCCAGCAAGGTGGGGATGGTTCGGATCTCTGGGGGAAGTTGGTTCCAGAGAGCAGGGGCCCCTACAGAGAAGGCCTTCCCCCTAGGCCCTGCCAGTCGGCATTGTTTGGCTGACGGGACCTGGAGGAGACCCACTCTGTGGGACCTGACCGGTCGAAGGGAAGAATGAGGCAGAATGCGGTCCTGGAGATAGCCTGGTCCTAAGCCATGTAGGGCTTTAAAGATGATGATCAGCACCTTGAATTGTACCCGGAGACCAAATGGGCAGCCAATGCAGCTGGCGGAGTATAGGTGTTACGTGGGTGTACCTTGAAACACCCACCACAGCACACGCAGCTGCATTTTGCACCAGTTGAAGTCTCCGAATACTCTTCAAGGGCAGCCCCATGTAGAGCGCATTGCAGTAGTCCAATCAAGATTCATTTTGCAAAATGAATGAAAAAAAGATAGGTAACTTTCCCCCACCCACCCCCAGCATAAGACTTGTTAGTCGTGAGACCACTTAAGCCATGCAGGATGTTGACAAAGTTAGAGTCAAATGATGGGTGGCTGTATGAAGAGAGAATCTGGAATGGAGAGCCAAGGCTGAAGACCAGTGAAGAGCTCAAGACAGGACCAGAGAAGAAACTCCAAGTCAGAACACTACCCCAACCTTCTAACCTTACTTAGAAGAAGCCCATGGCTGGCCTTGGTGGTGGACACTAGGATCTAGAAGACTCTTCACTGGAGAAGATATACCCACCCAAAGGCTCACCACCCAAGGCTAGGAAGTTCTTGTGGAGAACTTGCCTGATTAATTACTTAATTCCCATTCTTCCTACTGCTTAAACAAATTGGGGCCAGTGGTCCAGGTAACCAATTAACATCAGGTCTATGTGGCTGGGGTTCTTCCAACTCTCTGATACCACATGCTACCGATAAAGAATGCTACCCTAAAGAAAAGTAGATTTATTTATGGCCCACATTTATTATGTTTAGAAATAACTCAAGGTCCCGAACATATCTAATATTCGTTCCTCCTCCCGTTTATCTCACAACAGGCAGGTGAAGTGAGAGGGACTGGCCCAAAGTCACCCAGCTGGCTTTCATGCCTACAGTAGGACTAGAACTCACTGTTGTGGTCCACCAGCAGCCTACGGAGCTGGCAGCAGAGTCAGACAGCGAGAAGGCTGGGGAGGAACATGGGCCAGGTCTGGAGTCTGGAGAAGGCTTGGTGTTGGAAGCAGGGATCCAGCCCTGGCCCTCTGGGAGGTCTGTGTTGACTCCGGAGCCTCCAGAGGCTGACATGAGCGAGGCAGAGGAACAGGGGGGGCTGTTCCCAATGCGCGCATGTGCAGAGCTGCCAGAAGGCAAGAACAGTTACAGAGGAGAAGGACTACTCGGGAGTAAGGCTTGGAGATAATTGGCCCCTCCCATAGGCTATAAAAGTGGAGCAAACTGATGTGCTTGTTGCAGGAAGCAACTTAGTTCACTTCGTGTCTCAGCATTTTCAGTTCTGACTCCGTGTTTCTGTTTGGCCTTGCAAAACTCCTTGCTCATTGGTCTTTGGCAGCATGTCAGGAGAGATAAAGGTTGGTGATATCAGCCTTCTTCCGAAATACTTTTGTCGGACTTATTAATATTGTTTGGGACTTATTACGGCTGGGAATGAACATAATTCCCGGCCGTTAAAATAAAAGAGGTTTTTGGGACGCCATTTGTGCTGTATTATTTATCAGGAAGCCTAGGTCAGAACATTCACACCCTCCTAGTTTCTAGCCTAATGCTCTTTATATTTAAATACGAATCACCACACTTGCCTTAAATTCTAAGGGTATGTGTTCTGTATCATTTAAATCACAGTACAACTGTGACACAGGCAAGCCTTTTATCTTCGGTTCAGATTTTAAAATGTTTATCCAAGTTAAAACATAAAAGACAACCAGCTACAAACTTGACTTTTAAAATACTCTTACACCAACTAAGGTACTCTAAATCCTGTCTTTACTTTCATCCCATGTTAAAGGAAGTGGATTGCTATTTAAGTCGAGTCTGCTTTGCCAGAAACAGGATTATTATTCAAGTAATTCACCAAAGGTTGGCATTCCTGCTTAAATCCATTTATATTCTACCGTACTAAAGTTGTTTTACCTAAAGATACCGTGCTCCAGCCATCTAATCTTGTAACAGACTGTTTTCCCAGGTGGGAGATTTCTTTTCCGTTACCTGTCTTATAAATATCTAGCTGCTCTTTCGACAAGTTAATAAATAAAGGCTGATAAAGGAGAATATTTGTAGCTCAGGGTTGAAATGAAGGGTCCTTGGTGCTCTCTGAGTTTGGTGGTTTTCTTGCAGACGTTTCATTACCCAAACTAGGTAACATCTTCAAGTCTTTAAATATATTGGTCAGTCTCTTTCAGTTACATGATTTTATCAATTCTGAAATATTCTGCAGGCTTTTTTAAGGGTAGGATGGGTCAATTAGGAATATTTCTATCTTCTCTCCTCTCCATTCTCTATTCTCTAATTATTCTCTATTCTATTCTATTCTATTCTATTCTATTCTATTCTATTCTATTCTATTCTATTCTATTCTATTCTATTCTATTCTATTCTATTCTATTCTATTTATTCTATTCTATACTGTTCAGATTTGACTGTACAATTTCTCAAGCATCTTTCGCTCGGTAGCCCATAAATCTAAATTCTGATTGCATCTTTCCACATACGATCTTCACCTTATTTATACTTTATTTCTTTTTACTGAGACAGTCCATTCTTCAAAGATAAATTGAGCATGTAGCGTTCCTTGTGGAATCACTACAGTAGATTTTGGTTTTTGCTTTCTGCTCCGGCTGTTGGGGTCACTAGCAAAAGATAAAAAGGGCTCGGGAATAACTCTGCTGGTTGCTTCTCTGTGGTTTTTGTCTTTCATCAGGGGTATTAGTCATCTTTCCTTCTAACTGGCTGTAATCCCCAGCTCCCACTGTAGACACTAATACCCATCTTTGTCTATTTTTTCTTATTCTTATACGCTCCATGGAAATCTTTGCAGGGAACATTAACTTCGTTTTACTCGTAAGGCCCCTGATGTTTTCCTGTTTATGTTCTTTGCCAGAAATTTAAGAGAGAAGATAGAAGCAACATTTTAAGACGAAGGTTTATTTATCTTTTTATTGCTATGGGAGAATTGAATAAGAAAAAGAAAGTCCAAATTACTGGATGTCCATGACAGATTCTGTTAGCCTTCTTTCTGATCGTTAGAATAGAGAACAGGAAAAAAAATATCAGATCCGTTTTTACATTTATAAATGATAAATTCGTATGTAGGTAAAACAGCATTTTCGCTTAAACACACTCGTTTTAAGCAGTGCCCAAACGCAAAAGATTATGATTGATGGATAAGAAAGTTTAGCTAATGAATTCCAGGAATTGGCATTTACTTTGAATGTATTACATAATTATAAAGCAAGTTTTATAATGACGGAATTCTCTGCTCTGGAAAACTTGCTAGGCATCTGTTTGTTGTAGCACCACGTGGTTGCTTATTTTCATAGGCTTCGATTTGTTTTGTAGCTGCTCTTTTTTAAATATCGGCAGTCCTCGACTTAACGAGGACAATTGAGTCCAAAATTTATGTTGCTAAGCAAGACATTTGTTAAGTGAGTTTTGCTCCCATTTTACCACTTTTCTTGCCACAACTCTTAAGTGAATCACTCCCATTGTTAAATTAGTAACGCCGTTGTTAAATGAATCTGGCTTCCCCATTGATTTTGCTTGTCAGAAGGTTGTGAAAGGTGATCACATGACCCTGGGTCACGGCAACCATCATAGATATGAACCAGTTGTCAAGCATCCGAATTTTGATCACATGACCATGGGGATGCGGCAACGGTCATAAGTGTGAAAAATAGCATAGCATATAGCAATAGCGTTTAGACTTATATACCGCCTCACAGTGCTTTTACAGCCCTCTCTAAGCGGCTTACAGAGTCAGAAATGTACTCTATTTGTCTTTAATGGTTCGATTTTTTTCCTCTTTCTTCTGAATCTGTAACACACTGTCTTACATTCTTTTACAGACAACAGCAGAACAGTTACAAGATGCTTACTTCCTGCCTGAATTTGTACTTTCCCCACAAGGAAGTTTTTTAGAAGACACCGCAGGAGAGCAGTTCCTTACCTATCGCTTTGATGATCAGGTTGGTCGTCTGGATATGAAATGAGGGTGATCCTTTTATTCAATGTTGGGAATGTCTCCCCTTGTTGTCTATGGAGATTCTCAGTCACATCCAGTTCATGGTTGTCCCAAAGGTGCTTTTTCAAGAGGCAACTGGACTTTCTGGGTTTTTCTTTGAAGACCTTCCATTCCCCACCATCCAGTCAGAGCTAAAGAAGCTTCTTGGATGAGAAGCGAAACGTCTTCAAAGAAAAACCAGAAAGTATAAATCCTTCCATTTCTCACCATCCAGTCAGAGCTGAAGAAGCTTCTTGGATGAGAAGCGAAACGCCTTCAAAGAAAAACCAGAAAGTCCAGTTGCCTCTTGAAAAAGCACCTTTGGGTCTCTGCTTGTTGGTGTGATGGGCTGGTGCTGTGTTGGTTGTCTCTGTGTCTAAGCCAAGGCCATTTCAGATAGTCCTTATTTAGCAATTGTCTCATTTAGGGACAGTGATGAAAAAAACAACAACTTTATATCCAGTCCTCACTGAGGACTGTAAAGCAAAGGGAAGCCGGAGTAAGACCTTAAGCAGAGTTGAAATTTCACTTAGCAACTGCTTCACTCAGTAACCGAATTGCAGGTCCCAATTGTGGTTGCTAAATGAGGACTCAAAAAAGTAAAATGGCATCCCAATTAAATCAACCCCTATCGGAACAGGAGGTCCTCCCAGTCTGCATAGATGAGCTCATAAATGATAAATGATAAATCGTAAATAAGCCGAGGTGGCGCAGCGGTTAGAGTGCAGTACTGCAGGCCACTTTAGCTGACTGTGATCCGCAGTTCAGCGGTTCAAATCTCACCAGCTCAAGGTTGACTCAGCCTTCCATCCTTCCGAGGTGGGTAAAATGAGGACCCAGATTGTTGGGGGCAATATAAATATACATTGCTTACTGGTGTAAACCGCTTAGAGAGTGCTTGCACTGTGAGGCGGTATATAAATCTCACAAATAATTAATAAATAAATGGGCCAAATTAAGAAACTCTGAGCAGAAGGCAGCCATATTTGACCCTGGAACATAATCCATTATTATGTTCTCCTTTTCATGCCCCACTGAAATAGGGAAAAGTGAGAAAGTGTGTGCTAGAAAGCCTTGTCCACTCGAGAATGTCCACCGAATTGTGTTCTGTGTTAACCACAGGTAGTCCTCGAGTTACAACAGTTCATTTAGTGACCGTTCAAAGTTACAATGGCACTGAAAAAAGTGACTTATGGCCATTTTTCACATTTATCACCTTTGCAGCATCCCCGTGATCAAAAATTCAGAGGCTTGGCAACTGACTCATATTTATGACGGTTGCAGTGTCCTGGGGTCATGTGATCTCCTTTTGTGACCTTCTGACACAAAAGTGTCACAGTGAGGAGGCCAGATTCACTCAACAACCACGTGACTAATTTAAGAACTGCAGTGATTCACTTAACAAATGAGGTGAGAAAAGTCGTAAAATGGGGCAAAACCCACTGAACAAATTTCTCACTTAACAACATAAATTTTGGGCTCAATTGTGGTCGTAAGTTGAGGACTACCTGTACGGCATTAAAATGTCCTTTTATAGAGCGATGACTCCGGTTAGTTTTGTTTGGGTTCATTCATAAGTCCTTTCCGTTCCATTTCCACATTCATCTGGGAGCGCTTGAGGTTGAGTCAAAGATCTGCATACTTTGAGGATGAAGTTTAGTAACATATAATGTGTTTTAGGCACAACTTGGCATGTTTTTAAAAACCAAAAAGGGGAAAAAAGTTCATCCCCATTTGTAGAGAATGGCAAGAATAACTGTTTTCTCAAACATATGTTAATTCAGGAAGTGGTTTCCTTTGAAATGAAGATCAAATTGTCTTCGGTAGCCATCCAAATATTTTACAAAGGAATTTCTTATAATCACCTTCCACAAATCATAAGTGACTTGTGTAAGAGACCGAAACACTGCAAAGTAACTCTCGTATTGTATTTTTAAAAATGGAACGTTTGTAAAACCATCTTAGAGAAATCCCTAAATACAGTTGACACTCCATATTTTGTAGCCATGGAATGCATCACTTTCCATGTTTATTCAATTTTTAATTTAATTTTTTTTGCAGTACTGGTTTATTTTGTGCTCGATGAACTTTATTAAACAGTAAAATTACAAAGGGAGTTACTAATGGATAAAGCAGGGACTCTGGAAAATAATAAACCATGTTTCTCCTTAATTAGACCGGCAATGCGTATTCCAGAAGCTATAGATAATTGCGCTAAATGTGGAGTAGAGATATAATGGCAAAGAAAATAGCACGTAAGAACCTCTGTTAATTTTGGCAAACGATCTAAAGTCAACCTGGGAAGTGTGTCTCAGGCTGTGGACATTTGTTTCTAACAGGAGGCCTCCCCGAAACACGTTGATCTCTGCATGAAATTGACGGGACTTGTACATGGTCACTTAAAAGCACAGGGGTAGCACAGTGTGAGTAATGCAGAGACTTAAAGCCCCCTCCCCACAGTCTGTTAAATGGTAAATGGTTTCCTTTCTCCCTGCCCAGCCAGCTTGGCTCCAGGTAAACTCTGTTCATGGCAACTATTCTTTCCCTCAAACCTAGTGTGATATGTGAGAATGATGGCCATGTTAGCTTACAATTGTGGGGTCCTTGGTGCTCTCTGAGCTTCGTGGTTTTCTTGCAGATGTTTCATGCAAGTACACCAATTATATTACCTCAGGGGTGAAATGCTACCGGTTCGGCCCGGTTCGGGCGTACCGGTAGCGGTGTCCGCCGGTGGTTCGGAGAACCGGTAGCGGCGGCAGCGTGAGGCTCTGCCCACTCGCCCGGACGTCGCCATTTTCTTGTTTTTAACCCTCTGCACATGCGCAAAGTGTTCTGCGCATGTGCAGAGGGTGAAAAAGTGCACGCTTCTGAACCGGTAGGGGAGGTAAGTAGATTTCACCGCTGTATTACCTGGTTGGGTAATGAAACGTTTGCAAGAAAACATCCAGAGGACCAAGGCTCCACAGTCCAACCCTAGCTACAAATGTTCTCTTCTATCAGTAGATTATAATTTTCAGACATGGCCAAGGTCGCTATCTATAATCATCTCTGTGGCATTTCCTGTGGACCTTCTTAGTTTGCTGCCAATCAGTTAAGACTTGAATCGGCAGCTCAGATGCAACCGTTCAATGCCAAATGAAATCTCATGTCCTCCTTGGTTCTATCAGCCAACCCACCTTAGCAGATGGGACTTGGGGCATCCCTGTTCTGCCTGACCTCTGCTAAATCTTAGCAGAGACAGTCCCATAAGTAAACCAGCCCCAAACCCCAAAAACTTTAACCTTAGACTGTCTACAGTTGACCTCACTCCATTCCTAAGAGGTCTGTAAGGGGCGTGCATAAGCGCACCATCGTGCCTACCGTCCCTGTCCTTCTGTCCTATTGTCTAATTTTACCTATACATACTTTGCTTTTGTTTATGTTTATATCATACCTGTTATCTTGTACAGGTGTTGACAAAATAAATAAATAAAAATAAAAAATAAAACCTTGATGGCTTTAAAGGTGGCAACCAACACGTTGAATTGCAACCAGTAGCTTATCTATAAAAGTGGTGAGAAGATCTCTTATTGCTTTTTTTTTAATGGCCGCGATGTGGGTTAGACGGATGTGTGAATCAAGCCTTGATTATATTCAGAGGAGAGCTCCTGGAAAGTCACTGGGACTTAAAACCTTTTCAGGATCCAACTGGCTTAATTCAGTGTGTCAGATTTGATTTAGTGAACATGCAGGGTGTTATGTGAACTTTGGCAGTGACCTTATCCCTGAGAAACTTGGTGCCTGAGAAAATAAAATTAAACAAAACAAAATAAAATAAATAAACACGATTTGCAGTGAAGAAAACACGATTTACAGCTCATCTTTACCCTTGCCTGCCCACATGGTTTCTCTGTAGCTTTTGGTTGCTGCTTTCTATCTTTGCAACACAAATATTTGTTTCTTTGCTGCTACAATATTAAGGTACGTTATCCAAAAACCATGGTTTTCTCTGAAGATTGAATGAAGGACTACTTCTATCTATGTAACCTGGTCATTCATTGCTGAACTGGCATGTAATCCTGTTAAAAAGAATGTTATTGCTGCTTACATGTTTTTTTTTTCCCAAACGTGTATCTTAAAAGACTTACTGTTAGATTGAAATAGAGACAAGTAAAATATTAATAGGAACAACCCAGAGTCTGTTCTACTGTAGCAATGCTGCACATGGATTCATATTCTGCACTCATAGTTTATTACATTCAGCTTTGGTCTGGCAGAAGCACACTTATATTTCTAAGGATAGCTGTAGAACGGCCTTTAAATGCAACCTTGTAAGCATAGCGGATGGAAAACCTTGCAATTCCACATATCCATATATTATTCAATAGCTGAAAGGGCAGAAAAAGGGACATTGATTTGCCCCCAAAGTATCTCTACAGCCCCTGTTTCATTCTTGCACTGTAGCGGTTAGCATATTTCTAGCTTTATTGAAGTAACATTATTTGTAGTGTGCTAGCAAGGGTTGGATATTTACTGAGAAATGTGTTTTAAGTTCTTGGCTGCAAAACTTGCTTTGTTCATTTTGGACCCGTTCGTATTTGGCACCCAAAAACGATGCTCTGTCAATTATACACAATTACTGGAATTTATGCACATTAAGCAACATAGTCAGTAATGCATAAAATATGCTCCAGAATTGGTGGCTAAAATTCCGACAGATTGCTGTTGTTGAAATTTAACATGTCCAAAAATCAATTTCCCTGGGTGATATTTGAACATTTTGTCTCTTAGACAGTCCTGATCAAACCCCAGATATTTTCCTGTTTATCCTGGATAATCCCAAAAAGTATGCATGTGTTTAGGCTGGCTGTTGGGCTGCCTAAGAGGTTATCTACATTTTGCTATAAGTAATGAGCATTGCCTTTCTTGAAACATGTTTTTTTTTATTGTTGCTTCTGCCCTTCTAAGTTGCTCAAGAAAAACAGTTATTCCCCCCCCCCCCAAATATTAATAGTGCTGGATAACTTACATACTGTTGTTTTTTTCCCCAACATTCAAGACAAAATGCTTCCAAGTACTAAAATAATTCCAGATGACAGACCACCAACAGTGGACATGAGTAAGATTATGGGACTAATATGGTCACCTCCTTGGTTCTGTTTCTTAACTAAGATCTAGGACAGCCTCTCCTAGCTTGATACCATCCAGCTGTGTTAGATTTCAACTCCCATCGTCCCTGATTCTTAGTCACTTTGGCTATGGGTGCTAAAAGATTTGGAAGATGAAAGGCTAAACGAATGTACGCTTTATTTCTTTTTGAAAAGAAACAGCGCCGAATGAGAAGTCCCGAGGAGGGTGGAGAAAGATCCTGTAGCAAGGCAAGTGAGAATGGTCGCTCACTTTCCAAGTTCGCCCCTTCATGTTAATTTCTCCCTATCTCTGCAGATAAGCCGTTTCCTGGCAGTCGACAGCTCTGATTATCTGTATGGGAAAGTTGGATGGGGAGCACCCATCTAATGGCGAAGGTGCACAGATTTCTCAGTTCTTCCCACACTTTTTAATGCATTACATCAAAATTGTGTTACAGTAAGGGCCAAGAAGTGTTTCTCCCCCGGTTGTCTTTTCTCTGTCTTTCGTTTTCTGATCCGTCCTCCATTGCTTTGTCTCTTTTTTTTCCTCAGGACTTTCTCCAATTTTTTCAGTCATAAAATCAACCGACTGTGCTTTCATTAGCATCTTTCTTCTAACCTTCACATTTGACCAAGGGTGGGCTTCAAAAATTTTAGTAAGGGGTTCTCTGCCTGGATGCTGGGTGGGCATGGCCAGGGTGGGCGTGGCCTAGTCAGCCTCCTGCACCACAGTGGGGGGGCATTTTTGCCCTCCCTGGGCTCTGGAGGCTTTCCTCGAGCCTCCGGGAGGGCGAAAATGGCCTTCCCAGGCTCCGGAGGTCCTCTGGAGGCCGGAAACAGGCCCGTTTCCGGCCTTCCTGAACTTCCGGTAGGCCCGTTTTTCGCCCTCCCGAGCCTCCACGCACGCCCTGCACTTACCTGCATCCAAAATGGGCCGTGTGGGGACTCCTGGGAGGGGAGGGGTGGGAGGGGTGGGCGGGGCCAGCCAGGAATGGGATTTCGGGATTCTCCGAACTGCACAGAATCTTAGCTAGAGGTTCTCCCAAACCTCTGCGAACACCCAGCAGCCCACCCCTGCATTTGACCCATTTTTCATTATGACTTGTCTCTTAATTCCTCAAAGTCAACTTTCATCTTCAGGGAGAAATTCCATTTCATATCTAGCTTTCTGTTGCTCCTTGATTCTCGTTTACTTTGTCTCTTAAGCTTTTCTATCCTGTCTACAAAGACATCAAGACATCCCATTTGGGACTTTGTCCTCCACTCGTATCTTTGTAACCGTTTCAATTTAAACGACTTAAGCAACAGAGACTGGATGAAAAGTATCCATCAACTTTAAGGATCAAAACGGTTTGAAAGGTTAGCATTTCACTAGTGACAATTTAGGGATAATTCTTGAATTACAACCACAATTGAGCCCAAATTTCTGTTGCACATTTGTGAAGTGAGTTTTGCTCCATTTTATAACCTTTCTTGCCACTGTTGCTAAGTGAATCACTGCAGTTGTTAACTTAGCAATAGCAATAGCAGACTTATATACCCACAGTGCTTTACAGCCCTCTCTAAGCAGTTTACAGAGTCAGCCTCTTGCCCCCAACAATCTGGGTCCTCATTTTACCCACCTCAGAAGGATGGAAGGCTGAGTCAACCTTGAGCCTGGTGAGATTTGAACTGCCAAATTGCAGGCAGCCGGCAGTCAGCAGAAGTAGCCTGCAGTACTGCACTCTAACCACTGTGCCACCAAGGCTCTTAATATGGTTGTTAAGTGAATCTGGCTTCCCCACTGACTTTATTTCTCGGAACATCAAAAAAGGTGATCGCATAATCCCGGGACACTGCAACCGTCATAAATGTGAGTCAGTTGTCAAATGTAAATCATGTGACCATGAGGATGCTGCAATGGTCATAAGTTTGAAAAATGGTCATAAGTCACTTTTTTCAGTGCTGTTGTAACTTTAAATGGTCACTAAATGAACTATTGAAAGTCAAGAGCTACCTGTACTGACAATAAGGAAATAAATTTTTATTTCTTTTGGCTTTATTGGATTTCAATTTGCATAAAAAGACCCATTAACAGTCCAATGTAAAATGTTTAATAGCAGAGAGCATTAGCATATGCAAATCTATTCTCATTAAATGCAGATGTATTTTTGTGTTCCGCTGAGGTGACTTCAAAATAAGTTTGCGTAGAATTGCAACGATAGCCTGCGATAGTGTTTAAAACTGTGGGATTGTTTTCAAATTAAATATACATAGGCATACTGTGCAAATCTTTCATTTTAAGACGACAGCAATGGAGAAGATCCAGCTTACATTACGCCTCTAAAAGTACTATTGATTTTAATGCTCAGTTTTGTTGATGATTTATATTCTGTCTTTGAACTAAAAAGAATGCAAAGCAATTTTTAAAAGATGC
Source organism: Diadophis punctatus similis (assembly GCA_023053685.1). NCBI lineage: Eukaryota > Metazoa > Chordata > Lepidosauria > Squamata > Dipsadidae > Diadophis > Diadophis punctatus. Next base: position 12,379,576 of record JALIGW010000012.1, on the reverse strand, counting down.
ATTTGTTGGATTTTGTTAGATAATAGCAGAGTGTGCCACTTTTCAACTTAGGGTTTTTTTTTTTGGCCTGATTCTTAATCTGGAGTATGTAAAATATAAATGGAAATAATTTTTAAGTGGCTCTTCCTGTCTCCTAATGCTGTTTTTGTTTGTTTGGTTTTAAAATCTGCTTATTTGCTTTACACTATGACAAAAACGTTAAAAACAATATGGACAGATGAATAGAAGAGATTAGTTCTTTAATTGGTTGCAGTGTGGTTTTGATTTGTTGGCAGTGCTGGTGGAATATGAGGACCAGAAAAAATTGTGCTTCTAAGTCAGTCTTATGTCATAGGCACTGTAACATAAATCAAGCCCTGGTGTTTTTGCTTAAAAAATTTGAGATTTTTTTTCTTTTTTTCTTTTTTTCTTTTTAGTAACTTTATGTGTGAGGTGAGCTTCTCAGTTGGCTGAGTTTCTGTTAACCACTTGTGGGCAGTGGTGGGATTCAAATTTTTTACTACCAGTTCTGTGGGCATGGCTTGGTGGGCGCGGTGTGGCTTGGTGGGCGTAGCAGGGGAAGGATACTACAAAATCCACATTCCCTCCCCACTCCAGGGGAAGGATACCGCAAAATCCCTATTTCCTCCCAATCAGCTGGGACTCGGGAGGCAGAGAATAGATGGGGGTGGGGCCAGTCAGAGGTGGTATTTGCCAGTTCTCTGAACTACTCAAAATTTCCGCTACCGATTCTCCAGAATTGGTCAGAATCTGCTGACTACCACCTCTGCTTGTGGGCAGTGTGACTCACCCACACATTAGTTAGTTAGTTTTCTATATTGTCATTGCACCTCGTACAACGAAACTAAATGCCATCTTCAGTGTACATTATACATAAGAAAAACTATAAAGATAAAACAAAAACACACATCCTTCACATTCTATGCAATTGAATTGAAAGGATTTGCTGGTGAAAGGATTTGCTGGTGATATCACCGTTGCTCGGGGGATGCCCAGTTGGAAGTTCCTTTCATACCCCCATGAAGTTGCCCATCCAAGTGGTACCCATTAATGTACTCGCAGTTGCCAGCTTTCGAACTGCTGGATTGGCAGGAGCTGGCGCATGTGACAGGAGCTCACCTCACCTTACAGCAGTGACAGGTCTCAAATGTAAGCCTGCTGATTGGCAGCTCAGTGTTCTAACCTCGGGAACCACCGTGCCCCTCCATCTTGGTCATGTGTAATCAGAGGTGGGTCCCTACCTGTTCTAACTGGTTCTTTAGAACCGTTAGTAGTTCAGCGATGATGTCATAGAGCCGGTTCTGTCGGTGTCTCCGTGGGTGCCGCCATCTTGGATTTGCGCAGAAGCTATTTTTTTATTGCTGCTATGGCGCGACCCTGAGCAAACCCGCAACAAAAAGATACAGAACCCACCCCTGTGTATAATTATGTTTTTTCTTGATAGATGAGTTAAAAGTGAAAGACAGACACATGCTCCCAAATAACCTCAGGGCATGCACCAAGAGAGCCCTGATGGAGCTGAGATCCTCAGCACGTGTCCATTACATGTTTGAAAATGTGTGTCTGCTCCCTGTAGGGCAGTGATGGCGAACCTATGGCACGCGTACATTAATGGGTACCATATCTGATGGCGAACCTATGGCACGAGTACATTAATGGGTACCATATCTGCCGGCACGCGAGCCATTGCCCTAGCTCAACTCCAGCATGCATGTGCGTGCCGGCCAGCTGATTTTTGGCTCGTGTGGAGGCTCTGTGAGGGCATTTTAGGTTTCCAGAGGGCCTCTGGGGGGGTGTTTTCACCCTCCCCAGGCTCCAGGGAAGCCTCTGGAGCCTGGGGAGGGCGAAAAACGGGCCTACCAGGCCCACCGGAAGTCGGGAAATGGCCATTTCCGGCCTCCAGAGGACCTCTGTGGGGGCGGGAGAGGCCGTTTTCGCCCTCCCCAGGCATTGAATTATGGGTGTGGGCACTCACACGTGTGTGACAGCGCGCGCTTGCGCGCTTTCGGCACCCGGGGGAAAAAAGGTTCGCCATCACTGCTGTAGGGTATATGAGTTTTTGGGAAGAAGCATTATTGTAACCACAGCAAATACAATTACCGAATGAAGTGTGAAAGCAGCTTTAAGTCTGCTCTCATTTCAAATAATATGTAAGGACCATGTCACTTTTAATAATTTTTTCCTGCATAGTTAGTGGAATTTTTTTAAAAAAACCTTTGAAGAAAAGCAAGGCTTCTGATGTTACAGTTTGTTTTGGCTCTAAAGACAGATCTTAATATAACAGAATCCCTACAAAATTCATCATCTAATTTTTCTGAAACAGTCTCAGCCTTGCAAGGATTTCATTTTTTCTTTCAGTTTTTGACTAGCAAAGGAAAATGTCAGTGGCCACAGAGAAAAAAAACACCCCTCCTTTATTCTTGTATTGAGGACCTGTATACTGCACGAGCTGTAAAGAGGGCTGTGAAAATATCTACAGACCACTCACATCCTAGACATAAACTGTATCAACTTCCACCCTCAAAACGACACTATAGGACAAACTCAAACTCAAGGCCCAGGGCCCAGATCCGGAGCCACCCTGGAAACAGCGAAGGAGCTGCCCGCAGTGCCTCTCCCAGTGAAAACGGAGCTCATGAGGGCTGTGTGCGGCCTTCCCGAGCTCTGTTTTGACTAGCAGAGGGTTGCAGGAGGCCGTCGCAGCCGAAAACGGAACTCGGGAGCCCGTTTTCACTGGCAGAGCACTCGGGCCATCACAGGCACCCCCGACATGAGTGAGGTCGAGCTGGCCACGCCCACCCCAGCCCCCTAAGGTCAAACACAACTCTGATGCGGCCCTCAAGGAAATCGAGTTTGAGTTTGACACCCCTGCTATAGGGCATTGCACACCAGAACAACTAGACACAAAGGACAGCCCCCCCCATGCCATCACTCTGCTAAATAACTAATTTCCACAACACTGTCAAACTATCTAGTAAGGACTATATTCTGTTATTTTTCTCATCTTTCCTATTACCTATCTCCTTATCTTCTTTTGACTATAATTTTGTTGCTTGTATCTTACGATTTATATTGTTTACTTAGTATCCTAGTATGATTTATGTTGATTGCTTATTTAGTACCCTATGAGTATCACTAAGTGTTGTATCTTATGATTTATGATAAATGTATTTTTACAATTATGATCATGATTTATCACATATTGCTTGTATGTACACTGAGAGCTTATGAACCGGAGACAAATTCATTGTGTGTCCAATCACACCTGGCCAATAAAGAATTCTGTTCTGTTCTGTTCTGTTCTGTTCTGTTCTACTCTACTCTACTCTACTCTACTCTACTCTACTCTACTCTACTCTATTCTACCCTCCTCTACTCTACCCTACCCTACCCTACCCTACCCTACCCTACCCTACTCTACCCTACCCTACCCTACCCTACTCTACTCTACTCTACTCTACTCTACTCTACTCTACTCTACTATTATATTTTCCAGGGCTTCAAAACTTTTAGCAAGGGGTTCTCTGCTCGGTTGCTGGGTGGGCGTGGCCATGTTAGGTGTGGCCTAGTCGGCCTCCTGCACCATGGTGGGGGGCGTTTTTGCCCTCCCCGGGCTCCGGAGGCTTTCCTCGAGCCTCCGGGAGGGTGAAAATGGCCTCCCCAGGCTCCGGAGGCCTGAAATGGGCCCATTTCCAGCCTTCCCGAACTTCCGGCAGGCCCGTTTTTCACCCTCCCCAAGCCTCTGCGCGTGCCCTGCACTTACCTGAATCCAAAACGGGCCGCGTGGGGACTCCTGGGAGGGGCGGGGTGGGCGGGGCCAGCCAGGAGTGGGATTTGGGGGTTCTCCAAACTGCACAGAATCTTAACTAGAGGTTCTCCCGAACCCCTGCGAACCCCCAGCAGTCCAACCCTGATATTTTCTGTTCTGAGTCTGGGAGAGAATAATATAGGGCACGTGTTCTATATAATACCACATCATCCTTTCAGTGGAGATAAGATAGGAAGTTTAAGTAGGGCTTCTTCCATTCATTCTTTGTTGGGAATGTGGTGGAATCAGTCAGGTGATTTATGCTGCCTTCTTTCGTCAGAAATGTTGTAGAAATTTAATTAAACAGGCATCAGAAGTTCTGAATTAACAGTGGCTTGAACTGCTTGGTGGGAGAAGGGGTAGAGGAAGGGAAAACAGATTAATACTGTTAACACAGACCTGCTGTTTGGAATTTTGTTTTTTTTTGGGGTGGAGGGGGAATGCACACTATATTATAGTGCTAAATTAAGAGCTGAATGTATGTGTTTCTTATATTCTAGGAAGAAGACTTTGGAAATCATTCTTGGCATATATTTTCGTTTTCCTTTTTTGTTCTTTATACCTTTCTGCATCTCTCTTTCTATCTGTCTTTTTCCTCATTGTCTTTCTTCCTGACTGCTAGTTTATATTCGGCAGAGTTCTGGGGCAAATGCTTAGAACTTTGGATGACCCGTGGAAATAGTTTAATAATTTAATAAACCTAATAAATATTCCAGAATAAATTTCTGAAGCACACCTTCGCAAGGGCGTTCGACATAATAAAATACTGAAAGACATTTACAGTAATTAATGGACTGGCATAACAATCCAGGAATGTGGTAGTCCTTAATTTTTGGAATCCGATTAGATTCTTTAGTGTATCATTTAAAGTGACAATGTCAGTCTCATGGTAAATGACCCCAATATTGCATTAATACAGTGTTGGATTTCTCGTAACAAATTTTTAAAGCTAAAACCACTTTTTTCTCTCCAGCTTTCTAATTTGATTTGCTTTTTGCTGCAGGCAAGCACACGTTAAGGTCATTCCATGTTTAAAGAAGGCCACATGGATTTTAGAAAATTGAAAACACTTGGAACATCTTTGTCTGCATTCGTCTGTTAGGGCTGATCTCTTGACTCTTGAGACTAAAACATATCTTTCTTAAATTATATTCACTTAAGTTGAATACTTCATACCTGTCACATGCTTAAATTAGAAAAAGGCCTTTAAACATTTATTCTATAATGCGAGTGGCTCATCCTAGACAGCCAATAGGTGAAGACAGAAACCCAATTCTGTGGGATTTGTAGAACCTGAGCTTGAATTCTGTACAGGTATACCTTGATGTACAATAGTTCATTTCGTGTCTGTTCAAAGTTACAATGGCATTGAAAAAAGTGACTTATGACTGTTATTCACACTTACGACCTGTTAAGATATTCATGAACTGGGAGAGCCATGTTAACAAGGTTAGCCAATGGATAGGCATAGCAACTGAATCAGCCAATGGGAGCTAACCAGTTCTGTGCAGAGAATCGAAACTGAGAAGCTTAAGGCTGGGTGTGGCTCCAGTCTCTCTGTACTCTTCCACTCTGAACTCTGCTGAAATGAAACTAAGTCTCCTGCTTGTGTTTACTTTTAACTGTTGCTACATGGAAGAAGAAATAATCTGCTAATGGTATTGTAGATTCATCTGTTATTATATTTATAAAGAAGTTATTGAATCCAGCTGAATCAGTCATCTGTGTGCGCTTCTGGTTTTGATTTTGCAACAAACTTTAATACGACCATTGCAGCATCCTCTTGATCACGTGGTCACAATTCAGACGCTTGACAACTGACTCACATTTATGACTGTTGCAGTGTCTCGGGGCCATGTCGCCTTTTGTGACCTTCTGACAAGCAATGGGGGAAGCCAGATTCATTTAACAACCGTGTCTGTCACGGTTCCAAACAGTAATCGAGCAGAAATCAGAGTCCAAGGCAAAAAGTTCACCAAAGTTCCAATTTATTGCAGACACCATGTTGGCAACGCATGGGAAATCCCAAATCTAATTTGTCTCCCAAGTTAGCAATAGCACTTAGACTTATATACCGCTTCATAGTGCTTTACAGCCCTCTCTAAGCGGTTTACAGAGTTCAGCCTATTGCCAACAACAATCTGGGTCCTCATTTTACCGACCTCGGAAGGATGGAAGGCTGAGTCAACCTTGAGCCGGTGAGATTTGAACAGCTGAACTGCTGAACTAGCAGTCAGCTGAAGTTGCAGTGCTGCTTTTAACCACTGCGCCACCTCAGCTCCTGAAGTTCCCCTTCAATAGGAAACGGGCACTCCTTATTTCCCACCCCCATCCGGGTCACGTTGCCCACTAAACTTCTGCCAGCGTGGCAACCCCTCCTTGCAGGTGCTGGACAAAGATGACCTTGGAGAAACCACAAAGAATTTGCTATCGGTAGCTTCTCACGCTCTCTGCATTCCCTCCTTCCCCACTTCTATGTAGAATGTTCTTCTATGTAGAACGGTGGCAAACGATGCTTTGACAGTGTCACTAACTTAACAACTGCAGTGATTCACTTAGCAACTGAGGCAGGAAAGGTCGTAAAATGGGGCAAAACTCACTTAACCAATGTCTCAATTAGCAACAGGAATTTTGGGCTCAATTGTGGTTGTAAATCAAGGACTACCCATATGTTCTCATGGTTAGGGCAAATAAAGAATAAAGCTAGGTATTTGGTTGGAAACATGTTGCGACTTACAGGACTTCAGATTATTTGCACATTCAAGTGTCATATCAGGCTTTCATTGTGTTTGGATCCATGAGCAGGTGATGTCTTCTGAAATGTTTTTCCCAAAATGATTGTACCAAATCTTTCCCCAGGTCCATCTCCAAAACCCCTGATACTGCCTTAGTATTGCACTATACAGTAGATTTCAATATAGCTACTGCTCTGGGATAGAAGCTGTTTTTCAGCCTATTTGTCCTTGTTTTTATTGTCCTGTACCGTCTGCCAGATGGTAATAGTTCAAAAAAAAAAAAGGGTGCCCAGGATGAGATGGATCTTTAAGAATGTTTTGAGCTTTCTTAACGCTGCGGGAGCTATAAAGCTCTTCCAAAGAGGGGAGAGAGCAACCAATGATCCTCTGGGCAAAAGAGAGTGTTGACTTTGAAGGAGGTATTTCACCTATGAGTCAAACCAAGCAAGAAGCATCTTTTTGGAGAACAGAGCAAAGCCTTGGTGAAGTAGGAGATGATTTTACAGGATGGCTGTTTTTCAGCACACACACACATATATATCTTAGAACGAAGAGCAGAAACTCCACTGACTGTTGCATTTGAGAGGATAATTCGCAACTGTGCGTTACGATGAAGTCTCCATTAAAGCCTCTTTTTTTTTGCTGCCTCTTTGCTGGAACTTGCTGACATTTGAGGTTATTCATCACCTTAGATGATTGGATGGCCTGGGCCTCCTTTCCGCCCCCCACCAAACACAGTAGAAGACTGTGAAAGCTGCCAAGGAAACATGGGAGCAAGTTGGTATCTGCCAAATAGATAGCTCTAGTTGTGTCTCTCCCGTTAACAGCAAGGCAGCTAAAAATACAAGTTGAAAGCCCATCAAGCTGTTTTCCAAGCTCCCCGAAAATATCGCAAACGCCCGCGTGGTGTTTACTTAATTTGAAAAATCTGTGCCTAAATTGATGGATACCCAGTTGTGGGATGGAGACCGAGCGACGAACTGGGTTTACTGTTTTTACGATTGAATTAAAAAATTAACGTGTATTTTCTGGACAACACGGCTCACGGTTTTAAAAAAGGAGTATTGAGCGTTGGATGTACATTTTCTGTATTTCTTACCATTTGGGGAGGGGGGCACCATTAGTTTTGACATCTGTTTTTAACACTTTCTTTCACATTTTTGGCTGACGGCCTGCTCTGAGCTGAAAAGTCACGAAGAGATCAAGCAAAGATGGCCGAGGGGTCTGTTCCCAACTGGTACGACATCTGGAATGTTGTACATAGTGGATAGATTTGGAGCTCTAGTTTAATATGATTGGTATTTAAGTTGTAGGCCTGCAAGAGAAGGAAAGTCAGGGACTGACAATTTGCTTGCGTATTTAACGGTGATGAAATGTTTAAAACATCACTGGCTCTGAAGCCTTTTCTTACTGTGCGGTTGGGTGTATCTCTGTGTTACATCGCTTACTGATTTGGAGCTTTATAGGGTAGACAGTGAAGTCGTTTTTGTAATAGGTACAATTACTTATCTTTCTCAGAAGCTTTGGCCATGTGTTCATTTCTCTTTTCTCTGTGTATGAGGGTGACTGCCTTTCTCTGCCTCCCTTTCCACCGTGGTTTTATTTTCTTAGAAGGAAGCTGTATATTTATTTAAAGAAATAATTTGGGTTGTGGTTTCCTTCCTCCCTCCCTCCCTCTATTCCTTCCTTCCATTCAATCCTCCCACCTTCCCTCTTTCTATTCCTTCCTTCCTTCCATTCAATCCTCCCTCCCTCTTTCTATTCCTTCCTTCCTTCCATTCAATCCTCCCTCCCTCTTTCTATTCCTTCCTTCCTTCCATTCAATCCTCCCTTCCCTTCCTCTTTCTATTCCTTCCTTCCTTCCATTCAATCCTCCCTCCCTCTTTCTATTCCTTCCTTCCTTCCATTCAATGCTCCCCACTCCCTCCCTCTTTCTATTCCTTCCTTCCTTCCTTCCTTCCATTCAATCCTCCCTCCCTCTTTCTATTCCTTTCTTCCATTCAATCCTCCCTCCCTCTTTCTATTCATTCCTTCCTTCCTTCCTTCCTTCCTTCCTTCCTTCCTTCCTTCCTTCCTTCCTTCCTTCCTTCCTTCCTTCCTTTCTTTCTTTCTTCCTTCCAAGCCTGCCTGCCTGCCTCCCTTCCTTCTCAAGGCAGCGAATATATCTAATAATCCTCCCTCTTCCTATTTTACCCAACACAGCAACCCTGTTAGGTGAGTTCAGCTGATAGAGATTGATTGGCCCTAAGTCATCCTTTTGGTTTTCATGCCTAAGGTGGGACTAGAACTCACCCCCCTCCTGATGATCGGTCCAAAATCACCCAGCTGGCTTTCATGCCTAAGGACAGGCTAGAACTCACAGTCTCCTGGTGTTTAGCCTGGTGCCTTAACCACTAGACCAAACTGACTGTCTTTTTAATTTTCTTTTCCCTTTTTTTGTTTGAGGTTCTTCTGGTTGGTTACTAAAACAAACAAACAAACAATCAAACAGCTTTTCTTGTAATCCAATGACATGTTTAGCTTATCTTTTATATTTTTATATAAAAATATACAGTTACAATGTTGGAAAGTGAATATTCGGAAGGTATGAAGAACCTTCCCCATCTCTCTGAAACATTAGCCCAGATCCTCACTGCAGCTCTTCCTTCAACGGTATCGGTTTAGCATTTTACCTCCTTGGCAATTTTCCACTTACATCTAAATTAAATTTTATCACACTGTAGTCACTGTTTCCAGTCGGCTCAGCAGTATTTGCATCTTGCCCTTGGCTCCAAGCACTGTTCATTTATTTCTTTACTTTACAATATTTATAGGCCATCCCGTTCCTCTTAGATTCTGGCTGGGATACAGCAGACTCAAAGACAAGATGCAGAAACCCAGTGCAAAGCATTGAAACAGATTTATCAATAACCAAATAAGCATTATAAACACCCAGTAAATTAAATTAGGGACGTAAGAGCCAAACGCATACCGAAACAAATTGGCTTTAACCTTCCATAAGATGGGTACCATCGCTGAGAAGATATATTTATCTCCTCTTTAAGTCCCACACGATTGATTTTTTTCATGACTACCTGTTTTAGATAGAAATAGATGAATGTGTTAGGTGACATTTATCAATGTTCAGTTTTTAAACTTTTAAGATCTTGACATCCTATTTGTGGAAGAAAAACATCTTGCATTCCCTTGCTCCTAAAAAAGTAGAAATATTTTTTTAATCACTTCTTTTGGCTGCATTTGGCTGTGGTGGGTGTTTCAAGGTACACCCACGTGACACCTATATTCCGCCAGCTGCATTGGTTGCCCATTTGTCTCCGGGTGCAATTCAAGGTGCTGATCATCATCTTTAAAGCCCTACATGGCTTAGGACCAGGCTATCTTCGGGACCGCATTCTACCTCATTCTTCCCTTCGACCGGTTAGGTCCCACAGAGTGGGTCTCCTCCAGGTCCCGTCAGCCAAACAGTGCCAACTGGCGGGGCCGAGGGGGAGGGCCTTCTCTGTAGGGCCCCCTGCTCTCTGGAACCAACTTCCCCCAGAGATCCGAACCATCCCCACCTTGCTGGCCTTCCGAAAAGCCATTAAAACATGGCTCTTCCGGCAGGCGGGGTTTTGAGACGACTTTATATCTGATGTCTCCCCCACGTATGTATGTTGTTTATATGTTTTTTAAACTGTTTTTAAACTGTCTTTTTTAACGATTTGTTTGGAGTTTTTATAAAATGTTGTACGCCGCCCTGAGTCCTGAGGGTAAAAACTACCAAATAAATAAATAAATAAATAAATTTAGTAGACATATCTTCTTAACATGGGCACCTTTAGATATTATTCTGTGAAATTTATACTGTTCACAGTATCTTCCTTTCCCTTGATCTTTTTTCCCCATTCACTACCATGGTTTGATGGGTTTTTTTTTCTTCGCCTTGTAATTATACCAAGTTTGGGAAAGATGCTAATATTCATAAACCCAAGACTGAGTAGTTGGTGTGAATTCTGTCTAAGGATCATTGGATTGGAAGAGTTTTAATTCCTGGTTCCATGTGAGATGCAAATGAGAGTATTGCTTTGTATTTATTCTATGTCATTTCCTTCACAGTCTGTGGGTTTTAAAATATAATGCATGAAAATAGGAAGCGTTTTTAATATCCTCAGAAGAAATGGTGTAAAAAAATTCCCTTAGCTCGCAAATATGCTTATCCCAAATGAATAGCGGGGTCAAAGGGTAAGTAGAAGAGAATGCTTAAGCTCATTAAACCATAACAATTATTTCCACTGTTTCTTCTAACTGCATACATTTCGTAGCCTTTTGTTCAAGTATTTTGCGCATATTTATTAATGCTGTATCCTTCCATGGCTACGTACCAGCAGCTCCGGTTACCCAATTAAAGCAGTTTCCTTTCTCTGCCAGCAAAATGTTTTCTTGAAATGACTTTCACTTCTTGGGGTACTTGAAGTGGAGAGCTTTTGGAATAACAACACGTCTGTGTAAACGAAAACATTATTTTAAGGAACAACATTAGGTCAACTGGCTACCAAACTTTATATACAGAGTTCTTGGAAGTGAGTGACGTATTCGCAGACTGCATCAAGATAGCTTTGCAAAGTATAAACTTAGAAATACTATATCCAGTTGGGAGAAAAAAAGCCAGAGTAGATGAATAAAGGAATTCTTTTGCTCTTGTTTTATAACAGAATAACAGGAGTTGGAAAGCGACCTTCTAGTCCAACTAGAGGTGGGTTCCTACCAGTTCTAACCGGTTCATTAGAACCGGTAGTAACTCGGCAATGACGTCACAGAGCCAGTTCTGTTGGTGTCTCTGTGGGCACCGCCATCTTGGGTTTTGCAAAAGCTATTTTTTGATTGCTGTGGGCGCGAACGGCGCGACCCTGCGCGAACCGGCAGCAAAAGGATCCAGAACCCACCCCTGAGTCCAACCCCCCTACTCAGGCAGGAAACCTTATACCATTTCAGACAAATGGTTGTCCAGTCTCGTCTTAAAAACCTCCAGTGTTGGAGCACCCACAACTTCTAAAGGCAAGTTGTTCCACTAATTAATTGCTCTAACTATCAGGAATTTTTTCCTTAGTTCTAGGTTGCTCCTCTCCTTGATTAGTTTCCATCCATTGCTTCTTGTTCTGCCTTCAGGCACTTTGGAGAATGGACTCCCTCTTCTTTGTGGCAACCCCTGAGATATGGGAACAGTGCTATCATGTCACCCCTAGTCCTTCTTTTCATTAAACTTCTTCTTCTTGTGCCATATTCATCATCGGACATTAGTGATCAAGTTGGCGATCCTATTTTTATCAATAGCCACACGAAACAGTGCTGTTGAGTTTTGTCCAGTCCCTTAGATTTTGAAGCCATGATGTTCTTCTTCTGCCTGGACCTCATTTGCCTTCAATCTTTCCTTGGAGAATTAAGTGAAGGATGCCGTATTTTTCTGGGTGTCGCATCTCATGTTCAAAATATTCTAACTTTCGCTTTTTTATGGTTTTGATTATTTCTCTTGGCTTTCCCAGGCAGCTTATCACCTCCTCATTTCTGATTTTGTCAACCCGACTTATACGTAACAACAGCCTGCAAATCCACATTTCAAATGCTTCTAGTCTCTTCAAGTGGCTTTCTGTCAGAGACCAACTCTCCACTCCGTGGAGGATAGAAAACATGTAGCATCTGACAAGCCTGATTTTCAATCTTAGGCTTATGTCGTGACTGCAGAAGACCTTCTTCATTTTGAAGAATGCTGTTCAAGCTTTCTCTCTATCCTTGTTTTTACTTCAGTGGACATGATTACATGTAAATTAGAACCAAGGTACATGATCCTTTCAACTTTTTCTAGTGGTATTCCTTCCGAAGTTATCGGTGGTAAATTAATGAGTTGTTTGCTGACGACCATGATCTTGGTTTTTGAGGTGTTAAGCTTCAAGTCGCGTTTTTCAGATATTTCTGTGACTCTGTTGATGAGGAACTGAAGGTCTTCATGCTTACTGGCAAGCAGAACTGTGTCATCAGCATATCTGTAAGGGTTTCCTCCCCATCCACCTACAAAGTACGAACTTCTGAGCCAGGTAGTTCAAATTATTGGCAGCTGTGATAACAATCCATTCATTCAAAGCAAGATCTAAATGCCCCCAGGTAAAGCAAGTACATTTAAACCTTAGCGCCCCTCCCCATTAGGCAGAATGCAAATGTAGACCAATACACAAAGTGTGAAAGTCCTCTATTTTGGGAATGTGGATACGTCCACAGATCCCTTTCCGTTCAAACTAACTTACATTGCCCTTCATAAATCCTATCCTAAGATGAGGTTCCCAGATGTCTGGCGCCCGGATATATGTTGTAAACATCTGATCAAGCAAACCCAAGACCCCCCTTCTCCTTTTGAATGGCAGAGTCGCTAGATTCTGACAATATCTTAAATTCGTTAAATTAGACATACCCAATTCCAGCAACCATTCTTTATATGTTTATTAGTCCCCTAATCATCTTTGTTGCTCTTCTCACTCTTCAATTCTGTTAACCCTTATCTAGCACCAAAATAATGCTGATCTTGTGGATAGGCATGAACAATAAATCCCCTTAACTGTTCCTGATCTTTTGCATCTGACAAATTAGCTCAAAGTCACTCAGTCAACTTTTCATGCCTAAGGAGAGACTAGAACTCACCCTCTCCTGGTTTCTAACCTGCAGTGGTAACTACCACTGACTTTTCTAACATTGCTTTTAATTTTAATATCCAGGTAGCAATAGCACTTAGACTTATATACTGCTTCACAGTGCTTTACAGCCCTCTCTAAGTGGTTTACAGAGTCAGCCTTTTGCCCCCAACAATCTGAGTCCTCATTTTACCCACCTCGGAAGGATGAAAAGTTGATTCAACCTTGAGCCAGCCAGGATCAAACTGCTGGCAGTGGGCAGAGTTAATCTGCAATAGCAATAGCCCTTAGACTTATATACCGCTTTACAGTGCTTTTATAGCCCTCTCTAAGCGGTTTACAGAGTCAGCCTCTTGCCCCGAACAATCTGGGTCCTCATTTTACCCACCTCGGAAGGATGGAAGGCTGAGTCAACCTTGAGCCTAGTGAGATTTGAACTGCCAAATTGCAGGCAGCCGGCAGTCAGCAGAAGTAGCCTGCAGTACTGCACTCTAACCATGAGGGAGGGAGGGAGGGAGGGAGGAAAGGAAGGATGGAAGGAAGGGCACTTAGACTTATATACCATTTTACAGTGCTTTCCAGCCCTCTCTAAGCAGTTTACAGAGTCAGCCTCTTGCCCCCAACAATCTGGGTCCTCATTTTACCCACCTCGGAAGGATGGAAGGCTGAGTCAACCTTGAGCCTGGTGAGATTCGAACTGCCAAATTGCAGGCAGCCGGCAGTCAGCAGAAGTAGCCTGCAGTACTGCACTCTAACCACTGTGCCACCGCGGCTCATAAAGATGGAGTCTATTCTTGAATTCTAGCCATTGGGATAAAATGGGAAAGTTCTTTTGTAGGGATGGTGTGGCAGAAACATAAGGGATGAAATAATATTTGTTAGTGAGGACTTGAAAAAGACAAGACAAAATCCAGAGGGTGTCTGAGAAGCTAGTAGAAGGCCTCCGCTGTCTTGAGGATGAAATCATTCGAAATTTCACTGTATATTTATTAAAACTGAACAAGAATAACCATTAAAGCTCTATTCAGATAAGGGCTTGCCAATCCTAAAATAGATGGCTGGAACCTTGGCCTGTTGTTGCATTTTTCTTTTCCCTCCGTGATGTGAGTCAAGAAATATGCATCTTGTCGATGCTCATAAGCACGCACAGCCAGTCCGGTAAAGCAGTTGTGCAAATAATCTTTCACTGCTACCTCTCTAAAACAAAGTTTCTCGAACTCTGAAACTTTACAATGAGATACAGATACAGGTTAACGGAGTTGGAAGGAACCTTATAGGTCATTTAGTCCAACCCCCCGCCCAAGCCAGATTCACTTAACAGCCGTGTTGCTAACTTAATGAGTGCAGGGGTTCGCTTAGCAACCGTGGCAAGAAAAGTCGTAAAACGCAGCAAAACTCACTTAACAAATCTCTCACTTAGCAACAAAAATTTTGGGGCTCAATTGCGGACGTAAGTCGCGGACTGCCTGCATTTGATTCTGCAAGCAACTGATTCCCTGGGGATCGACCGTCCTCTGATACGCTCAAGGCCAAGCAAGTGAATTCTGCGTATACCTTCCATATGTTATTTTCCACGCTGAATTCTAAAACAGCAACATTCCTCCTGCCTAACGACACAAACCACTGGAACAATGATTTTGCATGGTTTTTGGCTTGGCTGCTTGCTCTTGAATTGGTTCTGAAATAGTCTCTCGCACTGGCATGCAATCCCTTCCCTGGCACACAACCCTGGACAACATTTTTCCTTGACTCTTCCTTGATTTGTTGCGTGGAATTTTGCTGTTGGCCACTGCAGCAATATTGCCTGTCTTCCGACGGAGTTGTGATGCGGATTCCTTGCTCAAGCAGCCTTTTGCAGAGTAATTGCGTTGTGATAACCTGTGGGACTGGCACTTAAATGCTTTTGAAATGGGCTAATTAAAGGGCCGTCCTGTCTTAAATTATTGTGGGAAACTTTTTGTGTTGACCTTCCTCTGATCCTAGCCAGGGTTTTCAAGCATGACAATGTATTGTAAAAATACTTTCCCAAAGCAAAGTGATTTTTGTCAAAATCAACATCTTCTCAACGGTGCTAGTAATATAAGTACAGGTCATCCTTGACTTACAACGTTCAACATTACAATATCACTGAAAAATGTGAGTTATGACCCTTTTTCACTGTTATGAGCTTTGCAGCATCCCCATGATCATGTGATCAAAATTCAGTTGCTTGTCAACTGATTCATACTTACGACCGTTGCTGTGTCCCAAGGTCATGTGATCCCCGTTTGCGGCCTTCCAACAAGTGAAGTCAAATGGGTAAGCCACATTCGCTTAACAGGCGTGTTACTAACTTAACAGCCGCAGTGATTCACTTAACAACTGTGTCCAGAAAGGTTGCAAAATGGGGCAAAATTCACTTAACCAATGTCTGACTTAGCAACAGAAATTTGGGGCTCAATTGTGATCGTCAGTCGAGGACTATCCGTATTACTGTTACTTTACATGACAATCTTGTAAAGGGCCTGTTGTTAGCATAAAGACCTTCTCATTTGGATGGCCCTTACATCAAGGTAAATGTTCTGCAGTCGCGAATTCCAAAGCAATCAAAATTTGGGAAAGGAAGGTTGTGTCCATCTCATAATTTGCCTCTATTAATCAAGATAAATTTCAACCAGAAAAGCAAAACCAAGCAGAACTTTTCAGGCACTGAAAAGTTTTAAAAGACAACCACGATTTGATTCCCAAGTTGATATCCAGCAATTCTTTTATCCTCGATGAGGCCAGCAATTAATTTTTCTGCAGTTCCACTTATTTTAGCTGTTTGTTTCTTTGCTTCAGCTCAGAGGTCTCCAACCTTGGCGACTTTAAGACTTGTGGACTTCAACTCCCAGAGTTCCTCAGCCAGCTTCAACTCTGGGAGTTGAAGTCCACAAGTCTTAAAGTTGCTAAGGTTGGAGACCCCTGCTTTAGCTAATGTTGTGTTGCTTCATTTGGGCTGAGATTTCATTACGGTCGATTAAACTGTTATGTGACACCTGAAGAGTGGAGTTAATAGTTGATTCAGGAAAGAAAGAAAGAAAGAAAGAAAGAAAGAAAGAAAGAAAGAAAGAAAGAAAGAAAGAAAGAAAGAAAGAAAGAAAGAAAGAAAGAAAGAAAGAAAGAAAGAAAGAAAGAAAGAAAGAAAGAAATGAATTGCTCTATGTCAGTGATGGCAAACCTTTTTTGGTTCACGTGCCAAAAGGGGGGGTCGTGGCCGTGAGTGCCCATACCCATTATTCCATGCGCCTCCCATGCATGCACCCCTCCCGCTCCTGGCACGTGATTGCAGCCCATTTTTCGCTCTCCCTATGCTTCAGAGCCTTTCTAGAAACCCTGGGGGGGCAAAAATGCCCTCCCCCTCCCGGAGGCCCTCCGGAGGCCAGAAATGGCCTGTTTCCTGACTCCCAGTGGGCCCAGAAGGCCTGAAAATCAGCTGGCCGGCGCACGCATGCGTGCCAGACCTGAGCTCGCGTGCCCACCGATATGGCTCTGCGTGTCACTTGTGGCACGCGTGCCATAGGTTCGCCATCACTGCTCTATGTGATTTCTCACCAATAATAAGAGCTACTTGATTTCTGGGGGAATGGTGGAGATTTGAGATGTCAGTGAAACAAAAACAGAGCCATGCTTCTCTTGGCTTCTGAAGTTCCCATCAGAAACATGATGCCAGGCAGGAGGCCAAGATGCTTGGCAGGCTCCCATTTCCCACTGGCAGGTTAAGCAAGACATAACCCAAGCCCAACCCTTTTGTATAGGGATGGAGACGGTGCCGCACAATGCATTAGGCATCGTTGGCAAGAGAAAAAAGAAGATCCTACGGCCGAGGACTGAAAGAGTATCCGAGATTCAAGAAAAAAGAAAGAACAATGGAAACCATTAAAAAAGAACTACTACTCAACATTTACTTGTTTTATACACCAACATACCCTCCCTCCCTCTTTCTGTCCCTCCCTCCCTCTCTCCTTCTTTCTATTCCTTCCTTCCATTCAATTCTCCCTCCCCTCCTTCCTCTTTCTAGTTCTTCCTTCCATTCAATTCTCCCTCCCCTCCTTTCCTCTTTCTAGTTCTTCCTTCCATTCAATTCTCCCTCCCTCCCTCCCTCCCTCCCTCCCTTCCTTCCTTCCTTCCTTCCCCTTTCTGTCTCTTCCTCCCTCTCTCCCTCTTTCTAGTGCTTCCTTCCATTCAATCCTCCCTCCCTCCCTCCCTTCCTCTTTCTAGTTCTTCCTTCCATTCAATTCTCCCTCCCTCCTTCCTTCCCAGCATAACTGAGAAGATTATATTGGCCAATTAGAGAAAGAGTGAGGATCAAATTGCAAAACAACATTATGACAGGAGAGTGAATGGGTTTTGAGGAAGAGGAAGGCTGGGAATAAGATCAGGAACGGGAAGTGTCAATAAAATCATGTGAAAAATAGATTGGTGAGACGTTTAAGAGCCAAAGAGAAAGTATGAAGGCATATGTGGACATGGGTTAAAAATGGATGGTTTTACAAGGGTAGAAAGTTACAGAGAATTTATTTTGTATTTAATTATCAAATTTAGAGACTGCCCATCTTGCTAACAGAGTGGCTTTATATTATAAAGTAAAGTAAAGATAAAAGTTTCCCCTGTCTAGTCATGTCCAACTCTAGGGACAGTAGTATTCATCTCCATTTCTTGGCCGAGGGAGCCAGTTGTCCAAAGACATTTTCGTGGTCATATGATCAGCATGACTATATGCCAAAGGCTCATGGAATTCGGTTACCTTCCCACTGAAGTGGTACCTATTTGTCTACTCACATTTGCATGCTTTCGAACTGCTAGGTGGGCAGGAGCTGGAGCAAGAAATGGGAGCTCACCCCATTGCACAGTGTTCGGGTCTCGAACCTGAGCTGTCAGCATCCTTAACCACTGAGCCATCACGTCCCCCCACAACATATAGGATAATATAGTAAATGGAGTGGATGTCAAATACTTTTATCTATACAGTATTTCTTTCCCTTAACTCATGCTTTTAATCTCTTTGGCTGTACAATATTGCTTATCTGGAAAAGGTACATGGGTAGTATGTATGTATGCATGCATGTATGCATGGGTAATATGTATGTACTGTATGTTTGTATTAATTCTGGCCAAGTGAAGGTACTTTTAGTATGGCTAGATTGATACAACTGCTGAATTCCTGGAAAATTTCATAACAAATTACAATAAATTGGCCGCTGATTTTAAAATAAACAACACAAATCTGTTATTTTATGCAACTTCTTAGAATTTTGGGCAACTCATTCCACAGATGTCAGATATAGGAAAGAAAGAGCCCCTTGACAGTTGTGTTATAATTAAACTTTTACAGCCTCTTTGTTCCTGCCCCTAAAGCTTTTTTGCACTAATCATTCAGTTCGGTTTAAGTGTATCCAAATTGGAAAACGATTCTTTGTGTAACCTTGCTTGCATTTTGTTTTCTCTTTGTCTTGGGAAAAAAAAATAGGTTGTTGATTTCTCAAGGCAGATTTTTGTTCTTTGTAAAGAACAGCATGCTTATCTATCAACAATACCGAATTTATTTTGTTATAATTATATATTAACAATTACAATAATAATACATTTACTCTGATGTTGAGGTGGCCAATCTCATTTTATCTATCTTTCTATCATCTCTCTCTCTCTTTCTCCCTCCCTCCCTCCTTATCATCTATCACTTACCATCTATCCAGAGGTGGGTTCCTACCGGTTCTAACCGGTTCTTTAGAACCGTTAGTAAACCGGTGGTGACGTCACGGAGCCCGTTCTGTCAGTGCTGGTCCGTGGGCATCACCATCTTTCTTTCTTTCTTTCTTTCTTTCTTTCTTTCTTTCTTTCTTTCTTTCTTTCTTTCTTTCTTTCTTTCTTTCTTTCTTTCTTTCTTTTTTTCTTTTTCTCTCTTCTCAGCGGCGGGAGAAGGAAGAAAGTGCTCTGAGATAGCTGTGCTGTCCCGGAGCGCCGTTGCCGCCACAGCCGCCCCTCTCGACTTCCTGGTTTCGGCTCCGAGACCAGCAAAGTAGCGCGGTTGAGCGGGGCCAGGGCGTTAGTGCGGGAGCGGCAAGGAATTCAGGGCAAGTCCTCCCCCGCCCCTCCTCTGTGCAACCTGCTGCTGCCAAGCGGTCTCCTTCACGCCACCCACTTCGCTTGTGGGGCGGATGGGCTGGAACGTCCACGCTTCTATCTCTCTGTCATCTCTCTCTCTCTCTCTCTCTCTCTCTCTCTCTCTCTCTCTCTCTCTCTCTCTCTCTCTCTCTCTCTCTCTCTCTCTCCATCCATCCCATCCCATCCATCTTCTATATCTGTCTGTCTGTCTGTCTGTCTGTCTGTCTGTCTGTCTGTCTGTCTGTCTGTCTGTCTGTCTATCTATCTACCTACCTATCTATCTACCTACCCACCCACCCTCCATCCATCCATCCATCCATCCATCCATCCATCCATCCATCTATCTATCTATCACATTTCTGAATCATCCATCTCCCTCAAAGAGTGACTAATCCCAATACTGTACCATCCAATGGAATTCTAGTTTTTCACGTTAGCTGGGAAATGAGATGTTGTATTCTCAACACATTTGGAAGGCACCAGATTGGAGAAGGCTGCTATGGTAAAAAAAAAAATTGGACCTACTATAATGAGGCCCCAAAATCCTGTTACTATAACCTCATAATAATTATAGTACTAGCTTGTGTGTCTTTAGCTTTCAAGTTTGGTCTTCCTCGGAAGGCTTGACAAGTAGCCATCCAGATGTTTGCAGCACAGGTTAAGGACTAGATTGAGCTCCACAGCTTAGGTTCCAATGGAATCTATCTTTGCAACTATAATTTTTTCATGTTGGTTTGTAATCCAGAGGTGTGGGACAAGGACAGGGAAGGGCTATATCTCCCATTCTACCTGATCCTTTCTTCCTTAATTCTTAGCCCTATAGGGCATATTTATCTTTGCAGGAACCAAGGAGTACGATTATGTTTTCAGCACCAACTCTCCTGCCAACATGGCCTTTGGCCAACACAGTCCTAAGAGTGTTTACTTAAGGGTTCCAATAATTTAAGCGAGCCTTCTTTTCTCTTACAAGTATGGAATGAGAATTGTAGGACCCAATCTTATCTCAGCCTCCTCCATAGTCTTTCCAACAGGAGTTGTTCTCCTGCTATGACATTTTTTTTTCCCAGTAGATAAGAACCAATTGTTCTGAAGGACTTCCAGTTCCCAAAAATCTAATTTGCCATAGATGATGATCAAAGTTCTCATTTGTGCCGTCACGTCTTTCTTCATAACCATTTGACTAAATCAGTTTCCACACTGTTGACTTAAACTCCAGCCAGTTCAAATAATTCATCCCATGGGAAAAAGGAGTTTAAAGTAGTTTGAGCTGGCCTATCGTTTACTAGAAAAATAATATTTGATTTACTAGCTGTCAGCTTTCATCAAATCTGTGCATTATATTTGACTATACTGTGAAGCCAAATTCAAATAAAGAGAAAGGGAATGGGTGAAATCAGCAAAGAGCATAGCTCAACTTGAATTGGCTCACAGTTAGGAATTAAATCAATAATCAGCTATAACAAGTACAGAGAAGAGCAATATTTTGTTAAGAGACTGCTGGGGGAATTACTCTGTAATTAGCTTTTAAAAATGTTTTTGTTGGTTTAGACCCATGTTTTTCTGGTTGTTGATATCTGGGGCCCAGTGTTCTTTCACATTAAGGCAAAGGATACCCACTCCTCAAATTAAAAAATATTGTTAAAAGATGAGTATATGCAGTTGTTGAGAAAAAGAAGGCCATCGATTGGACCACAACTTATTGATTAATTATATTAAATAAACAATAGGGATAGTGAATATATAGCAGGGGTTAGATTGGCCTTGCAAAACTTTGGCTGAGGGATGACATTGTGTGACAATACAGAGACAAAATCACAGATTTCCCCCCCTTCACCAACTCATCAGATCATTGAGAACTACCCCATATCTAGAGATTTCCCACTTTCCCCAAAGAGTAGGAGTGATTCAGCACTTTGGAGAAGGTTGAAGATTCAGAAGTTCAGTGAGTCCTGGTGGTTAGTGGTTAGAATGCAGTATTGCAGGCTCACTCTGCCCACTGCCATAAGTTCGATCCTCATAGGCTCAAGGTTGACTTGGCCTTCCATCCTTCCAAGGGCGGTAAAATGAGGACCCAGATTGTTGGGGGCAATAGGCTGACTCTGTAAACCGCTTAGAGAGGGCTGTAATGCACTGTGAAGCTGTATATAAGTCTAAGTGCCCTTCCTTCCTTCCTTCCTTCCTTCCTTCCTTCCTTCCTTCCTTCCTTCCTTCCTTCCTTCCTTCCTTCCTTCCTTCCTTCCTTCCTTCTTTCCCAGTGGTTTCAATGCAGTATTGCAGGCTAACTCTGCTTACATTGCCAGGTGTTTGATTCCTGGCCAGCTCAAGGTTGACTCAGCCTTCCATCCTTCCGGGGTGGGTAAAATGAGGACCCAGATTGTTGGGGGCAAGAGGCTGACCCTGTAAACTGCTTAGAGAGGGCTGTAAAGCAATGCGAATTGGTATATAAGTCTAAGTGCTATTGCTTTTTCAGAGTTTTGGAACTAGTTTGGGCATGATGACCTCACCTAATCCCTCTTCATCTCTGGTAGCTGTTTTAGGAATGATGAGGCAATAAGAACTCATGCCTGACTTAGCCTTGAGTCTTCATCCCTTTGTCTTTAGTTTCATAGCCTTTAAAATTATAAGCCTGATTATTAATTGTATGTAAGCTGCTGTGGGCATTCTCTTCCAACATGAGACTCCGAGGAACTTTTGCCCAGATTCAACAAGAAAAAGTCA
>JALIGW010000012.1:12120036-12352536 GCA_023053685.1 Diadophis punctatus similis | reverse complement strand
CAACTGTGTAACTAAGGGGCGTGCATAAGTGCACCACTGTGCCTACCATCCCTGTCCTACTGTCCTATTGTCCTCTTTTATAGTTACTTTTTACTTATGTTTATACAAACTACTACTATCCTATACATGTTTGACAAATAAATAAATGAATGAATGAATGAATGAATGAATGAATAAATGAATAAATAAATAAATAAATAAATCTAGCTTCCACATTGACTTAGCTTGTCAGAAGGTTGCACAAGTGACCCCAGGACACTACAATGGTCATAATTTAATTTAATTAAATTAAAAGTTCTTATAGGCCGCCCAATCCCGTAGGACTCAGGGCGTCGTACAACAGGAATAAGAACAATACAGATAATACATAAATTTAAAACATTACATAATTTTAAAAACCATTCATTCATGGGGGAATCCGATCTTCTTCACCCCGCCTGCCGGAAGAGCCATAAATAGGAGCCAGTTGCCAAACATTGGGATTTTGATCAAATGACCATGGGGATGCTGCAACGATCATAAGTGTGAAAAATGGTCATAAGTCACTTTTTTCAGTGCCGTTGTAACTTTGAACGGTCACTAAAGGAACTGTTGTAAGTCAAGGACTACCTATAGTCATTGCCTGAAAAAGAGGTAGGTGGGAATAGCAACCTTTTCATCATATAGCTTGTTTTGATTTTGAGTTCTCTTCCCTTGAATTTTGGACTTTGAAACCTGTGATGAGTCCAGGTCCGTTGCTCCTGGCATCCAAGTAATAGCAATAGCAATAGCACTTTACTTATATACCGCTTATATAAAGTTATATACTAACTTTACAGCCCTCTCTAAGCGGTTTACAGAGTTCAGCCTATTGCCCCCAACAATCTGGGTCCCCATTTTACCGACCTCAGAAGGATGGAAGGCTGAGTCAACCTTG
Source organism: Diadophis punctatus similis (assembly GCA_023053685.1). Taxonomy (NCBI): domain Eukaryota; kingdom Metazoa; phylum Chordata; class Lepidosauria; order Squamata; family Dipsadidae; genus Diadophis; species Diadophis punctatus. The sequence continues at coordinate 12,351,620 of JALIGW010000012.1, read as the reverse complement.
AGCCTGGTGAGATTTGAACAGCTGAACTGCTGAACTAGCAGTCAGCCTGCAGTCGCAGCATTTAACCACTGCACCACTTCAGCTCTAACAGGCACTTTGAAGAGGAAAGGGTTAAATAGGCATGCCAAGGATGGGAATTGTGGTTCCTCATTTCTTTTGATGAGCAACTATTTGCACAATTTTTAAAAAAATAATCTTTATTCAGTTTTTAAACTCTAAAAAATAACACACGACATCAAAGAGAAAAAAGAAAAGGAAAGAAAAAAGAAAAAGGAAAGAAAAGGGGGGAAAAGGAAAAAGAAAATACAAACACTAATACACAAAAAACAGCATTTCATTTTAACAGCTATACCTTTGTGTAACTGAATCCAGTTTTGCAATCAATCTTGCTACATTGGTTACTTTTAACCTTTATCCCTTTTACTATTTACTTCAAACTAACCCAAAACGTATTTATACATATTTACATTATTTTTCGTATTTATATTCTCAGATTATGTGCATCAATAATAATCATTTTTATTGTTATGAAGAAGATGGTAAGGAAAGATTTCTCGGATCAAGTCTTCTTCTGTGTCCATAGTTTTAGATTTTTATTTGATTGTAGCCAGGAATACCATTTTGTCCATGTTTCATAGAATTCAGAGTTGTCTTTTTGATGAATGTCCATTGTTAACTTGCTCATTTCTGAGCATTCTAAAATTTTCCTAATTATCATATTTGAAGAAGGAATAATATCAGATTTCCAATTTTGAGTGCACAATTTTTTTTAATGTACTTCATGATCCATCAACACGTATTCTAATGTTTTCTTCTTTGCATTTTATCGATGTAATTGGTTTGGGTTACTTTTTCCCATTGTGTAAGATCTGTAGTGAGTGTTTGCATACAGCTTCTCTTGCTGGAGCAAAACTCTTGTTTTTGTCAAAGATCTGGAAACAATCTCCGTGCTTTTTGTAAGTGCAGTTCATAAACTAAACTGGCTGCAGCATCTTGTCATCCGACGCAAAATTGTTTCCTAGAGGCTCTGTGGATCGTCTCTCGCATCTTTCCCCAACTTTTCTTACTTGTGGAGATGTTTTGCTGTCAGATGTTAACATCCTTTTGTTGCTGCTTGTTTCCATGGAAAGTTCTAAAAGCCAAAATGTGCACAGAATCAGAGGGTCAGAATCAGGGGCCGTGCCAAAGAAGGAATCTGAGGTCAGGATTAGAAATGTGTGATCGATGGAAGCTTGAAGGGGGCAAAATGATTGCGCCATCTCTGCAGCAGGTTAAGCCTGCAAACCACGAGAACTGATCCAAGCCATTCAGGAGACTAGACAGAAGACCAGATACAGCCAGGGATGGGCTGCTACGGGTTCACTCGGGTTCAGGAGAACCCGGAGCTAACGTTATGGCCGGTTCGGAGAACCTCCAAATCCAATCCCTGGCTGGCCCCTCCCACCCCTAGCTGGCCCCTCCCATCCCTGGCTGGCCCCTCCCACCCTGCCCCTCCTATCCCACCCCATCCCTCCCAGGAGTCTCCACACAGCCCGTTTTGGATGCGAGGTAAGTGCAGGGCCCGTGCGGAGGCTCGGAGAGGGGGAAAAACAGGCCAGAGGGCCTCTGAAGCCCAGGGGAGACAGTTTTCACCCTCCCAGAGGCTTGAGGAAAGCCTCCGGAGCCTGGGGAAGGTTAAAATGCCCCCCCCGCGCCATGGTGCAGGAGGCCAAATAGGCCACGCCCACCATGACCACGCCCACCCAGCAACCGGGCAGAGAACCCGTTGTTGAAATTTTTGAAGCCCACCCCTGGATACAGCAATTAAGGTGATAGAATAGTGCCAAGGAGTCATTGGAAGGCTTCCAAAGGTAAAGTTAGAAGAACAAGAGCCGAGGTGGTGTAGCGGTTAGAGGCAGGTACTGCAGGCCACTTTAGCTGACACTGATCCGCAGGTCAGCGGTTCAAATCTCACCGGCTCAAGGTTGACTCAGCCTTCCATCCTTCCGAGGTAGGTAAAATGAGGACCCAGATTGTTGGGGGCAATATAAATATACATTGCTTACTGGTGTAAACCGCTTAGAGAGTGCTTGCACTGTCAATAAATAAATAAATAAATAAATAAATAAATAAATAAATAAATAAATAAATAAATAAATAAATAAATAAATAAATAAATAAATAAATAAATAAATAAATAAATAAATAAATAAATAAACAAGAAAATGTGGGTCTCGTAACCAAGTTGTAGAAGTTTTATTTGTTATTATTTGCCCTGTAACTAATTATCCTGTCTTGGGAAAGTTTCAACCAGCTGATTTTCCCATAACGCAGCTATATACAGGTCATTCTCATTTAACGGCCGTTTTATTTAGGGAGCTTTTGAAGTTATGACAGTGATGAAAACATAACTTTACAACCAGACTTTGCATTGACCACCGCTGCAGGTCTATAAAAGTAAAGGAAAGCTGAAGTAAGAACATAAGTACAGTCATGGCTCCACTTTACAGCTAGTTCACTTAGCAACCGAGTTGCCAGTCCCAATTGTGGTTGCTAAATGAGGACTACCTCTGCTATCTTTGCATTCAAGACAATCAACTTCAGCAAGACAACAAGAAGCTTGTTAGTTTTTTCCCCCTAATACTTTGAATTGCTCCAATTTTCTCCACCCTTCCTTGGAGGAGTTTTATGATGCACGAACCAAATAACAGAGCACATTTCTGTCATTAATTTGAGGAACACACCCATGGGTGACTTAAGTCCAACACATGGTTAGAAATATCTTGAATATTCACTGTAATTTGCAATGGCTTCCTCTTTCTTAAATAAGATCTGTCTTGCTCAATTTCATTTTGCATTGCTGAATGCACAGTCAATTCTGTATATTTGTTGGTGTGACTTAAGTCAAAATTGCACAATTTTTTCAGTCTGAATGCCTCCCCTTGCCTCAGCTATCATGCTGGGTTCGATGTCTCTGCAAAATTAGTTTCTCCTATCTTCTTTAATTGGGCTTTACTACATTTAGACAAACTTTCAATAGCAATAGCACTTAGACTTATATGCCGCTTTACAGTGCTTTACAGTCCTCTCTAAGGGATTTACAGAGTCAGCATATTACCCCCAACAATCTGGGTCCTCATTTTACCTACCTCGGAAGGATGGAAGGCTGAGTCAACCTTGAGCCTGGTGAGAGTTGAACTGCCAAATTGCAAGCAGCCGGCAGTCAGCAGAAGTAGCCTGCAGTACTGCACTCTAACCACTGCACCACCTCGGCTCTACCATATAATAAACTACCATGTATTACAGTGTGCATGGCTGGATTTTGCCTAGCAGCATGTTAAGATCGGTCAAAATTTGACAGCTCAAATTCCTGCTACCTAGGGGTATTTTATGTAACTTTACATACTATCTCATTTATAGCCTAGTCTTAGATTGCTTCTCTTTTTATTCCACTCACTTGCCCCTATCAATCTATTTTATAAGTGAGTTTTAATTTTGCTTTACCAGTTTTGTAAGCTAGTCTGTTTTATAGGTGCTGATAGATCAGTTATGAATATATTTCTTGTTTTGGTCTGAGACCACAATAAAAAAATTGACCTAACCTGTGCTGTTCACCTGCTTAGTTTGAAAATAGAAACTACTATCTGCCTGAAGATATTTTTATCTGTCTCCCAGGACAACTGGGATCTGCACAAGCTGTTCCTTGTAAATTGTGACATTTTTCAGTCTTCTTTAAGCCTCCATGTTTTGTGTTTCCATTTCTGTTACATTCTGCTTCTGTGATTTGCACATGGAAGTGTTTAAGATAATCCTTATGGGCCCTATTCATTGGAAGCGGAGGGAGGGGGGGGAAACTTGTTTAGACCATTTCTATATAAATTGCATTTTTTTCTGTGTGGGGAAGCCAGCTGTATTCTCGCCAACATGATTTGGCTTCCATGTGTAATTTTAGGGTCTTGGCAGCCTATAAATATGAGCAATTAATTGTTTGTGTGCACATATCCATGTACATCTGTATCTCGGTCTATCTAGAGAAAACATGGCCATACATAGAAGCACCATATACATCCTCATTTGTTTATATTCCCTGCTATTAGTATGGATCTGAGATTGGTACCACGAGCCACAGTGGTGCAGTGGTTAGAGTGCAGTACTGCAGGCTAATTCTGCTGACTGCCGTCTGCCTGCAATTTGGCAGTTCAAATCTCACAAGGCTCAAGGTTGACTCATCCTTCCATCCTTCCGAGGTGGATAAAACGAGGACCCAGATTATTGGGGGCAATATGCTGAACTCTGTAAACCGCTTAGGGAGGGCTGTAAAAAGCACTGTAAAGCGGCATATAAGTCTAAGTGCTATTGCTATTGAAAGTTTGTCTAAATGTAGCAAAGCCCAATTAAAGAAGATAGGAGAAACTAATTTTGCAGAGACACCGAACCCAGCATGATAGCTGTAAAAAGCACTGTGAAGCAGTATAGCATTAGCGAGTCTAAGTGCTATTGCTATTGCTATCCTTTCATGCTCTCACAATGCCATGGAGCTTGTAGGAGCTTGACCGTGATGAACATGCAGCTGGGGAAGGAGTAGGTATGTGTGGGAAAGTGGACAAGAGCACCAGGGCTTCCCAGGAAGGAGGTAGCACATTCCAGAGTGGGGTCCTAAACAAAAGACTGCACAATCCTCAACTGAATGGAGATGCAGGAGATGACTAGGCTGAGCCTGAGGGAGGGGTCAAACATGTCATCAGTCTTATTCTCAACTTTTTTGACTGTTTTTCCCTTTCTATCCATTGATCAAATTTATCTCATATTGCGTAGTATTCCGTCTCTCCCTTGTCCTTCATTTCCAGTGTTAATCTATCCATTTCTGCACATGTCAATATTTTTCCTATTATTTCTTCTTCCGTTGGAATTTTTTATTTTTCCAATATTGCGCGTATATCAGCCTTGCTGCAGTTATTAAATGTAGAATTAGATATATCTGTCCTTTTTCATATTTGTCATATTTCTCCTAGTAGAAACAGTTCTGGTTTCATTTCTATGTTATTTTTGTTTTGTTCTGTTATTCTATGTTATTCATTTCTTAGAACAATTAATCACTGGAACAGCTTGCCTCCAGAAGTTGTGAATGCTCCAACACTGGATGTTTTTAAGAAGATGTTGGATAACCATTTGTCTGAAGTAGTGTAGGGTTTCCTGCCTAAGCAGGGGGTTGGACTAGAAGACCTCCAAGGTCCCTTCCAACTCTGTTGTTGTTGTTGTTGTTGTTGTTGTTGTTGTTGTTGTTGTTGTTGTTATTATTATTATTATTATTATTATTATTATTATTATTATTATTATTATTATTATTATTATTATTATTATTATGTTCCTACCTAGTATCTCTTCTAGCCACATCTTAACCTTATTCCAAAATACCCTTGCTTTTTTACCTAACCACCACATATGATAGTAAGAACCTTTCGCTATTTTACAAATTATTGAGCAAATTATTGTTGAAGGTGAAGCTGGTAGCTGTACGAAAGAGGTCTATTCTTCCTTTAGCTTTGCGGGAACTTACTTCTGGAATACACTCATCCAAATATCAATTCGGGTGGGGTGAAATGTTGCAGGTAAAATCAGAAGTATTTTGTTGCCTCCTTTTTCTATGGCTTTGAAAAATGGCCAGGCAGTTAATCTCACATGCGCTAATTTACAGCCACAGTCGTCTAATGTTGACTTAGAAGTAAGTCCAACTGAATTACACGAGACATGTCGTCAGGAAATGGCTGTAGTCTTAAAAATGAAAGTGAGATTTCATGGGACTGAGGTGGAGGAAATAATATTTTTACTAGAAAATAATAACAACAACAACAACAACAACAACAACAACAACAATAATAATAATAATATGGTCAAGATCTTGTGGGATTATGTATACAAACAGACAAGGTACTGGCGCATAATACACCAGACATCACGCTGGTCGAGAAAAACAAGGTGACTATCATTGATATTGCAATACCAGGTGATAGCAAGGTCGATGAAAAGGAACACGAAAAAATCGCAAAATACCAGGACTTAAAAATCGAAATTCAACGATTATGGCACAAACCAGCAGTGGTAATTCCAGTGGTGATTGGAACACTGAGCGCTGTCCCAAAAGCACTGGAATTACATTTAAAACAGCTCAAAATTGACAAAATCACCATCAGTCAAATGCAGAAAGCCGCACTGCTCGGTTCCGCACATATACTTCGAAAATACATTACGACGTCCTAGGCCCCTGGGTGGGGCTCGACTAGTAATCAATGCCAAATCCGGCGAAACAACTGGCCGCTGTGATACAATTATATAATGATAATGATAATGATAATGATAATGATAATGATAATGATAATGATAATGATAATGATAATGATAATAATAATAATAATAATAATAATAATAATAATAATAATAATAATAATAATAATAATAATAATAATAATAATATCTCCTCACTTTTTTCCCCTCCAGGACTGCCCTGTAGACTCTGGTGACTTCCGTTCCCAGCAATGTTCAGCCTACAACGATGTCAAGTACCAAGGACACTTTTATGAATGGATCCCCATCTTCGATGACTCCATCTCTCCATGTGCCTTGAAATGTCAAGCTTTGGGGAGACCTTTGATCGTCGAGCTTGCTCCCAAAGTTCTGGATGGCACCCGCTGCAATGCTAAGTCCTTAGATATGTGCATCAGTGGAATATGTCAGGTACGGCATTTTTTTGCAACTCGGTTTTCAGCGGTACCTGTGAAGGTAGTTAGCAAAAATGAAGATGGCAACCATGACTCAAATCAAACAGTGGAAGCTGGGCTTTTTTGGAGGGGGGGGGGACAAGAATGCAGTAGGAATCTTCACTTTTTGTATTTATCCCAAAGTTAGGAGAGGAAAAACATAATAGTTTGTTGAACTTTTGTTTCGCACGCATACTCGGAGATACGCAGAGCAGCCTTGGCTGCTGCTTTAAAAGAGAGGTTATTTATTGTTATGACCAGGAGACAGAATATTACTTTTGACACTCTTTTGTGAATTGCAAGAATGCAAATATTTAGACTGATCTATTTCTAGCCATCCTGGCGTTCAATGGGAACATATTTGGATTTCTTGAGTTTTAACTATTGGAGAAATACCTTTGTCAAGAGCTCGTCAACATAACCAGTGATATCCCCTCTAATGCAAATAAACATTAATGTGACAGCAACTCTTTATTTCTTCCTTCCTTCCTTCCTTCCTTCCTTCCTTCCTTCCTTCCTTCCTTCCTTCCTTCCTTCCTTCCTTCCTTCTTTCCTCCCTTCCTCCCTCCCTCCCTCCCTCCCTTCCCCCAAAATAAACCCCTATTACTTTTAATAGCTAACATCTAACTAAGATATTAGCTATCAAAACTAACATCTAGTTCTTCTGCTTAGTTAGTACAAATATGTCCCCTCCTCCCAGTGGGACTGGAAAATTGATGGCTGCAACATTTGTACAGTAAAATATGCAAAGGCCTTTTGGAGACCATGAGGGACTAGTCAGCTTGTTCAATGACCTATTTAACCCGAGAGTAAATGGAAAAATGAAGGTGTTAAAGTGTACCCTGTTTCATTTCTTTCTGGGTGGAATTCCTCCTGGGAGAGCCCCCCCCCCCGCCCCGAGCTTACACTGGACTCTAAAATAAGTGTTTTTATAGAGCTGATGAATGAGCAGCAATAGGCGTCTGCTGATAGAAGATAATTCAAGTTTCCCGCCAGAATTTCTGAGGAACATGTCAACAATAGAGTTAAAATTTATGGAGGCTCCAATAGCTCCCACAGGGAAGAAGGAAGGGAGAGCAATATTTTTTAGCAGAATATGGCTACATTAGCCTTTGATCCTTTGAAGGCCAGATCCTGAAGATGAAACTCAAATACTTTGGCCACCTAATGAGAAGGAAGGACTCACTGGAGAAGAGCCTAATGCTGGGAAAGATTGAAGGGAAAAAAAGAAGGGGACGGCAGAGAATGAGTTGGCTGGATGGAGTCACTGAAGCAGTCGGCGTGAGCTTAAATGGACTCCAGAGGATGGTAGAGGACAGGAAGGCCTGGAGGAACGTTGTCCATGGGGTCGCGATGGGTCGGACACAACTTCGCAACTAACAACAACAAGCCTTTGATCCAAGGTCATACAATTTTCTCCCAAGGGTGCTTGCTCTTCTGCTAAAATCTGGTCCCTGTTTACCCAAGTCACATAGTTTTCACTAGATTGTTGAGCCTATGCATTATTAATTATGACAAGTGGATCGGTTGCTCTGTAATGGGCTACATCAAATTGCAAGTAACTTTCTACCACACTGGCTTATCTTTTCGCTTAACCTTATGGCAAGATAAGAGTTTGTGTAGCAAATCCAAGGCAAGCCTACACTGTTCTTGACATTGTCTCTGGATTTCTTCAGCCAATTCCCAGAGGAAATGGATGAAGAATAAAAACAAGCTAGGAGTAATCCAGAATTCTGGCTTCAGACCTAAGGATCAACTACATTTAAAACAAAGCGGGGATAATGATTTCCAGTTATGATTTGTTGGTGAAAAATAAGCTGTGTTTTTCTTTTGTGAGCTGCCATATTGCAGCACGCCAAACAAATCAGCCCCTTTAGGCTGTAACGTTTTGTGCCAACCAAATATCTTGTAGCCAAGACTGATATCTGGTTAGCAATGGCTGTGAAGAAGTATGGGCAATTATTTACCTCACCACTTGCTCAAGGACTGTCAGGGACAAGGAACCAGAAACGACACAATGAGCTGATCAGAGTGGTATGTTATATGGTTGCCCATCTATAGGCAGGAGTCCCACCAGACTAAAGTGCTCATACTAGATACATTCTGAAAAGTTTTAAGGAGGATCACTGTAGAGGACCAGGCTGAGCCTGAGGGAGAGGTCAAACGTGTCATCAGTCTCGAGTCCTTTCGTGCCCACAAGAGATCTAATCCCAGCCCACCTTGAATTCCACTGACTCTGTCAAGACAGCACAGAAGAATCCATTGAAGAGGAGGGAGCCAAGGTGAAGGGGTGGGTGATGTGGGAGATGACCAAAATGAACCCAAGGGAGGGATTAAATGTGTCAGTAGTCTCCAGTCCCTTCAAGCCCACAAAAGATCTACCATATTTTTCGTAGTTTAAGACGCACCTTTCCCCCCCAAAAAAGAGGGTGAAAACTTGGGTGCTTCTTATACACCGAATGTAGCCCCACCCAGCCACCCCCACCCTTTGGCCTCTGCCTCCCAGTAATTTACCTCCTTGCAGCAAACAGCAGCAGAGCCTGATTAGCACAAGCAATTATCTGCCTCCTGACCGACAGCTGACTGAGGCTTGCAAGCCAGGTGCTAAAATGAAACTGAAACTACAGTAGCTGCAAGGAGGCAAATTGCTGGGAGGTGGACTGCTGGCAATGTTGGACTGCTGAAACTGCAAGGAGGTAAGTCAATAACTATAAATGTCTATAGAATGTTCAAATAATTAGACTTATTTTTTAAAGACTGCTTTATTATTGTTCTAGACAACTTAACAAAATGAAGAAGCTTTTTAAAATAAATGCTTGATCTGAAGAGGCCTAGTGCTATTGTATCTTCTTTTAAATAGCAGAGAATAACTATACTTCCAGAAAGCCACATCAAATTTAAAGATCTGTAAAAGTATAATCTGAAATGTAACAGTGTCCTGTTTAGTATTAAGATAAGGCAGCTGAGTTAAACCCTACAAAGTCCCTTCCAAGTCTGTTAATTTGTCTCTTTAGAGATGAGTTGAAACTGTACTTAGGAGAAACGAGGATGCTAAGAGGACAGAAGAAGAAAAACGGTTGTCCCAGGACATACTATGAAAACATGAGAAGAAAGATCTAAGGGTTTAAAGATAAACAGAAAATGTATTTCATTCACACCCAGAGCCATATCCGAAGACAAGCAATCAATTTAGCAATTTAGCTGGATCCTTGGATTACAGAGATATCCCAGTCTGGATTTACTAACACTTTGCTAGCAGTGAACCAGTTTTGAAACACAAATGTAAAATTTATCCACACACATAGATTTAAAAAATGGGGATGAGGGTTAAAAAAAAACACTTCACTTCAAGTTTCCCAACCTCAAAGGTGCCCCTTAACTAATATGACTCCCCCACCTTTGAAAAAAAAATACAGGAATAATTTTACCTAGCATGGTTTTGCAATTAGCCTTCTTTTTGGCAAGGTAGCTGCTACCATTCTATTAAACGCTTGAACGTGAGCAATTCAAGAAACCTTTTGACATGGTTGATGAGAAGAGTAGGTGTACACTCAGGGAAAAAGTGAGACATTTGGCAAAAGTATAGCATTGGGATTACGACAACCTTATGGTGCACTGCCCTGGGTTTTATGTGTTTTTAATGGAGTTTTCATTCCTACCTACAATTACTCCAGCGCATAGCAGTATAGCCACCTTGGTTAAAAACAAACACACCACACCTAAGAAAATGGCCCACTTTCTGCCATTTTTCTTCTATCATGGGGGAAAAAAATCTGTATCTGGAATTGACAAGTTCTGCATCATTAATATTTACTGCTATATTTTTAGTATTTTCCCCAGAAGGGAAGGGCGAAATGTTTAATGTTGTCTGAGCATCAGTCACTAGTATTTTAGATGTAGGTGTGTGTGTGTGTATGTGTGTGTGTTTGTAAGTTTTTTGATACTTTTAGAGTCCAGCAATAGCTTTTAGGTTTTGTTTTACTGGAAATGATTATTTAAAACCTCGTTTGTACGGTAAAGGTAAAGGTTCCCCTCGCACATATGTGCTAGTCGTTTCTAAGCCGAAGAGCCATCGCTGTCTGATGACAATTCCGTGGTCATGTGGCCAGCATGACTAAACGCCGAAGGCGCACAGAACGCTGTTATCTTCCCACCAAAGTGGTCCCTATTTTTCTACTTGCATTTTTACGTGCTTTTGAACTGCTAGGTTGGCAGAAGCTGGGACAAGTAACAGGAGCTCACCCCGTTACGCGGTGCTAGGGATTCGAACCGCTGAACTGCCGACCTTTCTGATCGACAAGCTCAGCATCATAGCCACTGAGCCACCACGTCCCCTTTGTTTGTACAGTACAGAGATCCGATAGAAAAATATATTTGTAGCTCAAGGTTGACTTATACCAGACCAACAATCGAGCAGTAAACAATACCCCACTGTCAACTTAGACAAACAATTAAACAGTGAACTGTCATGCCCCTGTCGGAGCCTGAATCTGTGGAGGACAAGCCAGAGCTGGAGCCCACAGAGATCTAAGGGGCGACTTCGTTGGCTACAGAGGAATGTGGGGAGGAGCAGGATGAGGCAGCCCAGGGCCCCTCAGGATTGGGATGGCTTGTTAGCAGGGAGGAACTGGGGGAGGGGCAGGATGACTGAGAGAGGGCAAGCGGAGGGAATTTGGAGCATTAAAGGGGAGTTTGAACTCTCAGCTGGCTGTGTGGCCTTCATGCCTTGTCCCGGGTCATCACAGTAAACAATAGCCTAATCAAGGAGCCACCAAGAACACTCTCACCAACCCTGCCAGGCAGGGGTGAAATTCAACCAGCTCGGCCCAGCTCAGGAGATGCTGTAGGGACGATTTGAATCGGTTCTCAGAGCCGGTAAAAATCGCCCCGGTTGGCCCCGCCTACGCCTGCCCGCTCGCCGCTCAACTCTTAATAAAGTAGACAGCTCTTGTCTACTTTATTAGGCACACAGAAACTCCCGTTAAGCCCGAGGTTACGAGGATGCTGGGACATGTAGTTTCATAACAAACGGGAAAGCACCAGGTTGGGGAAAGCAAGGAGATAGATCCAGGGTGACATTCAAAAAGAACATATACCAATTATTATTCACAAAACAATAAAAAGGGTACACAAATACTTACATAAGAGCAATATTGCTTTTTTGTAAGTATTTGTGTACCTCTTTTATTGTTTTGTGTATAATAATTGGTATATCTTCTTTTTGTAGGTCATTAGGGCAAAGAAGTGACATCGACATGGCCACGCCTGCCTGCCCAGTCACATGACCAGCAAGCCACGCCCCCCAAGCCACGCCCACAGAGCCAGTAGGGAAAAATTTTGAATTTCACCCCTGCTGCCAGGGTAGACCAGTTGTATATAAAAGGAGAGCAAATCCCACTCCCTTCTGGCACTGATGATGTTACCTAGGTGGGTAAGGAAATGTCTGCAAGAAAACAGTCAGATAACACCAAGGACTCCACTATTGTACTTATACAATAGAGATTTAGAAAGATTTTTTTTATATTTATAAAATTTATAAAGATATGGAAAAATATCCTTTCCTTCATTTTCTAGAACTTTGGGCCCCTGAATGAATCTGAATTGGGGGATAACTTCTAGTTTCTGGTTGTAAGTAGGATCACTATAGCAGAGCTATAGGTTACATAGAGAGTTGTCTATAGAGTACATATGGACTGAGACTTAAAACTGACTTATGGTGATTTAATGATGCCAACTTACAATGCTTCTTTTATGATTTTTTTTTAAAAAAGGGAGCCTAACTAATGCATTTCAAACTTTAGGAAATGCAGCCCTGCTACCAATAGTAATTAAAAAGTGGCATTTGGCTGCTTTCCTAGAATCTGACATATTTACTTTTTCCTGGTTTACAAAGAGGCATTCAACCATTCTAGATGATCCACTTTCCTGAATAACAAAAACAGAAGGAATCAAATGAATCAGTCGAAACAAAGCGAATCCAAACAACAGCAGCCGAATTACAGGGTGACCAACAGCTGCCCCAGCATGGAAGCGGGCAAAACAGAGAGATCTGCCAAAGTTACATAACTTGGAAATTCGGTTCTCCTGACTTCTGACACCTACTTAGCAACTAATCGCCAAGGCTTGGCAAAGGCTTTCAAATTAACTCATCTAAATAAATATGCCATATGACTGCTGTGGGCAATTTTGCTCTTTTGCTCAGGAACTGTGCTGCTACCAAAAAACACGGTCCTAGGCTGCATTAACAGAAGGATAGAATCAAGATCATGTGAAGTGTTTATACCACGTTACAATGCCTTGGTAAGACCACACTGAGAATGCTGCATCCAGTTTTGGTCGCCACAATGTAAAAAAGATGTGGAGACTCTAGAAAGAGTGCAGAGAAAGCAACAAAGATGATTAGGGGACTGGAGGCTAAAACATCTAAAGAACAGTTGCAGGAACTGGGTATGTCTAGTTTAATGAAAAGAAGGACTAGGGGCGACATGATAGCAGTGTTCCAATATCTCAGGGGTTGCCACAGAGAAGAGGGAGTCAAACTATTCTCCAAAGCACCAGAAGGCAGGACAAGAAGCAATGGATGGAAGCTAATCAAGGAGAGAAGCAACCTAGAACTAAGGAGAAATTTCCTGACATTTAGAACAATTGATCCGTGGAATGGCTTGCCTCCAGAAGTTGTGAATGCTCCAACACTGGAAGTTTTTAAGAAGACATTGGACAACCATTATCTGAAATGAGTTCCCCACCTGAGCAGGGGGTTGGACTAAAAGGCCTCCATGGTTCCTTCCAACTTTTGTTATTCTGTTAATTTGCTAAAAAAAAGGATTTACATGCTCCTTCCGAAGCTGCACTGTTTGCTTGTCGCTTGTCTCTGAAACTTTGGCAAACTGCACACTGATCTATCAAGTTGTTTCGTGCAAGGATCATTTTCCTTCTATCTGTTTTCTTTACACTATGGATCTATCTAGATCAAATGAGGTACTAATAGCACTCTATAAAGCCTTAGTTAGACCACACCTAGAGTACTGCATCCAGTTTTGGTCACCACACTATAAAAAAGATGTTGAGACTCTAGAAAAGTGCAGAGAAGAGCAACCAGGATGATCAGGGGACTGGAGACTAAAACATATGAAGAACGGTGGCAGGAACTGGGCATGGCTAGTCTAATGAAGAGAAGGACCAGGGGAGACATGATAGCAGTCTTCCAATATTTGAGGGGCTGCCATAGAGAGGAGAGGATCAAGCTATTTTCCAAAGCACCCGAACGACAGACAAGGAATAATGGATGGAAACTGATCAAGGAGAGATTCAACCTAGAAATAAGAAGGAACTTTCTGACAAGTGAGAACAATCAACCAATGGAACAGAAGTTGCCTTCAGAAGTTGTGGGAACTTCATCACTTGAGACTTTCAAGAAGAGATTGGACTGCCATTTGTCAGAAATGGTGTAGTTTCTCCTGCTTGAGCAGGGGGTTGGACTAGATGACCCACAAGGTCCCTTCCAACTCAATTAATCTGTTAAATCTTCAGTAGGCTTAGTATGCATCACTAGTTTTCCTTCCAGCTCTGCATCCTGCTTCTTACAGAATTCCTCTCTTTTTTTGGAAGAGGCGTCCTGTATCATTTATTTTGGCATTCGCCACCATACCTTTTTTCCACTGAGTTATTTGACTCTCACTTCACACATCTATTCCAAGCAACCTAGGTCCTTATCAGAGGAAACAGATTGGGCAAAATGACTTTGTGAGAGGCTGAACTTGCTACTGAGGGTTTAAAAAAATGGGAAAGGAGGTAACAAGTTTCTGGGAAAGTTATTTTGGAAGCCCCTGGAGAATATGAGATCCAGATTGGGCAGACCACTTAATCATACCTTTGCCTGATTCTTATTACCATGTAAAGTATTCAGAATTTTCATATTAAAAGAGCCGAGGTGGCATAGTGGTTAAATGCAGCTACTGCAGGCTACTCCAGCTGACTGCTAGTTCAGCAGTTCAGCTGTTCAAATTTCACCAGGCTCAAGGTTGACTCAGCCTTCCATCCTTCCGAGGTCAGTAAAATGAGGACCCAGATTGTTGGGGGCAATAGGCTGAACTCTGTAAACCGCTTAGAGAGGGCTGTAAAGCACTATGAAGCGGTATATAAGTCTAAGTGCTATTGCTATTGCTTTAGGGTTTGGTAAATTCTCCTGTGAGCAAGGGAGCAAAACCATTTCTTTTTACCGAAAAGTAGAGATCATATGGCTATGGTTTTCCCAGTTGCAATGTATGGCTGTGAAAGTTGGACCATAAGGAAGGCTGAGTGCCAAGGAATTGAGGTCTTTGAACTATGGTGCTGGAGAAGACTCCTGCGAGTCCCTTGGACTGCAGGGCGATCCAACCGGTCAGTCCTAGAGGAGATCAACCCTGGCTGCTCTTTAGAAGGCCAGATCCTGAAGATGAAACTCAAATACTTTGGCCACCTAATGAGAAGGAAGGACTCACTGGAGAAGAGCCTAATGCTGGGAAAGATTGAGAGCAAAAGAAGAAGGGGAGGACAGAGAATGAGGTGGCTGGATGGAGTCACTGAAGGAGTCGGCTTAAATGGACTCCAGAGGATGGTAGAGGACAGGAAGGCCTGGAGGAACGTTGTCCATGGAGTCATTATGGGTCGGACACGACTTCGCAACTAACAACAACAACAAGAGATCATATGCCAACTCACCCACAGCTGTCCACCGAGCAATTGATCAACCAGAACCTTACTTTTTTTTTTTGAGAGTCAAACAGGTCAAGAATGATTGCCATATCAACATCTTTAACCTGCAATCTCTGCCTTACTATTCCATGCTCCAATGTGCAAAGTCCAAGGAGCTCCAATGTTCTACTTACTCTTTTGAGCCAGGAAGACACAAAGTTGTCCAGAAGGACTTGAGAGACATTGGTAGAAAGTCAATTCACATGTAGAAAGACACGCTACTCCAGTGTCCTTCGGCCGAGCAGGATAGAGTGTGCTTCCTTCTGATTTGGCAGAAGCAGGGCAATTTAGATGGCAATGCAGCGGGAAAATGTGACCCTTTCATGGCATTGCATACTTGAAACTAACTCTTTCCAATTTGTTGGAAAGTTATTTCCAAGTTATTCTGGTGGCTATTCCAACTATCTTCAGGCAGGGAGGAATTTCAGCGAAGGTATGAAGCTGACTTGCATTTCCCCAGCTGGGCATAATTCAAGTGTCTTCTTCTGTTTACAACTTCTAAGACAATCTGAGGAAATATTTACTAGATCCCTTGATGCTTCTTTAGTGATCAAGAACTTATTAGGTTGCATCGCAAGGAGATCAAAAGATAAGGCATAAGTCCCAAAGGTGCTTTTTTAGGAGGTAACTGCACTTTCTTATTTATTTTTCTTCCGAAGACTTTTCACTTCTCATCCAAGAAGCTTCTTCAGCTCTCCATTCAGGTGGGAGTCGGAATGGATTCCCAGAGGAAAAATTGCAGACTACAGGAACCAGGAGCAACACTCAGGTGACCCTTAGGACACAGATAAACCTCCAAGTGCTTCAATGACCTTCTAAAAGGATGCAGATTACCAGCTGTCTGCAAGGAATATAAATCCTTCCATTCCCCACTATCCTGTCAGAGCTGAAGAAGCTTCTTGGATGAGAAGCGAAACGTCTTCAAAAGAAAAACCAAGAAAGTCCAGTTGCCTTCTGAAAAAAGCACCTTTGGGACAACCATGACCTGGATGACTGAGAATCTCTAGAGACATAAGGAATATGTGAGGCTCAGAGGCCAGCACATAAGGTAGGCCTCTCTATCTCCTCTGTGGAAGTTGCCTTAAGGCCACTCGCAAGTCTTCACGGGGTTGCGTGTCACAAAGAAAAGTGCGTAATCTTAGTACTTGGTCTTCTACTGCCACTGGTAGTAATATTAGACTTATTTTTCCCATCCCTCTGGCTGGGATTCTGTGAGAATGACCGGAATTAGGTGAATTGCGGAAGTTTCTCTCATTACACTCAGTATGTAGCTTCTTGTAAGCCAAGACTAAAATAGTTTCTCAAGAAGATACTTTGCTCGGTATGATCAGTGTGTTAGATAGTGTTATGTTTACTGTCTTCTCCTCTTTCCCTCCACCTTTTCTTTTTGGTGATATTTAAGTCCTACCATCTGCTTAAGAAATGAACATTTTTGAATGTGGCCAGTTCTGCATTAACCTTCACATATCGAAATGAAACATCCTGTGTTCATGGTTTTCATTTAAATCTAATTTGTTGGCTGAATCCAAATGGGAAGGAGAACTATAGAAACAGCTGTGGAAACTTTTTTTTGTGTGTGCTGATTTCTGGATTTATATTTTGAGAAATATTTATGAAGTTCTATAACCGCTTCTAATATATCAAGACTAATTTAGTCTTCACCTTCTCCTTGTTTGTATTATTGTGGGTTGTTCAGTAACTCTAGTTTTCAATCTCTCTCGTAATTTTAAAGCTGCTGGTTTAAAAAAAAATACTCGATTTCCCAAAGAATGAATGGGTGGAAATTTAACTTTTAGTATAATCTTTGTGGTGATATGCGTGTAGGGCGGAGGCATGTGCGCATGTACATGGGGTGCGGTGTGTGTGGGGGCACATTGCATTTTGGGAGTTTGGTGTGCGCTTTGGGCACTCGGTCCGGAAAAGGTTAGCCATCACTGCCCTATACCATTTCAGACAATGGTTGGCCAAATCTGTTAAAAATCTCTCGTGTTGGAGCACCTACCACAAAGGTTTATTGAACTTCAATCTAAGGATCTCAGTGACACGGCCAACGTTGAGGGACACCAAGAGTTATAGTTCAGAAAGAAGAATAGAAAAATAATTACCAACCTTTCTATACCAGAAATATTTCCAATCATCATGTCACGGTGTGAATATTGTCAGTTGTATGTCTATGCAGGGTGATGCATCCCTATCCTAAATATGATGGTACATTCCAATACAAGCAGAACACGTGATATGATGTTTTGCGCATGTCCACATTCCTAAGCCACCATTAATCTTCTTCTGCCTTAGCTCTTGACCTGAACTGTCGTGTTTCTTAGCAAAGATGTAATTATTCAGGATTTATTGTTTTTGTACTGAAATAAATATTTTCTATTAGACTTTTAATCTCGGTTTTATTTCTAACTGTCTGAATTCCAAGTAAAGATCCAACATCGCCTCTATGAGATTTTATTCTCATCCTTAACACATCATTTATAAACTATTGTTCTGACAATTAGGAGAATGCTTAGCGACTTCTCAAGAGCTAGGTAGGCCACCTAGGTTGAGGCAAACAGTTCTATCCCATACCAAAGTGAGAGTTCGATGAGTTAAAAAATCAGCTATGCATTCTATAGTTTGCTTAGTTTATCTTTCCTTTAGTTGCACCCTCTAATGTAATCACGAATTGGGTATGTCTAGTCTAGTAAAAACGAAGGACTAGGGGGTGACATAATAACAGTGTTCCAATATTTGAGGGCCTGCCACAAAGAAGAGTGGAACAACCTATTCCCCAAAGCATCTGAAGGCAGGACAAGAAGCAATGGATGGAAACTAATCAAGGAGAGAACCAACCTAGAACTAAGGAGAAATTTCCTAACAGTGGGAACAATTAACCAGTGGCTTGCCTTCAGAAGTTGTGGGTGCTCAGACAGTGAAGGTTTTTAAGAAGAGACTGGACAGCCATTTGTCTGAAATGGTATAGGGCAGGGGTAGGCAAAGTTGGCTCTTCTATGACTCGTGGACTTCAACTCCCAGAATTCCTA
This sequence comes from Diadophis punctatus similis, assembly GCA_023053685.1. Lineage (NCBI taxonomy): Eukaryota > Metazoa > Chordata > Lepidosauria > Squamata > Dipsadidae > Diadophis > Diadophis punctatus. The sequence goes on along the minus strand of JALIGW010000012.1, from coordinate 12,333,124 downwards.
AGCTAGCATGATTGGCTCAGAAATTCTGGGAGTTGAAGTCCATGAGTCATAGAAGAGCCAACTTTGCCTACCCCTGGTATAGGGTCTCCTGCTTGAGCAGGGGATTGGACTAGAAGACCTCCAAAATCCCTTCCAACTCCTCGTTCTGTTATTCTGCTCAAGGAAAGCAAAAATGCATTTCTCTCTTCCATTTCATAGGTTAGACCCAATGAAATAAACCCAAGGAGCTTGGCTAACTAGGAAAGTGAACCTGCCTCTCTCAGGTCTAGACCAACATTCTAGAATTTTTCATGATGGTCATCTAGGGTATTGGCTGCATGCTGGATTGATGGCTATCAGCCTCTGTTTGAACCCTCTATAAAGAGAGAGTCAATTTCCAAGATGGCCTGTTTCATTATGAAATAGGTGTTCTAACTTTTAGTCGAAATTGTTGTCATTTTGAGCTGTTTGCTCAGATCTTATCAACCCCTGGTCTGTAGACCAGTAGTGGTCCACGGCCCATTAGGAATTGGTCCATGCAAGTGAGCAAAGCTACATACAAAGCTATAACTGTGAGAGGGATCTTGGAGTCCTAGTGGACAACCATTTAAATATGAGCTGGCAGTGTGCAGCAGCTGCCAAAAAAGCCAACACAGTTCTAGGCTGCATTAACAGAGGGATAGAATCAAGATCACGTGAAGTGTTAATACCACTTTATAATGCCTTGGTAAGGCCACACTTGGAATATTGCATTCAGTTTTGGTCGCCACGATGTAAAAAGGATGTTGAGACTCTAGAAAGAGTGCAGAGAAGAGCAACAAAAATGGTTAGGGGACTGGAGGTTAAAACATATGAAGAACGGTTGCAGGAACTGGATATGTCTAGTTTAATGAAAAGAAGGATCAGGGGTGACATGATAGCAGTCTTCCAATATCTCAGGGGTTGCCCCAAAGAAGAGGGAGTCAAACTATTCTCCAAAGCACCTGAAGGTAGAACAAGAAGCAATGGGTGGAAACTAAACAAGGAGAGAAGCAACTTAGAACTAAGGAGAAATTTCCTGACAGTTAGAACAATTAATCAGTGGAACAGCTTGCCTCCAGAAGTTGTGAATGCTCCAACACTGGAAGTTTTTAAGAAGATGTTGGATAACCATCTGTCTGAAGTAGTGTAGGGTTTCCTGCGTAAGCAGGGGGTTGGACTAGAAGACCTCCAAGGTCCCTTCCAACTCTGTTGTTGTTGTTGTTGTTGTTGTTGTTGTTGTTATTATTATTATTATTATTATTATTATTATTATTATTATTATTATTATTATTATTATTATTATTATTATTATTATTATTACATCTGCACGGGATCTAGGTAGCGTCAGAAACCATTTCCCGGCCTGTGGAATTTCCCCCCCCCCACAGAACCAGTCCCTGTGCCCCCAAGATTAGGGGCCACTGAGCTACATGGCACCCCATCACAGAACTGAAGATGACAATAGAGATTAACTTCTAAAGAAGACAAATTAGGCTCACCTCATTCGAAGGCATTTCAGATGGCTTTCATCCACTGTTACGTTTTCCCCACCTCTAAAGCATTAACTGAATGTAGTGTTGATTATTAAAACCTCACCAAAGCAGTGGTGGGTTGCTGACCGTTCGGACCGGTTCTTTAGAACCGGTAGCGGAAATTTGGCACTGCTCACCAAACCGGCGGTCCATGCTCCCGAACCGATCCTCTGGTCGCTGCGGATTGCAAAAAAACCCTCTGTGCATGTGCAAAGCGTTAAGCGCATGCGTAGAGGTTCATTTCCGAGAAGTGACGTGCACGCGCAAAACGTGCACTTCCATCGCGATGCAAACTGGTGGGGAAGGTAAGTAGAACCCACTCCTGCACCAAAACATTGGCGTTACATAATATTCCATATTAGAATAGTATTTCTGGTTTGAGTAAAGCACTAAGAATTCTTTTGAAGTAAAACTGTTGTATAATATATAAGTAATGCCTATATAATTCATACTTTTTTTTTTGCTATTCAGCTGTTTTGCAAAAGGCTAATGTTTAAAAAAATATTTCTGTTCTTAGTAAAAACTTCACAGCTTTCCCGATACACATATTATCTTTCTTTCTCTCTCTCTCCAAAAAACAAACCCACACACATAAACACACATAACCCAACCCTTATTGTTTGGAACGTTTACTATAATCTGAACCTTACAACATTTTTGTCAGTTTTTACAGCTATGCTGTGATGGTTCATTTTAACAGTTTGACACAGTCCCAATTCTTCCATTAATCCCTTTGCCTTAAATTTACTGTCACTTATTTCATTTGAGGCAATAATCCTAGAGGGTTATTTTTTAAGAAAAAAATAAAGGGGAAAAAGCTACTTATAATTATTTCTGGATATGCCCTAAAAGGTTGCAGATGTTTTCCCAATCTGCCTGTAATATTTATAGTTGATCCCTTTGCTCAGTAAATAGCCAACAATATGAGGTACATTGAGCAAAACAAATGCCTTAATTGTTGAAATCTTGGATTCTTTATGGCTGGCTGAGATGAAGTGTGAAAGTCACCGAGGTCTTTGCCAGACAGTTTTCCTGCTCAACTCTTTATGTTCTTGAAACTGCATTCTTAATAAATTAGATGTATCCCATGTTCAAGGAACAGCTTTTCAAAAGTAATCATGAATTATTTTTGCTGAACTCCAGTTGCTTTCGGAAGAATTAAAGCCTTGAATCTCGATTGCATCAAATCAAGGTATTGAAATCAAGGCAAAGTATTAATACCGCTTTATAAAACCTTAGTAAGTCCACATCTGGAATATTGCATCCAGTTTTGGTACCGCGTTATTAAAAAAAATATGTTGAGACTTTGGAAAGAGTGCAGAGAAGAACAGCTAAAATGGTTAAGGACCTGGAGACTGAAATATATGAAGAACGGTTGCTGGAATTGGGTATGTCTACAAGTTTAATGAAAAGGACTAGGGGTGACATGATAGCAGTCTTCCAATATTCAAGAGTCTGCCACAAAGAAGAGGGAGTCAACTTATTTTCCAAAGCACCTGAAGACAAGAGAAGAAACAATGGATGGAAACCAATCAAGGGGACAACCAACCTAGAATTAAGGAGAAACTTCCTAACAGTGAGGACAATTAAGCAGTGGAACACTTTGCCTTCAGAAGTTGTGGATGCTCCATCACTGGAGGCTTTTAAGAAAAGATTGGACAGCCACTTGTCTGAAATGGTATCGGGTCTCCGGCGTGAGCAAAGGGTTGGACTAGAACAGGGGTGTCAAACTCAAGGCCTGGGGGCAAGACGGCCTTTGGGGTGCTTAGATCTGGCTGGTGGGGCCGCCCTGGAAAAAGCAAAGGAGCGGCCCGCGGTACCTCTGCCAGCAAAAACGGAGCTGGAGAGGGCCGCGGGCAGCCCTCCTGAGCTCCATTTTCATTGGCAGAGGGTTGCAGGAAGCCGTCGCAGCCGAAAACGGAGCTCGGGAGCCCGTTTTTGCTGACGGAGTGCTTCGGCCACCACATGTGCCCCCGACATGAGTGATGTCAAGCTGGCCACGCCCACCCTGGCCCCCCCAAACTAAAACACAACCCTGATGCGGCCCTCAATGAAATTGAGTTTGACACCCCTGGACTAGAAGACCCTAACCTAGGTGGGAGGTAAAATGTAAGGAGAATGTTTGTGTACATGCACACACACACACACACACACACACACACACACACACACACACACACACTCTCACACTGGCAATTAACTGGTAGACTCTCTGTAACATCCTCTGTTCTCTTTGGGCATGAGGGAAATGCTTACTTTACATTTTAATGTAACTACTGGAATTCACACAGGCTATGCTGCGATACGTTTAGAAATGTTGTGATGTAGCTTTCTATTCAAATTACAGTACAAATACATAGATATTGGAGGAAAAGGTTTATGAAAATAAGTTGGCAGCTTTAAAGCGATACATGAATCAGTGGTTATCCTGCTTGGAAAATATTTCCATTGAAGAAAAAGCAGAACTGTTTATTAAAAGTATGCACTACTTTTTTTTTTGAAGTTGTAGACTGACAAGCTGATACAGAAGTAGGATAAAATTACTTTAAGGCGGTGGGTGTGCCCTGAAGTGAAGAAATACTGGAAAAAGATACATAGTTGGCTTCAAGAAGTAGTAGGGTTGCCAGTAGAATTTACCTCAGAAATCTTTTTGTTAGGGACATTTAAAGGACAATATGACAAAAACTCTTAAGTATTTGATTTTACATATCACAACTGCAGCTAGGATTGCTTATGCGCAACGTTGGAGAAATTCAAACACACCCATCGAGAATTTGATAATTAAAAAAATATTTGAATGCGCGGAGATGGACAAATTAACATTAGAACTTAAAGGACAAAAAGATTCAGATTATTATGTAATATGGGAAAAGTGGTATGACTGGATTGATGACAGAAGGATGAAGAGAAAGTGTATGAAGAAAATATTGTAGGAATGTACAAAATGTATCAATATAAAAGTAATGTATATAAAAGGCTGTAGATTTGCTTAAGAAACTACTGTGACATGTAGGAAGAGAAAAATGTAATAAAGACATTTTAAAAAATTACTTTAAGGTTAAGGGTCCTTTTCTCTCAAATAACATTTTCCTTCTAATTCAATTTTCTCCGTGTTGCGTGTAAGAAGAAAGGAATGAGGGCTAGATGTTATAAAAGTTTTATTGAATAAAACCATTGGGTTGGATTAAGGTAGAATCAGATTACAGATTGTTTAGATACACCAAATCAATGGGAGAGAACCTGAATTGTGACTTAAATCATCCACTTGATCTTTGTGGGGCTTATTCTAAGCATTACTTTCCCCCCCACCCCAAGGCAGCTCATGTTTTTTAATTGAGATAGACTTAGAAACGTGGAGTAGGGAAAGAGGTTGAGAAGCTGAGTATGAAATGTGATGTTTTCGCACTAGAAAACTAAGCGGCCTGTGTCAGTTTTGCCCTTCTCACTCCGGTGTTGTTATTGGCAGGCCGTAGGTTGCGATCGACAGCTTGGGAGTCACGCCAAAGAAGACAACTGTGGGGTCTGCTCAGGTGATGGTTCCACCTGCCGACTGGTGAGAGGGCAAACCAAGACACACCTTTCCTCAGAAAAAAGTAAGTCTCCACCAATTCAAATATGTGATGTTTATCCTCAATATTGTCCTACGTTATTATCAACGGGACTGTTACTGTGGATTGCGCCAATTTAAATGTTGTGGCTTTTCGGCTGCCAGCCCATCCAGCAGCCGAATCAGAGGAGGAGGAGGAGGAGACGTGGGAGTCAGGATCAGTATCAGGGCAACCTGGGAGCTCCGAGGGGGAAGAGGGAATGGAGCTAGTAGAAAGAGAGAGACACACAGGCGGAGCCTGGGCCGTCTGTCAGCTCTCAGATGGAGAGTCAAGAGCCCCCAGGTCTGGAGGTGGCTGATGAGGAAGAGGAGGAACAGCTGGGTCCAGTGCCTGACACGCGGATGCGTAGAAGGCAGAGGAGAGGAGAGCAGTGGAAATCTATGGGCCGGTTCTTGGGAAGGAAGTGCCACTGCTGCTAGCAAAGCCCCACCCTAGCTCTGGGGATAAAAGGCAGGGGATGGAGATGAACAGGTGTGGCAGACAACTATTCATCTCCCCTGCCGGACAGACTTGTTAGTCTGAAGTGAAAAAGAAACTTTTTGCCGGGGCTGCTGGTGCTCCTAATAAAGGAATCATTGCTTCAACTAGAGAGGGTTTGTCGTATTTGGGGAGCTGGGTCAGAACATTAAGTGAACCGAGAATTATTTGGAGTTTGCTTTGGGAAAGGCTCGTGTTAAGTTGTTGTTCCATTATGTAATGCTGACTCTTGGCAGAATTATGCAAGGCTCTGAAAGACGAGCTTTAAGAGAGAAACTCAATTGAGTAAACACCATTTTGGGAGTGGGGAGGGAGGATACTTTCGACTTCCTGGACTAAAGTTTCTTAGCAAGTTTTTCGAAGTGATTTGCTTCTAATCGCTCTTAATCACTGCACCAAAATGAGAACCAGTTTGATGTGGTGATTATGGCATCAGGCTAGAAACTAGGAGATTTAGGAATTCTAGTTCCATCTTAGGCGCAAAGCCAGTTGGTGATCTTGGGCCAGTCACTTCGCCGTAGGAAGAACGCAATAGCTTCTTGATTGTCAAGAACGTTGCCCCAAAAAACCTGCAGGGATTTGTCCAGAGAATTGCCAGGTATCCAGACTGACTTGAAGGCACAAAGAACAACAACAAAAAAACAAACAAACAAACAAAACATCACCCACCCAAAAAATAACTTATGATTCTTATTTTATATGTGTTTATATATTTCTCTCTCTATGTGTTTCTGTGCAGATAGACAGATAGAAATAAATAATTTCTATTTTTTATTAATTTTGTTGGCTTTGTGGTTTATAGTTCCAAATCAAAGGACCAAGCTTAAAGAGAATTAAAAAAAAAACACCTAGTCTCTTGACTCATCCATAAATTCATAAATTAGATCTATTTCCCCCTGGACCACCACCATTATTCAAATATTTAATTGGAGGGTATTTTTAAAAGGAGAATGCTGGCACCAAATATTTAATCGGAGGATATTTTTAAAAAGAGAATGCTGGCACATATAAAACAATGAAAAATAACTTGATGGTAGTGATCGTTCGTAGTCAGAAAGAAATATTTGTTTTTCGTTCTTACTTACATTGGGCAAATGATGAACCAATCACTTTCAGAAAATTGTATTTCAGTTGTTCCATTCTGATTTGTTCTGTTTTCCCACTCCTTGTGAAAAAAAAAAGATAAAATTCATAGAAAACTGGGGCCTTTGAAGGAGAGTTAAATACCAAAATAGACAAATTCATCTGCTAAATCTGGATATTTTTCCTGGCTGAACTTCTGTGGTTCAGCGGATTGTTTGGAGGGCAAAAAAAAATAATAATATCTCCAGTTCTACATTGTGGGGAAGATCAGAAAGCGGGCAGCTACTTTCTGAAATAAAGCTTCAGAAAATTGGGATCCTGCCTGCAATATGAAAGTATCAGGAATTTGGCTGGAGAGAAAACTCATCAAGAAGATAGGGTTCATTTTTTTCTTTGTATCCAAGAGAGAGGTGGCGTTCAAAAGAGGTTGAACCATTGCCACTAATGGAGGCTTCAAACTGAGTTTTGAGAAAGACTTGGCTTTATTGTGGGGGCCTGATCCCCCCCAGAATTTCTGGACAAAGAATACATTTCAGATTCCCTCTAGATTTGATGTTCCTTGGATCAAAGTCCGCCGTTGCATGTTTTTCTCATCATTCCACTGCTGTGTGGTTTTGAAAATCTTGCCCAAATCATGTTTTTTTCCCTTTAGGTGCAAATATATGATTCTGTAATTTATCACTTATCAGTGTGCCTAAGTCAATAGTCTGATTTCCCGTTTTGTCACTGACTTGCTGCAGTGTGTAGTTTTAAAAACCAAACACTGCACTAAAAGATACAGTTTTTGTATAGGTTAGAGGTTGTTAAAGCAGTGTGGACATTAGTGAGAAGGGAGTCAGAAAAATACCTTCTCGGCAATGAGGCTCCTCGGAAATGCTCATTTGATTAGAGAGCATCTACTCATGAACATCAAGGAAAGAGGCTGCAAGCATGCTGCATGCAAGGTCCAGAACAGAATAAATTTAGGAACACAAAGCTGCCATTTTCTAGGTCAACCTGCGCTTGGGTCGAACAAAAACTAACTTTCTGGGAAGGTGATCAAACATTTGACTGATGATAAGTAATAAAATCTACCATACCTCTGGGAAAGTGAAATATCTTAGCTCTTTTATGTATTACCAATAAAGTAGAATATCTGTAAGCTCAGGGTTGAAATGAGAGGTCCTTGGTGCTCTCTGAGCTTGATGGTTTACTTGCGGATGTTTCATTACCAAACTAGGTAATGAAGTGCACTGATAATGTTACCTAGTTGGGTACTGAAATGTTTGCAATGAAACCACCAAGTTCAGAGAACACCAAGGATCCCACAGCCCCCCTTTTCCTCCACCCTCCTTTCTTCCAGACCATAGATCCCACTCCCTTTCTAGCACTGATAATGTTACCTAGTTGGGTAATGAAATGTTTGTAAGAAAACCACCAAGTTCAGAGAGCACCAAGGATCCCACAGCCCCCCTTTTCCTCCACCCTCCTTTCTTCCAGACCACAGACCCCACTCCCTTTCTAGCACTGATAATATTACCTAGTTGGGTAATGAAATGTTTGCAAGAAAACCACCAAGTTCAGAGAGCACCAAGGATCCCACAGTCGTCGTCCTCCTCCTCCTCCTCCTCCTCCTCCTCCTCCTCCTCCTCCTCCTCCTCCTCCTCCTCCTCCTCTTCCTCCTCCTCCCTTCCAGTCCATAGACCCCACTCCCTTTCTAGAACTGATAATGTTACCTAGTTGGGTAATGAAATGTTATTTGAGCAAAGACAGTCAGGGTTTCTTTCTTTCTTTCTTTCTTTCTTTCTTTCTTTCTTTCTTTCTTTCTTTCTTTCTTTCTTTCTTTCTTTCTTTCTTTCTTTCTTCCTTCCTTCCTTCCTTCCTTCCTTCCTTCCTTCCTTCCTTCCTTCCTTCCTTCCTTCTTTCTTTCTTTCTTTCTTTCTTTCTTTCTTTCTTTCTTTCTTTTTTGTTCCATAGTTTTTACCTTTTGGGGGTCCCACTTGACCGCTTCTCTTAAATTGAGGAGATGTTTGGCAATATGGTTAGAGGGAAATATGAAGCAAGGTCTGCGGTATTCTTTTCTGTTGAAAGATAATGGCTCCAGACTAAAATGGATACTATCTGTCTAATGACCCGTACGTCCTTTTCTATTTCCTGAGCTCACTGGTGCTGCTTTTTAGGATTTAATGACTTCATTTCCCCTGACTTTGGAATGTATGAACTGTTAATTCTTTGAGCCTGCAGCAAGTTTCCATAAAGTGTATCAGTGCTTATGAATTGTGACATGGTTTTAGTCCCTTTGGACTTGCAGTGGAGGAAAAGAATATGTTTAGTTTTTTGTGGCAGGCAGTATGTGGTATTAAATGCCTCCCTCTCCATAATACTAGTGCTAAGCATAGTTGTAAGCAGGAAACAAAGAGAATTCTCTCTCAGTCTTTCATCCCTTTGCACACACTTCTTGCCCTCTGTATAACTCTGTGAAGAGGTCCATGTTGTAAAGCTTGAAGCAAAACTTCGAGATCTTGCTTGCATGTTAGAAAAATCTTAGTGTTTTCTGTTGTAAATCCCTACAACAGAGAGGTGAGCTACACAGTATATGTCAGGGTTCCAAGTAACACCGCCAGTCCTGGAGGCCACTGTCAAACTATTCACTAAGGCTGCATTACTATTACTATTAGTCTTCTCATCGTTCCTATCACCCATCTCCTCCCACTTATGACTGTATGACTGTAACTTGTTGCTTGTATCCTTACGATTTATATTAATATTGATTGTTTCCTGATTGCTTATTTGTACCCTATGACAATCATTAAGTGTTGTACCTCATGATTCTTGACAAATGTATCTTTTCTTTTATGTAGACTGAGAGCATATGCACCAAAGACAAATTCCTTGTGTGTCCAATCACACTTGGCCAATAAAGAATTCTATTCTATTCTATTCTATTCTATTCTATTCTATTCTATTCTATTCTATTCTATTCTATTCTATTCTATTCTATTCTATTCTATTCTATTCTATTTAACTTTGGATCTTCAGGGCTGCCAGTATCATTGCCACATTTGCTGTAAGTGACCCTTTGTAAGTAACATCGAAGGGTCAATCCATTCCAGTTGAACTTTTAAATAATGGTTCAGATCCAATTCAGGGCACTGATTCTGTTTGGATACGATCAGTGTGGTACTAAACTGCAAATTGGACCAAATGTCTCTTCAAGTCAAAACTCAGAACTGGCTTGATCCCCTGGTTACTACTGACAAATAATTTACGCAGGAATGGCAATTCTAGAAGATTTCCATTTAATTTCTAATCAAGACAAATGATTGACAAGGCAGTGTTTAGCAGTCTAGGCCAGTTTCACGCATATTTACCTATAGATACAATCCATAAGAATTCAACATCAGTTTATGCAGTATTTCCTTAAACCACTGCATGAGAAATCACGTATTTTGTCCAACACATATGCATTGTAACAGCATATGTTGATGCTTTAAAAAGCATACCCAGTTTTTGTATGCACTCAACAAACACACACACACACACACACACTAGTGGAGCTAGTGGTGGAGCTCTTGCCTCACAATCAGGAGGTTATGAGTTCGATCCTAGGTAGAGGCAGATGTAGGGTCTCCTGCTTGGGCAGGGGGTTGGACTAGATGACCTGAAAGGTCCCTTCCAACTATGTTAATCTGTTAAACATACAGATATACATATATCTGTTAAATTTATTTGCCACCTATCTCTCCATGGGACTAGTCTACTTTACTTTCATATATACGATAAATCTGTAAGCATGTATCCATTTCTTTTACCTTAAAATATGCATTTCATAACCTAGAACAATGTTTCCCAACCTTGGCAACTTGAAGATGTCTGGACTTCAACTCCCAGAATTCCCCAGCCAGCATTTGCTGGCTGGGGAATTCTGGGAGTTGAAGTCCAGACATCTTCAAGTTGCCAAGGTTGGGAAACACTGACCTAGAATATATGTACGGTATTTAAATGCCTGTTTTAAGATAAAAGAAATTGATACATTCCCACTGATTTACCATCAAAAATGAAAAGTACCAGTAATGTTGTTAGCACTATGCTTTGCTCCAAGATATATTGTTTTGGGAGTTATGGGAGTCAGCAGTGCAAGATCTTGTATCTACACAATTCCTGGCAGACATCTGTCTCCAAAATGGTTACGTCTTTGGGTTCGTCACGAGGAAGACTTGTGCTGTAATCTTGTACCTCTTACCTCCCGTCTTTCCTCTTCTTTCCCAGGCTAAATATGGTAGGTGCTTTAGGAAACCACACACTGCATCTTATGGGGTGGAACAATTTAAATAGCAGATCATAACGGCTTCCTTAAACTTTTGCTCTCTTCTACAGGCCTGTTCCTGAACAATTCTTGTAAGGGGAATACTGTTTGTTGTATCTGAATACTCCTGCTTGTTGTATCTGCTTTGCGCTGTCCGTGGTCCTGACAGCTCTATGTCTTCCATGAGGCCTGTCTTACCTGATGCAACTTTGCAATGTGTGTTGTAGCATAGAGTTCCTGTGAGTAGCTAAGCTAACATGATTTGGTGGGAGAGAGTCTGCCGGTCTCTTCAGGTTTTGTCCTACACTGCCTGAAGTCCTGCCCCATTTGGGTGTCTCCTAATATCCACACATACACGCTTCCCTGCTGTTTCCACTGATTATTTTCGGTTCCTATACTTGAAGGGCTCGATTCATTGGAGAAGAGCCTAATGCTGGGAAAGATTGAGAGCAAAAGAAGAAAGGGACGACAGAGAATGAGGTGGCTGGATGGAGTCACTGAAGCGATTAGCGTGAGCTTAAATGGACTCCAGAGGATGATAGAGGATAGGAAGGCCTGGAGGAACGTTGTCCATGGGTCGTGATGGGTCAGACACGACTTCGCAACCAACAACAACAACAACAAATCTTTGAAGGAGTCTTGTCATTTCATTTTCTGCATTATATTCCTTCAAATATTTGAAAGGAAATTGAATATCACCAATTCTCTTCCCTGGGTAAACTATACCAATTCTTACAGAACCTGATTTCTGGTCTACTCCACTGCCCTACTGACCTCCTGTTGACCTAAGCTAGTTAATGCTAATGCGCCGTTGAAAATATAGAGTACTGGTTATAGTTTTCCAAATACATCCTGACTATTGCAAAACAGGGCAGACATATTACTTCCTGCATCCTAGATAGTATGCTTCCATTAATCAGAGAAATATTATTATTATATTCATCTGCATTAGCAGAAACGTACCATCATGGACGTGATGAGGAGGAGGGGGAGGGAGGGAGGGGAGTGGGAGGGGGGAGGAGGGGGAGGGAGGAGGAGAGGGAGTGGGAGGAGGAGATTTTCCCCTTTGGCCCCAACACTCAAAACCTTCTACTACTCCCAAGCAAAGCTGACTATTCATAAATGAAATAGAAATGGAAATTATAAAACATGATTGTAGCTTTCCCCTCCTCTTAAATATAGGAACTGAGTAGATTCTTCTGCAGCCTTCCCCCATTTCTAAAAACAACATATTTCTTACTGACTGGTTTAATAGAATTGTAGGGCTTAGCAACCCCCTGTATGCTGCTGTGTAAGAATACAAGAGTTTTTGTTTCGGTAACTGATGGTGGCATGCCTTTTAAATCTGCAGACTTGGTGGCAGATTGGGGTTCACGCTGAGAGCCCAATGAGTTTATTAATGTCCCACTCCATGAAAAACATCCAGAATATTCTACAGAGGCAGCGCCCAGGGCTGTCTTGTGAGCATATGGAGAGCTGGATAAGACTTGAGGCCTGGATAAACCAGAGGTCTCTTGAACCCATGAGCAAAAATGTCCTTTGTCCTGGTACAGTGCACTAGAATCTAGATGGTTTCCTACTTGTGAATTATAGACCTCATCGTTTTGGCATTTTTCCTCAGAAATAAAGCTTTTCAGTGCTGCAAAAATGTTTCAGCTGAGAGGTTAGGTAGGCTGTTCTTTTCCTGAGAATCTGCCTTTTTTTTTCCTTCTTCAAGTTATTTAAAGCCATCTTGTCACCACTCCCTATCGGCAGTGAATTCTTTATGTTTGTGTGGGGTTTTGTCTCAATAAGACTGATAATACGTTCACTCTTATCCAGGATTATAAAATAAATCCTGGATAAGAGTGAACGTATTATCAGTCAGTGATTTGATCCGAAGGTTCACCTGCTTAATAATTTTCATCTCAACCAAAATATATATATGCAATTTTATAGCAGCTTTTGGAAAGGGCCATGAAGGTCACAGATAAAACCAGGAATTTTCCTGAAGATATGGTAGATTTTTTTTCCAAATTGATCTCCTCTCCAAAAGAAAGGTTTTTCTTTCTTTCTTTCTTTCTTTCTTTCTTTCTTTCTTTCTTTCTTTCTTTCTTTCTTTCTTTCTTTCTTTCTTTCTTTCTTTCTTTCTTTCTTTCTTTCTTCCTTCCTTCCTTCCTTCCTTCCTTCCTTCCTTCCTTCCTTCCTTCCTTCCTTCCTCCCTCCCTCCCTCCCTCCCTCCCTCCCTCCTTTCCTTTCCCTTTCCTTTCCTTTCCTTTCCTTTCCTTTCCTTTCCTTCTTTCCTTTTGACTAAATGTAAAATTAATATTGTTGCTGATCAAATAAAATCTTTTTAATTATACCTGCAAGTTCAGGGGGGAGGTAAAACGATTGCTAAGGCCGGTTTGAACAGGGACATGAAGGACGTGGCACCACAAGATGCCTTTTGAACTTCTTGTCACATTTTTTAAATAGCAGTCCTGCAAGCAGCATTATAAATGGCCACTCAACTAAAGAGCTTCCCCATGGATTCTGCAAGAGTACATTGAAATATAGGCTATACCTGTCACTGCAGCTGCAAAGCCAGATGTAGACAACTGTAAAATGTTTCTGTACATAAATAAATGAAAACATTTAGAAAGAGCCTTGACAGATTCAGGGCTCTAATTTGGGTTTTTGTTGTTTTTAACCTTTAGCAAATTGCAAGTTTTTAGGATTTAGGTAGTTGATTCGTGTCTACCTATAGGAGTTAAATTGTGGACAAAATCTAGGTAAGCGGTCATTACCGTATTTTTCGGATTATAAGACGCACTGGAGTATAAGAAGCACCTTAGTTTTTGGGGAGGAAAATAGGGGGAAAAATCTACCTACCAGGTATTCATCTGGCTAGCGTCCTTAGTCTGGTCAGCTTCAGCACATTATTTTATTCCCTGGTTAGGGCTGAAAAAAAACCTTCTTCGGAGAGAATAACAATGAAAGAGCCTGCAAGCCGTAAGAGCTGGGAAGATCATTAGCACCTGGTTAGGGCTAGAAAAAAACTTATTCGGAGCAAGTAGAGCAATGAAAAAACCCTGCAAAGACTTAGGGCTGGAAAAACATTCTTTGGAGAGAATAACAATGAAAAAGCCTGCAAGATAAGAGCTGGGAAGATTGTTAGCACCTAGTTAGTGCTGGAAAAAAAGCTTCGAAAAAGCTACATTCAGAGTATAAGATGCACCCAAATTTTCAGCCACTTTTAGGGAGGAAAAAGGTGTGTCTTATACTCAGAAAAATACGGTAATTGTTTTTACCGGGAAGCATTCTGCACAGAATAATTTGTTCATGTTTTAATTCAGTGTAGTAATTCAATATATAGTCCGAGCACTAAGACTTTACTGACTAATATCTTATGAAGGTGTATAGAAAATAAGTATCCAATGGATGGATTTACATATCCACATGTAATATAATAGTAGCCTCATTTAGAAATTAATTTTAGGATAATGTATTGAATAGCATCTGTGTTTATAAAATAAAAGGAACATTTGCTGCATTGTATTTTGTGAGAGTATCTTTAAAAAAAGTCTAGTCATGGAATGTGATCATTCTCTTGTAAAATAATTTATTTGAATCAGTGCGTTTAATTTTTTTAGGGGAGGAAACCATAATTGCTGTTCCACATGGAAGTCGCAGTGCAAGAATTACTATAAAAGGACCAGCACAACTTGGTATGGACGGACTTACTTACTTACTTACTTACTTACTTACTTACTTACTTACTTACTTACCTGTTTGTTTGTTTGTTTGTTTGTTTGTTTGTTTGTTTGTTTTATTTGCTGCCCATCTCAATCACAAGGTGACTCTGGAAGGCTTACAATGTTCACTATGAACAGAGAGTTCTTTAATAAAAATAAAAAATCAATATTCATGTTTTAACACTCAGAGATTTTGACGTTTAAGTATACTTGAAGAACTGACTTCTTTATCTATGTGCAATTATTAATGCTGTATTTGGGCATAAGTTATGTTTACTACTAAAAGCAGTTTTGCAGCATTTTCTCCTGTTCTTCTTGATAAAAAAAAGTGGGTGGAATGGCTTGGTTTATCCAGAAGGTTTAGCTCTAAACCAGGATTATCAAGCACAATTTAGGTGTTCCTATAATGTACTGGGAGACACAGAAGAATCATAGCTTTCTTAAGAAGATGGCTTGGTTCCCACAACATAAAGTATGCAGAAAAGCCGTAGTGGCACGGTGATTAGAATGCAGTATTACAGGCTAACTCTGCCAGGGGTTCGATCCTAACTGATTCAAGGTTGACTCAGCCTTCCATCCTTCCGAGGTGGGTAAAATGAGGACCCAGATTGTTGGGGGCAATATGCTGACTCCGTAAATCGCTTAGAGGGGGCTTTAAAGCACTATGAAGCGGTATATAAGTCTAAGTGCGATTGCTATACAACTTATTTTAACATAGTCTAGCGAGATGTGTAATTCCAGTTGGGAAGACAGTCTCCTTGACGACAAATTCAATTTAGTATTTCCTTGGTTACTATCCTTGGTTACAGGATCCACTTGTGATTGTTTTATGTACAAACATGGGAATGATGAAGATTGCTCCCACTTTGTTGAAAATGGATTTTGCTACCAGCGCAAAGAGATTTATTTATTTTTCTCATATTCCCTTTGTTTAACATTTAAATAGTTTCAGGGGATGAGTAAATGGATTTGAAGCTAAGGAGAGGGCTGTTAGAAGATATTGTAGGCTTTCCAGAAGTATTAAGGATATCGAATCCAAAGTAAGCCAGCGTTCTCTGAAAATAATCCCCCTGCCGTAGAAGCAACACAACCAGAAGCTAATATTTTCACAAGTGGCTAATGCTAGATAACCAAGTTCATGAACTTACAAGAGTCTAGTTGGAAGCAAACTGAAAGATGCTAAATTTCTTTTTTTTTTCTTTTTTGAATGACAGAAGCTTGCATTTTAAGTGGTTAGTCCTGTGAGTGAATTCTCTACTTTTCTTTATAAGTATTAAAAAAGAAATATGGTACGTAGTTTGAGGATTTGGAGATGGAGGCTTTTTTTCTTATTCTTTTTTTTAAAAAAACCCTTATGTTTCTTCTTGGGGAATAATGCAAGAGTGGAAAAATTTATGAATTCTAACAGGCTGGTTTTCTGGCTGTTCCCAGCTCCCCTAACAACTTAACACATGACATAAGAGAGACTCAACAGCCCCTTTTAAGTGCCAATTCTAGCCAGTAAGGGCCACTGGTAGCAATCTACATTTTTAGAAAAGCTGTCTAAGATCGATCATTTTGCTGCCGATCTCTTTGTCTCATTCATCCTAACACTGAATTTGCTCTTTTTAAGCGATGGAAAGGTGGCTTGTGTTGTGGCCCGCCCACAGCTTGTGCAGCCTGGGCCTTTGGAACCTTCAGTACCTCTTGGCAGTGCTGAGAAAGGAGGGGCTACTCCTTTCCTGAATGCAAGAGCATGCAGGGCTGCCAAGAGGCAGGAAGGTTTACTCTGGAGGAGGTCTACTCGGGAGTAAGACTTGGGGCTAATTGGCCACTCCCCTAGTCTATTTAAGGTCATCAGTTGCAGCTAACAAGCTGCAGAGAACGAGACCTGTCTGATCATAGCTTGCTCCCTGACTCTTGTTTTGGCATTCTCTGCGTTGGCTTGGATTATCAAGGACTAATTTCTAGGAACTTTGCCAACTCTTGGAAACTCCGTAAGAGAAACAGACTCAATTGCTTGTCATTGTCTTCGAACTCTTTGAACTGATACCAGCTATTAATGAAGCTTAATTGATAGCTGGTTGCTTGCTGATAACAGTTTGTTTGTAAATTGGTGTGTGCATCTTGTTTACTACTAAGATGTTTTATTAGTAGCCTTTGTTTCATTAAATAAGTGTGTACAATCTGCTTGTGTGGTTGTGTGCTTCGTGGGGACAGAACAGCTTGATGCATTTCTCTTTGGTCCAAGACCTTTTCCTGCTTAATCATTCAAAGTAGTCCTTGACTTAGGACTGTAGTTTTAGCCTGACAGTTATGGTCCCAAGATATACCAGTCATAAAGCAGGTCATCACTTAACCAGACCAGCGATGAAATGCTCCCGGTTCGCTTTTACCTGTCTGTCGTCGGAGAGCCGATCGCGCAGGCAGCGCGACGCTCCGCCCACCCGCCGGGACACTGCCATTGAGTTATTTTACCCTCTGCGCATGCACAAAGCATTCTGTGCATGCACAGAGGGTAAAAGAACTCAAATGGTGGTGTCCCGGCAGGTGGGCAGAGCGTCGCGCTATCTGCGCGATCGGCTCTCTGACGACAGACAGGTAAAAGTGAACCGGGAGCATTTCACCCCTGAACCAGACCGGATATTATGACCTTTTAGATGATGGTTTGTTAAGTGAACGCCACAGTGCTTAAGCAAACTCATTGTTTTGGGGCATTTCCCCACCTCCCAGGAAACCAGATGTAAACACTGTTTTCTGGAAAAAGAACCGTCATAAATTACGGTCACATGACCCTGGGATGCTGCAAACAGCTCTATATGCCAGCCAGTTGCCAATTGCCCCAAATATAGTCATGTGACCAGGCAGACATCATAACTTTGAAACCGAGTTGTAAGTAACTGTTGATGTCCCCGTCCTGATTCCCACGGGAGTTGGGTGGCATATAAAAGCGACCAAATAAATAAATAAATAAATAAATAAATAAATAAATAAATAATAAAATGTGGCAAAATTATGATGTAGTCATAATTTTGAATGGTTAAGCAACCATTCATAAATCGAGGACTCCCTGGATCAGTTCAGAACCCACTGTAGTTTAAAAGAATTAGAATAATTTCTTTGTTTTTGCCACAGCCTACATCAGGGGTCCCCAAACTTGGCAACTTTAAGACTTGTGGACTTCAACTCCCAGAATGCTGGCTGGAGAATTCTGGGAGTTGAAGTCCACAAGTCTTAAAGTTGCCATGTTTGAAGACCTCTGGCCTGCATCATGTTGTGGTAGTTTCCATTCAAATGTATCTGCTAATGTGACCCTGCTTCCTCTGGTTTGCAGAAATATTTCTGGAGTCTTCTGGCCCCAGTGTTTGACTAGCGGCTACTAATGCTAGAGGCATTAGATCTATGGCAGCTTGTTACCAATGAAATCAAAAGCCTGGCACCCTTCTTCAAAACACATGTTGCATTCATAATTTCTGACACTGATCTAGCTACTGCGTTTTATTTGGCCCCCCGCGTAAGTCAGCAGTAAAATAGATCATTTATCTATTTATTTATTTATTTGTCAGACATGTATAGGATAGTAGTAGTTTGTATAAACATAAGTAAAAAGTAACGATAAAAGAGGACAATAGGACAGTAGGACAGGGACGGTAGGCACAGTGGTGCACTTATGCACGCCCCTTACAGACCTCTTAGGAATGGGGTGAGGTCGACTGTAGACAGT
The DNA here is from genome assembly GCA_023053685.1 of Diadophis punctatus similis. Classification (NCBI taxonomy): domain Eukaryota; kingdom Metazoa; phylum Chordata; class Lepidosauria; order Squamata; family Dipsadidae; genus Diadophis; species Diadophis punctatus. The sequence goes on along the minus strand of JALIGW010000012.1, from coordinate 12,314,723 downwards.
CTAAGGTTAAAGTTTTGGGGGTTTGGGGAAGAAACCACAGAGTCAGGTAGTGCATTCCAGGCATTGATCCCTCTGTTGCTGAAGTCGTATTTTCTGCAGTCGAGTTTGGAGCGCTTTACATTTAGTTTGAATCTATTACGTGCTCGTGTATTGTTGCGGTTGAAGCTGAAGTAGTCATTAACAGGAAGGACATTTTGGTATATGATTTTATGAACTACATTTAGATCAGATCGGAGGTGACGTAGTTGTAAATTGTCTAATCCCAGTATTTCAAGTCTGGTGGAATAAGGTGTTTTATTGTGAGCGGAGGAGTGGAGGACTCTTCTTGTGAAATATTTCTGGACTACACTGCCTCAGTGTAGTCTTGCGATAAGGATCCCTGTTGTGGATATCACAAGGTGTTCTCCTAAAACTGACAGGGTCCATCTTTTAATCGGAGTCAGCTTGGATTTCAGTTGGCTGGGTTAGTAGTTAAGTGTTCACCAACGGCAAACAAAGGCCTTGTTATGTTCGAATTGTAACTTAGATGGCTTTGCGGGGTGTAAGGTTCAAAAGAGATTTCAAGCCATCCTTTCTGGAGGAATAGATGTTTGGAAAGCCAATTGCTGTTATTTCCAGATGGCCACAAGTGGATTTGTAAAATATTACTTTCCTTTTGAAGAAATAGCTGTACATATATTACTCACAGCCAGGGGTGGGTTCCACTTACCTTCCCTACTGGTTCGCATCGCGACGGAAGTGAAATGACCCTTCACGGAAATGACCCTCTGTGCATGCGCAGAAGCCTTTGCATATGCGCAGAGGGGTTTTTTTGCAAGCTGCGGCGACCGGAGGACCGGTTTGGGAGCGTGGACCGCCGGTCATTGCTGCCGGTTCAGCGAGCGGCGGCAAATTTCCGTTACTGGTTCTAAAGAACTGGCCCGAACCAGCAGCAACCCACTACTGTTCACAGCCCAGTGTTTGGTGCTCATAATGAGCCGAGGTGGCGCAGCGGTTAGAGGCAGTACTGCAGACCACTTTAGCTGACTGTGATCCGCAGGTCAGCGGTTCAGATCTCACCGGCTCAAGGTTGACTCAGCCTTCCATCCTTCCGAGGTAGGTAAAATGAGGACCCAGATTGTTGGGGGCAATATAAATATACATTGCTTCCTGGTGTAAACTGCTTAGAGAGTGCTTGCACTTTGAGGCGGTATATAAATCTCACTAATAAATAAATAAATAAATAAATAAATTCCTCAGAGAAATTGGTATTGACAGACTGAGCATGCAAGAGTAGAGAAGAATTGGTCTTGTAGGTAAGCTCTGGAGCTGCTGGTGCCATATCTTGGAAGAATATTGCAGGTATTTAGTGACTGTTTGAAGTTACAGTGGCGCTGAAAAGTGACTTATGACCTTTTTTCACACTTATGACTCTCCCCTCAGCACTCCTCCAAGGCAGGTATAACAAGACCCCATTAGCAGAACGAGTATGTATATGTGGTAAAGGTAGATATCACCCATGTTTTATTGCACTGTGAGTTATACAGAGTTTTTAGGTCAATGCGTATTCTCCCCTTATTAGAGAGATTACCAGGGAGGGCAGACAATTTTTATGTAGTCTATCTCCTCTGGGACTCAAACCCGGCTATCACACGAGCAGTAGCAAAATTCTGTGCAGCTGCAACGACCACAAGGAAAATCCGATTACAGAATTAAAGATGTTTAGTGCACCAATGTCTTCTAGATATCTCTAACAATTTTTAGAGAATCTATATTTGCACACGTACTTACCCGCTCTCCCATCATGTAACCAACGGTACCATGTATTTTATTATTATGGATGTTATTACTTATTATTATTAGTAGTAGTAGTAATATCTTTTAACACTATTGTAAACAGTGATAATTTTGTCTATTCCTGGTCTGTGACCGTAATAAAATATTATTATTATTATTATTATTATTATTATTATTATTATTATTATTATTATTATTATTATTATTATTATTATTATTTTAAATTAAATTAAAAAATTAATTATTTTAAATTAAACTAAAAATTAAATTAAATTAAATTAAATAATTAAATTAAATTAAATTAAATTAAATTAAATTAAATTAAATTAAATTAAATTAAATTAAATTTATTATTATTATTATTATTATTATTATTATTATTATTATTATTATTATTATTATTATTATTTTAAATTAAATTAAAAATTAATTATTTTAAATTAAACTAAAAATTAAATTAAATTAAATTAAATTAAATTAAATTAAATTAAATTAAATTAAATTAAATTAAATTAAATTAAATTAAATTAAATTAAATTAAATTTATTATTATTATCATTATTATTATTATTATCATTATTATTATTATTATTATTATTATTATTATTATTATTATTATTATTATTATTATTATTATTTATTAGTGACATTTATATACCACCTCACAGTGCAAGCACTCTCTAAGCGGTTTACACCAGTAAGCAATGTATATTTTGGATGGATGGAAAATAGAAGGATGGAAGGCTGAGTCAACCTTGAGCCGGTGAGATTTGAACAGCTGAACTGCAGCTAGCAGTCAGCTGAAGTAGCCTCAGTGCTGCACTCTAACTACTGTGCCACCTCGGCTCTTATTCCCTTTCTCATTCTCATTCTTGGTGGCACAGTGGTTAGAATGTCATATTGCAGGCTAATTCTGCCCACTGTCAGCAGTTTGATCCTGACTGGCTCAAGGTTGACTCAGCCCTCCATCCTTCCGAGGTGGGTAAAATGAGGACCCAGATTGTTGGGGGCAAGATGCTGAACTCTGTAAACCTCTTAGAGAGGGCTGTAAAGCTCCATGAAGCGGTATATAAAAGTGTTCTTGCTCTTGCTAAAAGCTTCTTGTTATTGTTTACATATTACCAGATCTCTTTACCTCTGAAGGATTCCACGGATTTTAAGTGTTGTTTAAATGATGCCTGTTGTTTTTTAAGGGACATCTGATAAATGACTTCCTTTACAACAAATGAGTTTGAATATACTTCTGTCTAGACAGAGAGGACCAATTCTATCCCTCTTTTCCAACACTATTGTTTTGATTGGAATTAGACCAAGAATAAATTTGGACCGGCACCCTTTATCAAGAGAAAGATACTCTGGTTCTCCCTGTGCCCTTGCATTATTTCCTTCCTTTTAAGGTCCAGGGAATGTGCCGCCTCGAGGTAATTTGTAAAGCTGAGACAAGTGATTACTGGAATATTTGCAAGGTTTTGCAAAAGTTAGACTCTTGTATGCTTTGATGGGTTGTGAATTATTCAGCATGATGAGCAAGTTCAATAGCTGGAGTACAGCGAAGTTGTTAGGGCTGCTGGCATTTGTTGCATCAAGGCAGAACTCAAGTAGAGCTTTGACTTGGCCAAGGAGGTCATATTCTCATAGTGTATTTCGATACGAGATTCCTAAAGCATCTTATTGTTGGGGGGGGGGGAGAATGGGCATAAATAGCCTTCCTTATGTAGATGAAATCTCTGGAGAAGGTTCTAACACTGGGAAAAGATGGAAGGAAAGAGAGGAAGAGGATGTCCAGCAGTAAGGTGGATGGACACAGTTACAGTGATGATAGTGCCCAGTTGGAAGATCTGAAAGACCAAGATGGGGACAGGTCATTACAGAAAAAAATCTATGTGGTTGCTAAAAGTTGACACTGACTTGATGGCACATAACCAATCAGTGCAGCTAAGAATTGAATTGAATTGAGTAGAATAGAATAATGGAATGGAATGAAATGGAATGAAATGGAATGGAATGGAATGGAATGGAATGGAATGGAGAGGAGAAGAGAAGAGAAGAGAAGAGAAGAGAAGAGAAGAGAAGAAATGAAAAGAGAAAAGAGAAAAGAGAAAAGAGAAAAGAGAAGAGAGAAAAGAAAAAAAGAAGAAAAGAAAAGAAAAGAAAAAAGAAAGGAAAGGAAAAGAAGAAAAGAAACGAAACGAAAAGAAAAGAAAAGAAAAGAAAAGAAAAGAAAAGAAAAGAAGAAAAGAAAATAGTGGATAGTGTAGGGTAGGGCAGAAGGAGAGGGGAAGGAGAAAAGAGAAGAAGAGAAGAGAAGAGAAGAGAAGAGAAGAGAAGAGAAGAGAAGAGAAGAGAAGAGAAGAGAAGAAATGAAAAGAGAAAAGAGAAAAGAGAAAAGAGAAGAGAGAAAAGAAAAAAAGAAGAAAAGAAAAGAAAAGAAAAAAGAAAGGAAAGGAAAAGAAGAAAAGAAACGAAACGAAAAGAAAAGAAAAGAAAAGAAAAGAAAAGAAAAGAAAAGAAGAAAAGAAAATAGTGGATAGTGTAGGGTAGGGCAGAAGGAGAGGGGAAGGAGAAAAGAGAAGAAGAGAAGAGAAGAGAAGAGAAGAGAAGAGAAGAGAAGAGAAGAGAAGAGAAGAGAAGAGAAGAGAATATTCTTTATTGACTAAGTGTGATTGGACACACTAAGAATTTGTCTGTGGTGCATTAGCTCAAGATAATATAATTTTGGTCTGTGAAGAAGCACACAAGAAGAATATTAAGTTCAGGCAGTATATCTATCTTAGATGACAGATGGTTTCCCTTAGGAAACGATGGAGGAGAAACAGATTATGGCTGCTTCCTCAAAGTTTTAAACTGTGCCTCTCATTGTGCATAGCCTGTGTAACTGTGAAGTAGACTTTCTCAACCTTGATAATTTTAAGATTTACAGATTAACAGAGTTGGAAGGGACCTTATAGGTCATCTAGTCCAACGCGTTTGCAACGCCTCGAGGTTTTTGTGATCCGTCCATGCCTGCTGAGCCCCTTCTAACAAATGTCGCCAAGTGAGTAACGCCCACTTCACCGCGAAAGCCTCCTCCTCCCAGATGGCCCAACCCCTCTCTGTTGGGGTTAGCTCCTGGGATGTGTAAGCACAGGGTTTATTTATTTTATTTATTTATTTATTTATTTATTATTCGCACTTGTATGCCGCCCACTCCACAGGGACTCTGGGCAGCTCACAACAATAAGAAATCTACATGCAAACAATAAACATCAAAAAACATTAAAAACAATAATTATTTAAAAACATTAAAAAACATTAAAAACGACAATTTTAAAAACCCCATGCAATTCCTTCATTCACAGGACCAAGAGTTTTTGATGTTATATTGAATTCATTGGCCCCAGGCCTGTCAACATAGCCAGGTTTTTAACGCTTTTCTGAAGGCTGGAAGGGTGGGAATAATGCGGATCTTGGGGGGTAGTGTATTCCAGAGAGCCGGTGCTGCCACAGAGAAGGCCCTCTCCCGTGGGCCCGCCAGCTGTCATTGTTTGGCTGACGGGAACATTAGCAGACCAACTCTGTGGGCTCTGATCGGTCTTAGGGAGGTATGCTGAAGAAGGCGGTCTCGGGGTAAACTGGTCCTAAACCATGTAGGGCTTTAAAGGTGATCACCAACACCTTGAATTGCGTTCGGAGACCTACGGGCAGCCAGTGCAACTCGCGAAGGATGGGTATCACATGGGTGTATCTAGGGTTGTAAATGTCCATTGACATTCTTCTGTAGCAACACCGCACCCACGGCAACGTCACTCGCATCGGCCTGCACAACAAACGGTTGCTTGCGGTCCAGATGTTTCAATATAGGTTCCCTTGCAAAGAGGACTTTCAAGGTTTTGAATGCCTGTTGACATTCTGTCGTCCAGGCTAAGGGCTGTCCAGGCCGGGGTTTGGTGTTTGTATGTTTAGTCCGTAACAGATCGGTCAAGGGCAAGGCGACCCATGCGAAGGACGGGACGAATTGCCGGTAAAAATTGGCGAAGCCCAAAAAACTCTGCAGTTGTTTTCTCATCCAAGGAGCTTGCCACTCCAACACTGTTTGGACTTGGCGCGGGTCCATCTCCACCCCTTGACTGGATATACGATAGCCAAGATAGTCCAACCGGATTTGATGGAATGCGCACTTGGAGAGCTTCGCAAACAACTTAGCCGCTAGGAGCTTTTGCAGCTGAAGTCCATGCTGGAGTTGAAGTCTACACATCTTAAAGTTTGCCAAGGTTGAGAATTACTGCTGAAATAAATGCCAATATTGCACAGTACCTTCCAATGGTCACTTTTCAAAAGGAAACCAAACCTGCAGAATGTGCCAACTTTGGACTGCAATGTTGAGGAGTCTAAATTTTAGTATAGTGGGGGATGGGCATGGTGACCTGGGTGATAGCAATAGCACTTTATAGCACTTTACTTATATACCGCTTCATAGTGCTTTACAGCCCTCTCTAAGCGGTTTACAGAGTTCAGCATATTGCCCCCAACAATCTGGGTCCTCATTTTACCGACCTCGGAAGGATGGAAGGCTGAGTCAACCTTGAGCCCGTGAGATTTGAACAGCTGAACTGCTGAACTAGCAGTCAGCCTGCAGTCGCAGCATTTAACCACTTATCCAGATACGCAAGCAGACCAAGATGAAGTTGCTATTTCTTTTCTTTTTCTTTTTGGCACATTCTTCTGAAAGATGACTAATCAATTCTCTCTCCCACATCTAAGCAACTGATGGAATCCTCTTTCTGCTTTTCTGACCACATCAATAGCTGTATGTGTCAGCTTGGAAGAACGAAGAGCAATAAATACACTTACAGGCAAATGGTGCCTTTCACGGGCCAGTGGTTTTTTGTGATCAAAAAGGCAATTTAATGGTCTTGTGTGATATTGGTGCCTCTGGCCTCTCATTTACGATTCCAATCCTGTATTGAATAATGGATTTTCCCAGCCAGCTCTGCCTAAAACACTATCTAAAGAAAAGGAAAAAAAACCCCATATTGAATACAAATTGTGATCCATTCAGAAAGACTAACTGTAGGTGTGCTTGAGGGTTGCCTCCTAAAATAGAGTTTGCATGTTTGAGTATCATGTACAAGGGCACATTTCTTACTTGGAAGACTTGTCCGGATCAAAAAGATATGGATGTTTTTTCTGGACTCCTTTTTTCCCAGAGAATCTCTGCATTTGTCCGTTCCTGGAATTCTCTTAGTAATACTTTAAAATGATTAGTTTAGTTTACTTTACTTTATTGTCATTGCACATGGTACAATGAAATTAAATGCCGTCTTCAGTGTACAATATAACTATAAAATAAAAAACACAAACATACATCCTTTACATTCTGTATAATTGAAATTGAAAACCCGATATTGCACTATGCCGTGGAATTCAATATGGCCCTGGGATAGAAGCTGTTTTTCGGCCTATTTGTCCTTGTTTTTATTATCCTGTACCGTCTGCCAGATGGTAATAGGTCAAAAAAAGGGTGCCCACGATGGGATGTATCTTTAAGAATGTTTTGAACTTTCTTAAGGAAGCGGGAGCTATAAAGCTCTTCCAAAGAGGGGAGAGGGCAACCAATGATCATCTGGGCAATGATGTTAACCCCGTGGAGCGCTATCCTATCTGCCACTGTGCAATTGGCAAACCATAAACAGGTGCAGTAAGTTAAAATACTCTCTATGGTGCAGCGGTAGAAGTCCACCATCAGTTTTTCATTCAGTTGTTGTTTCCTGAGAAGTCTCAGGTAGTATAATCTCTGCTGGGCCCTTTTGACCAGTGCTGCAATGTGAGCGCCCCAGGTCAGGTCCTCTTTTATGATAACACCCAGAAACTTAAAACTGGCCACTTCCTCCACTCGGTCTCCATTGATAAGCAAGGGCTGGATGTCTGATCTATTCCTTCTATAGTCCACTATAAGCTCCTTGGTCTTATTGGTGTTAAGGACCAAGTTATTTTTTTTTTGAATTTTTTTTAATAGCAATAGCAATAGCACTTTACTTATATACCGCTTCATAGTGCTTTACAGCCCTCTCTAAGCGGTTTACAGAGTTCAGCATATTGCCCCCAACAATCTGGGTCCTCATTTTACCGACCTCAGAAGGATGGAAGGCTGAGTCAACCTTGAGCCTAGTGAGATTTGAACAGCTGAACTGCTGAACTAGCAGTCAGCCTGCAGTCGCAGCATTTAACCACTGCACCACTTCAGCTCTTTAAATTTTCTCTCCACATCAATCATACATAAATCAATGCATATACCTTACAGTACATAAAAAACATATATAATTAAACATTTCTATTATCATGCTACATAATATCAGTCTTTATTTTCTTTTTCCCTTTACACTCCCCTCCATTTCCACCTTCTCTATCTACCTTCTTACCCCTTCTCTCCCCGTCTTCCTCTTCCCACAACCACCTTCTACTCTCCGACCTGCTTCCTCTTTCCCCTTCTAAACCTTTCTTTGAGTGCTTCTAATTCTAGTATCTCTGATATTTAACAGACTGATCATTTATTACCATTACTTATCAATGTCTCTTTTTTATCTCATATCATATTTATAACCATTGTCCTTTACTCTAGGTATACACCAGTGGTGGGTTCCTGCCGGAGCTGTCCAGTGTGTAGCTCCGGTAAGGAACGGCCAATTGCGCAATTTGCACGTGACCGCTCCGGAGCCGTCTCTGCCGGTCCATTGCGCGCATCGCCATCTTTTTGTGAGAATCTTTGGGTGATTTTGCTTCTGTGCATGCGTGGAAGCAAAATTGCGCCAAAATCTCTCTCTCGCGCGCTTCCCCTCACAAGATTTCAGCGCGATTTTGCTTCCACGCGTGCGCAGAAGCAAAATCGCACGAGGGGGTCTGCGCACGTAGCAAGCACGCGTGTGCCCGAAACGTGGTGCCCACCCCTGGTATACACTGCCCCAGCCCCTGGTATACACTTTTATTTTAAAGCTACCTCCTTAAAATTCTATTTTTGTCATCTGGGTTACTCCATTTATTCTTCACTTTCTATCTTTTAGTATAAAAATCATTCTGATTCAATTTCTAAATATATTCGTTTTCTATCCAATCATAAAACTTCATCCAAATATTAAGGACCAAGTTCTTGTCTTCACACCACGAAAGCAGCCGACGATACACTGAAAAAAGAGTGTCCAGCCGCAGCATCTATGTGCACAGCCATCTTGAATGGCCATGAAATGCTTAATTTTTATAAAAATACTACGAGGCCGGGCAAAGCAACAGAATTTCTCCTTAACTGTATACCAGTGATAAATTAGTTTTTAATTTTTATTATACTGGAAATCATCTGGGCTTCTATAAATGGATAGCATTAAAGAATGGGATGGACTGGTCATTTTAATCCCATGTCCTCAGGGTACTATTGATATAAATAGTGCATATGATAAGACCTGTGTTTTATATTTACAACATTTGGTGCAGCATGTGCTTTCAGTAAGCCAGAGGCATAAATTCATCATAAGGACCGCATCCTACCACATTCCTCCCTACGACCAGTTAGGTCCCATCAGCCAAACAATGTCGGTTGGCGGGCCCAAGGGGGAGAGCCTTCTCTGTGGGAGCCCCATCTCTCTGGAACCAACTCCCACCAGAGATCCGGACCATCCCCACTCTACTGGCCTTCCACAAAGCCGTAAAGACATGGCTCTTCCGGCAGGCGGGGTGAAGAAGAAGAAGATCGGATTCCCCCTGAATGAATGGTTTTAAAACGATGTTATGTTTTAAATTGTTACGTTTTTTTATTGTACTGTTCTTATTCCTATTGTACGCCGCCCTGAGTCCCACGGGATTAGGCGGCCTATAAGAACTTTTAATTAAATTAAATTAAATAATCTGCTAAAGGATAATGTCTATTCCCCCCCCCCCTTATGCTTTTTAGCGGTTGAATCAAAGACACTGCAGGGAGATACTGGAGAACACAGTTTTAATGTCCCTGGAATGTACATCATTGAAAACACAACGGTTGAATTTCAGAGGAGCCCAGAGAGAGAAACGATAAAAATCCCAGGGCCTCTTGGAGCAGATTTCATTATCAAGGTAAGACACTTTGTGCTGTGCCAAGGTTTTGCCTGGAAATTCCTGTAACATCACCCCGTCCCACCCAGCCTGGCAGGGAAGGTATGTTGCCTACCTCATCAGCCAAAGAATTCTGACTTGTGGGGTCCAGAAAGAGAGCCTTCTCTGCCGACCCACCTGTGGAACACTCCACGATCAGAAGTGAGGCAGACCCCCTGGCCTGCCATAAAGATATAAAAACATGGCTTTGACCAGAAGTGGGTTCCTGCCGGAGCTGCCCCATACGCCGCTCCGGTAGGGAGCGGCGGATTTCGCAACCGCTCCGGAGCCCTCTCTGCCGGTCCACCCGGCACGTTGCCATTTTTTCCCCGTGATTTTCGGGCGATTTTGCTTCTGCGCATGCGCGGAAGCAAAATTGCGCCGAAATCTTGTGAGGGGACGCGCGCGAGAGATTTTGGTGAGATTTTGCCTCCGCGCATGCGCGGAAGCAAAATCACGCCGAAATCTCACACACACGTGCGCCCCCTTGCGAGATTTTGATGCGATTTTGCTTCCGCGCATGCGCAGAAGCAAAATCGCGCAAGGGTGTGTGTGCGCGTAGCGAGCCCGTGTGCCCCCGAAGCATGGAGATGCGTGCGCATGGCTCCGGCAGCAAGGTAAGTGAGCAACCCGCCCCTGCCTTTGACCCAGAGGTGGGTTCCTGCCGGTTTGGACCGGTTCTATAGAACCGGTAGTAAAAATAAGGACTGGTTCTCCGAATCGGCAGTAACGGCAGCCTGGCCACGCCCCCTAGCCGGTTCTTTCGGCAGTGCCATAGGCACCATCATCTTGTTTTTCGCTTCTGGGCAGAGGGTGAAAAAGCGCGTGCAACGGTGGCGCGCTCATGAGCAGAGCGATCGAGCACGTGCAAAGCGCCTGCTTCCAAACCAGTAGGGAAGGTACATAGATTTCACCGCTGCCTTAAATGTGATGAATCAATAATTTTGAACACGTTTTGTTCAACAAATGACAACTTCAGCAGCAAAGAGAAAATGCTACAAAGCAGGCCAGACTAAGAAACCAACATCCTATAATTCAGAACTATTTTTTACTGTAAAAGAATCTCGCAAGTCTGAATATGCTTGTGAACTAAGGAGGAGCCTGTCTCTAGCTGTAGGGAGGAAATATTTTCTCAAATTAGTTTCTTAGCCCAGGCTGAAGGCAAGCCCATCTTATCTGTCTGTGGACTTGGTAGTGCCTGTCCCTCTTGTCCTTCACTCCGCCCTCTTTAGAAAGTGATAGAATGCACTCAATTGAATGTGTATGTATAGCAATAGCACATAGACTTATATACCGCTTCACAGTACTTTGCAGCCCACTCTAAGCGGTTTACAGAGTCAGCATCTTGCCCCCAACAATCTGGGTCCTCATTTTACTGACCTGGGAAGGATGAAAGGCTGAATCAACCTTGAGCCGCTCAGAATCGAACTCCTGGAGTGAGTAATGAATTCAGAATGGAACAACTACTTGCCATAGCCAACTCACCACAGCCAGCTCACCACGGCATACTCACTGCAGGACGATTTAACAATTCTATGTAATTATTTCAAATAAATAAAAAAAGTATTTTAATTGTTGTCATTCACATTTCATTTTGTGTCCCTCCTTTTGCATCCTTTTTAAAATGATTTTATCCCATCATTTTTTTCAATATTAGTGTAACTCTTGTCCTGCAATGAGTTGCTGTGGTGAATGGTCCTGCAGTGAGTTGGCTGCGGTAAGTTGACTCACTACGAGTTGGCTGTAGTGAGTTGATCATGGCAAGTTGGCCATGGCAAATGATCATAGATCCCAGTGAGTTAGCCCTGCAGTACTGCATTCTAACCACTGCGTCACCACGGTTCTTATAAGTCACTCAGCAGTCGGGCTCAAAGGTTCTGCCTGTAGGTTCTGCCCATGAGGTCTTTTTTCTCCCTGCCTGTGGTCATGTGGCTTTCGGCGTTGCATTTGGGTGCATGACCAAGGATTGCCAACATGCAGCTTTCCAATGTGTTGTAATGGGATTGACTCTCTTTAGGCCAGATATGCTGCTGCCAAAGATAGCATGGTTCAGTTCTTCTTCTATCAGCCCATAAGTCACCAGTGGAGACAGACAGAATTCTTCCCTTGCACGGTGACATGCGGAGGAGGTGAGTAATGCATGTGGCTTTGGGAGCATGTACAGCTGTGGATGTGAAGCGATAGATATATAGCTTTCAGGGTGAGATTTGTGAGTGATGCAATAAATTGGTGCAGTGTTGTAACTCCAGTCTCTTCCCTGTCTGTATTTAAAATGGAGAGCAGAAGTTTCACATTTGCACCAGTTAAGGCATATACTAGTGATCCATTCAGGACAAACGGCTGTCAAACACCAAATCCTGCATATTGAAAAGAAATATGAGCCAGCAGTGTGCTGCAGCTGCCAAAAAAGCCAATGCAGTTCTAGGCTGCATGAACAGAGGGATAGAATCAAGATAATGTGAAGTGTTAATACCACTTTATAATGCCTTGGTAAGGCCACACTTGGAATCCTGCATTCAGTTTTGGTCGCCACGGTGTAAAAAGGATGTTGAGACTCTAGAAAGAGTGCAGAGAAGAGCAACAAAGATGATTAGGGGACTGGAGGCTAAAACATGTGAAGAACGGTTGCAGGAACTGGGTATGTCTAGTTTAATGAAAAGAAGGACTAGGGGAGACATGATAGCAGTGTTCCAATATCTCAAGGGATGCCACAAAGAAGAGGGGGTCAAACTATTCTCCAAAGCACCTGAAGGGCAGGACAAGAAGCAACGGGTGGAAACTAATCAAGGAGAGAAGCAACTTAGAACTAAGGAGAAATTTCCTGATAGTTAGAACAATTAATCAATGGAATGACTTGCCTCCAGAAATTGTGAATTCTCCAACACTGGAAATTTTTAAGAAGATGTTGGATAACCAATTGTCTGAAGTCGTGTAGGGTTTCCTGTCTAAGCAGAGGGTTGGACTAGAAGACCTCCAAGCTCCCTTCCAACTCTGTTATTCTAAATTCAAACATTTGAGGGAGAATTGGGGAAGTATGTCCCAAAGATGCTTCTTCAAAGAGGCAACTTGACTTTCCAGTTTTTCTTTGAAGACATTTCGCATCTCATCCAAGAAGCTTCTTCAGTTCTGGATGAGAAGCGAAATGTCTCCTAAGAAAAACCAGAAAGTCCAGTTGCCTCTTGAAAAAGCTCCTTTGCAACTGGTCAACGCTTACTTTTAGCAATGAAGAGGCAAACCAACAATATGGTGGACAGCCATGTCTTATTCCTGCCTGCCCCACCTACTGGGAAATGATGCACGATCTGCATCATTTCCCAGTATTCATCATCTGCATATGCAGACAATTTCAATAGCAATAGCAATAGCACTTAGACTTATATACCGCTTCATAGTGCTTTACAGCCTTCTCTAAGCGGTTTACACAGTTCAGCATGTTGCCCCCAACAATCTGGGTCCTCATTTTACCGACCTCAGAAGGATGGAAGGCTGAGTCAACCTTGAGCCGGTGAGATTTGAACAGCTGAACTGCTGAACTAACAGTCAGCTGAAGTAGGTTGCAGTGCTGCTTTTAACCACTGTGCCACCTCGGCTCAGTGTTAATGGGGAAGGATATTAAAAGAATAGCGACCTCAATAAAAATGTTAAAAAGTCCCCAAAAATTATTTCCCAGAAAGTGGATACTGGAAGAACAGGCGACTCCCACAGAGGCTAAACTGGAGTGACACTGGTGGAAACAGAGATAAACTAACACAAGGACAGGTGGTCCTTGACTTATAACCATTCATTTAGTGATTATTTGAAGTTACAACAGCACTGAAAAAGTGACTCATGACCAGTCTTCACACTAATGACCATGGCAGCATCTGCACAATTACACAATTAAAAAAAAAATCACAATCACATGGGAACTGGCATGCGTTTATGAGGGTTGACCATTTTTCACACTTAGGACCATGGCAGCATCCCCGTGGTCAGGTGACCCAAATTCAGACGCTTGGCAACTGACTCATATTTATGACGGTTGCGGTATCCCAGGATAGCAATAGCACTTAGACTTATATACAGAATTCAGCATATTGCCCCCAATAATCTGGGTCCTCATTTTACCCACCTCGGAAGGATGGAAGGCTGAGTCAACCTTGAGCAGGTGAGATTTGAACAGCTGAACTGCTGAACTGCAGTGCTGCACTTTAACCACTGCGCCACCTTGGCTCATTGGGATCACGTTGTTCCCCTTTTGCGACCTTCTGACAAGCAAAGTCAATGGGGAAACCCAGATTCACTTAACAACTGTGTTACTAACTTAACAACTGCATCTATTCACTTAGTGGCAACAGAGTTCGCAAAATGGGGCAGGATTCATTTAACACCTGTCTTGCTTAGCAACAGAAATTTCAGTCTCGGTGGTGGTCGTAAGTCCAGGACTGTCTATACACATACACCTACGCAAAGTGCAATCCGACTTGTAGTATCAGCTTCGAAAGCCGAAATGTAGAAGCAACACTCTTGGGCTTGCAAAAGAATGCATTTCTTCCTTTGCTTTTGTTTGTTTTTTCTCGTTCCCTCTCTTTAAGTAAGAAATGAGCCAAAAATATAGGTTGGACATTAATCTTAATAGTGTATTTTAGAAAAGTTGCTCTGTTTCTTGGCTCCGGCCTAAATGCTTCCTGAGGTAAGGTTGTTTAGCCATTGTCAACTCCCATTTGGCTTCTTTCCCCGGCTTATAAATGACTGAAATATTTTCTGGAGACAATCGTTTTCAAAACAAAACCAAGAGAAGGGAGGAGTAAATGAGCAGCCATCTGTCATTCAGCGGATTATTTGTTCAAAACAGCCTTCGATTCTCTGCCATGGAGTCCGAAGGGATTTCGCAAGCCATGTGCGTCCCATAAAATGTAGCTGGGTTGAAATAAACGGTTGAAATGCTCAGCATTTACCAGCGTTTATTGGAACTTCTTTTACTTGTTCAATGGATTTGGTGCAGGATGTTAAAATTATTATAATGCTCAATTTTTCTTCCGGGGTTTTCATTCCTCTGTGTGATGATACTTAATATGACGAAAGTTGCTTCCTTAGAAACCTTTGATTTGTAACCCTGCAGGCTTTTCCACCTTGGCCAATGTTTGCTTGCTTGTCTCCACCTTGCAGTTTGTTCTTGGGGGGGCCGGGTCCTTTTTGTTTGCTTGCTTAAAAACCGACACACACACACACACACCACCTTATAAAGAAGCCTGCCCTTCCCTGCGAATGAGTTTCTCTTCCTTCCTCTTCCTCCTTAATTGTAATCCGAGGAAACCGCACAGAACTTCATAGGATTCTTACGTAGATCCCTTGCACCGGGCGGCTTTCTTGAGAGTCCTGTTTTCTTTGTCTTCACCTCCTGTTGCTGAGCACGGAGGAGCCAGGCTAAAAATATTTGTGGTTTTGCAGGGCTGGGCCGAGTGGTGGGTTTGGCTCTCCTCTTTAGTGATTGCGGCTTCCAGTTTTAATTACTTTTGGTGTTGCCTGAAGCCACAGGAAAATCTGCCAATGATACATTTCTGTGAGCTACCTCAGTATATATAGCATGGTAAGCTGCTTGCAGATTTTAGTCAGCATGCTATGGAAGAAGTTCAGAAAAAAGTCCAAGATTTCTGCTTCTGGACATCCCACTTCCTTCCTTCCTTCCTTCCTTCCTTCCTTCCTTCCTTCCTTCCTTCCTTCCTTCCTTCCTTCCTTCCTTCCTTCCTTCCTTCCTTCCTTTTTCCTTTTTCCTTTTTCCTTTTTCCTTTTTCCTTTTTCCTTTTGCAAGTTCTGCGTTATTAGGATTGAAGCTTGCAGTAGATTTTAGGAGCTTGCCAGAGATTCAACCTCCAAGCCACAGAGGAAGTTCAGGAAAATGGCGTGCCTGTTTCTTTAATGTAGATAGATTTTGAAATGACATGAACTCAGATAACAGATAACAGATTAACAGAGTTGGAAAGGACCTTGTAGGTCATCTAGTCCAACCCCCTGCTCAAGCAGGAGACCCTACACCATTTCTGACAGATGTCAGTCCAGTCTCCTCTTGAAAGCTTCCAGTGATGAAGCTCCCACAACTTCTGAAGGCAACTTCTGTTCCACGGGTTGATTGTTCTCACTGTCAGAAAATTTCTCTTTATTTCCAGGTTGAATCTCTCCTTGTTCAGTTTCCATCCATTATTCCTTGTTTGTCCTTCAGGTGCCTTGGAAAATAGCTTGACCCCCTCCTCTCTGTGGCAGCCCCTCAAATATTGGAAGACTGCTATCATGTCTCCCTGGTCCTTCTCTTCACTAGACTAGCCATGCCCAGTTCCTGCAACCGTTCTTCATATGTTTTAGCTTCCAGCCCCCTAATCATCTTGATTGCTCTTCTCTGCACTCTTTCTAGAGTCTCAACATCTTTTTTATAGCGTGGTGACCAAAACTGGATGCAGCATTCTGAGTGTGGTCTTACTAAGGCTTTATAGAGTGGTATTAGTACCTCCCTTGCTCTTGATTGTATTCCTCTGTTAATGCAACTTAGGATTGTATTGGCTTTTTTTGCTGCTTATCTGCGAAACTCACATGGACCAGAAATAGTCAAAATAACATCCTGTTTGCATCAAGGATAACTAAGTATTCAGTCTATATAACTAGGAATAATGAGGTTTTGAGAGGGAAGAGAAAATTAAGTCAATACAGGTAGTCTTCCATTTATTTTTTTATTTTTATTTTTTTTTGCATTTGCCTTTTATTTTTTTTTATTTTTTTTTCTTTTTTGAAAAAATAGTTTTATTGAGTTGTTTTAAAATGTACAAAAATACGAAAAGACATAATACGAAAGCAAAAGGAAAAGAGAAAAAAACCATACAAAAAACAACATAAAAAAAAAGACGTATGCATATATATATGTATACTTATATAGGTATCTATACATAAATCCATCTTATTTGTTACTATATATTTTCACATTTAATAGTATTCTAAATACATGAATACAGAAAAAAAAGCTATATATTGACACACACACACACACACACACATACACACATACAAAAAATATATGTACATACATATAAATACAATAAGGAAAAACAGAAAAAAAAGAGAAAAAAAATTGTATAAATTTATTACAGCGTTTGCGTATCGTGTCATTTCAATATCTAGTTTGTTTTATCCCTAGCTTATCATCAGTCTTTCTCAATTTGATTATTATCACCCTTAAAGTAGTTGATTTGTTTATTTATTGTTTATTTTCCATCCACTTATACCTTCTTATGGTATAAGATAAATGGTAGTCTTCCATTTATGATGACAATTGAGCCCCAAATTTCTGTTGTTAAGTGAGATATTTGCTAAGTGACCTTTGCCCCATTTTACGACCTTTCTTGCCATAGTTGTTAAATGAATCAGTGCAGTTGATTAGTTACCCGGTTGTTAATTGAATCTGGCTTCCCCATTGACTGTGCTCGTCAGAAGTTCGCAAAAGGGGATCACATCAGAGGTGGGTTCCTTCCGGTTCAGACTGGTTCGCCCGAACCGGTAGCAAACCGCTGGTGACATCACGGAGCTGGTTCGGTTGGTGCCGGTCTGTGGATGCCGCCATCTTTTTTTTGGATTTCTTTTTGAATTTTTTTGGGGGGGAATTTTTTTCTGATTTTTTTCTGGCACTGCTCATGTGCCGCCATCTTGTTTTTGGCTTTTTTTTGGGGGGTGTTTTTGGAATTTTTGCAATGCGCATGTGCACGCATGCTTTGCGCGTGTGCGCCAATGAGGTGCGGCCATGCGGCACGGGAGGAAGCAAACTGGCGGCGAGGTAAGTTAGAACCTACCCGTGGATCACATGACCCCGGGATGCTGCAACCGTCATAAATATGAATCACTTGTCAAGCATCGAAATGTAAATCATGTGACCCTGGGTATGCTGCAACAGTCATAAGTGTGAAAAATAGTCGTAAGTCCCTTTTTTTCATTGCCATTGTAACTTTGACCATTCATTAAATGAACTGTTGTAAGTCGAGGACTATACAATATTTTCTAGACAGGTAGTCCTCAACTTAACAACCACTCATTTAGCAACCAAGAAAAGTCGTAAAATGGGACAAACTCACTTAGCAAGCTTTTCATTGAACAACGTGAATGGTGGGCTCAATTGTGGTCATAAGTTAAGGACTACCTGTTTGAAAACCTGGATCCTTGTTGATGGAAAGATGAGGGAACTGCGTCTTCCCAAAGCGCCGGGTTCCACCGCTCAGAGGGTTACAAAGGGTTGATGCACATTCCGATGGCTCGGTTGTCATCATGGGGGAATCGGAACAGGTGGGAATGTGCCTTGTTGATGGGAAGGGAGTGTGTAACCGAAAAGGGAAGCAGCTGTTGTGATCGTATGGCTGTGCAAATGTATTGCGTGGTTGTGGATGGTATGCCACTCTCTTTGCCAGTGTGGTAAGACATTGTTAGTGGAAAAGACTAATGCAGTGTTTCCCAACCTTGGCAACTTGAAGATGTCTGGATTTCAACTCCCAGAATTCCCCAGCCAGCGAATGCTGGCTGGGGAATTCTGGGAGTTGAAGTCCAGACATCTTCAAGTTGTCAAGGTTGGGAAACACTGGACTAATGGAAGAGGTGTGAGGCCTTACAAGGAGAAATGTGGGACTGGATAGTTAGGCCTAGTTGATCATCAGATATGGCCTATTCTCACCCCATTCTAGGTTATCAGCTGAACTCTGCAGAATGCTTGGATATCCGTTCCAAGCGGGTGGTACCAGATCAGTATTGCCATTACTATCCTGAAAACAAGAAACCCAAACCAAAGCTGAAAGAATGCAACATGGATCCCTGCCCTTCAAGGTTTGTATGCCAATGTGTAAATGGGTGGTTGGCATTTTAGTTCCCAAGTCCTTGCCAATTCCTTTTTATTTATAACTAGCCAGGCGCCCATCCCTCAGAAAGGCAGTGGTGGGCTGAGCTCTCAATATATGTAGGGAATGTATCTGTACTCTATGCTACTCTACATTACAGTACGCTACTCTATGCTATGTTAGTCTCCTCACCTTTCCCTTTCCCTCTCCCTCTCCCTCTCCCTCTCCTCTCCTCTCCTCTCCGCCTCTGCCTCTCCTTTTTCCTCTCCTTCTCTTTCTCCTTCTCCCTCCCTCTCCTTCTGCCTCTCCTTCTCCCTCTCCCTTCTGCCTCTCCTCTCCTCTCTCCCTCTGCCTCTCCTTTTTCCTCTCCTCCTTCTCCTTCTTTCTCCTTCTCTTTCTCCCTCTCCCTTTCCTTCTGCCTCTCCCTCTCCCCTCCTCTCCTCTCTCCCTCTGCCTCTCCTTTTTCCTCTCCTCCTTCACTTTCTCTTTCTCCCCCTCCTTCTGCCTCTCCCTCTCCTCTCCTCCCCACTCCACTCCACTCCACTTCTTCACTCCACTCTTCTTTACTCTATTTTTTAATATAGAAATGAATTGACACTCTGGTGTTCTTGTATTTGTGTACTCATATTCTTGTGTGACTTCTTTTTAACTCTGTTTCTGTTTCTCTGGGGTTGCTCTAAACTTAACACCACTTGGTCTGAGGTGAAGATTCTTCCCGGAGAACTGCAAGGATAAAATTCTGATTTCTCAAACGGGGAGATTCAGGGAAGATAATTAAAAACGTCATTAGGTGGGGATGGTGTCTGTCAGAATGAGGTTCCAACATGATACGATCTTGGCTCGGGGGAAATGATATGATCATGTATGGAAAAATGTTTCGAGGTCACCATCAGAGGTGGGTTTCAGCAGGTTCTGACCAGTTCTGAAGAACCGGTAAATACCACCTCTGACTGGCCCCGCCCCCATCTATTCTCTGCCTCCCGAGTCCCAGCTGATCGGGAGGAAATGGGGATTTTGCAGTAACCTTCCCCTGGAGTGGGGAGGGGAGGGAGATTTTACAGTATCCTTCCCCTGCCACGCCCACTAAGCCACGCCCACAGAGCCGAGGTGGTGCAGCAGTTACAGTGCAGTACTGCAGGCTACTTTAGCTGACTGTGATCAGCAGTTCAGCTGTTCAAATCTCACCGGCTCAGGGTTGACTCAGCTTTCCATCCTTCCGAGGTAGGTAAAATGAGGTCCCAGATTGTTGGGGGCAATGTAAATATACATTGCTTAATGGTGTGAACCGCTTAGACAGTGCTTGCACTATGAGGCGGTATATAAATCTCACTAATAAATAATAAACCGGTAGTAAAAAAAAAATTTGAAACCCACCACTGGTCACCATCCCCTGAAATGTGGCCAATGCCTGAGGATTCTGGTACATTTTGACCTCCATGGATGTTGCTGAGGAACGAGAGGTCATTGCCACAAGGAGATACCTTCCCAGCCCTCATTCTTCCACCTTTAGAGTCCAGAGAACAATTAATGAATCCAAGATGCTAAAACTCTTCACCGTCACCATTACTTGTCCTTCCTCTTTAAGGCATTCTGGTTTTCCCAGTTTGCTCATTGGGAATGATTGACTCATTGGGAAGTGATCATCACATGACTTCCTTTCCTTTTGGATCAGCCTCTGAAAGCTTCAATCTATTTTAAGGGAAATGGGCTCAAATTCTGTACCACATCTGGCTTGTGCCAAGTTCCTAAAGCAGCTGCAGTGTACATATTGAGTTGCACAATGACATTTAAGGCTGCTGGCCGTTGGACCGTCTGGTGCTGTTTCCTGGCTCGGCAAAAGTATCTTAAAATAACATTTAATATCTAGCCCAAAGCCTTAAATGCCAGCTGGCAGAGTCGCTGATATATCCAATGAATAAAAGGGAAATACTTAGGGTGTATTTTATTTCCTATAACTAAATTGTCCTTTTCTTCTAATCCCAGTTGAATAAAATCATTCAGTTGTGAGATCTCAAAAGCTCGGCTGCACAGAGGTTCCCAGATCCTTCCTGCAGGTCCATCCTCCTCGCAAAACTGGAATTCAGGGCATAAATGGTTACACAAACTCTCAGGAGGATCCAATCTAAGTTGGTCACTGGGACCAAAAGTTTATTCTTCTTCCAAGCTTCCGGGCTCATCCTCAGAGAACTTCTCTCTCCCCATAATATATGCACTGGGCTGTTTTACACATTGTATTTATAGGGTGCCTGGTTGTATGTGGCTTTTAGTTGTTAATTAGGGTGTTGTTGACCAGGTTGATGGCCGTGCACAACCGGGCACCATATAAATACAACACATAGAACAGCGTTTGAAGGTTCGTTCTCCAAGCTTGTGGGTTGGTTTCTGAACATTTCATTACCAGGCTAGGTAACATCTTCAGCGGAGTTTAGGGAATGTCAGTGTAAGTGTCCTTCTGTACCCTCATTTGACACACCCACACCTGACTGTCACGGTGTGAATATTGTCAGTTGTATGTCTATGCAGGATGATGCACCCCTATCCTAATATTGATAGGGGTGCGTGATATGATCTTGTACGCATGTGTGCATTCCTAAGCTACCATTCCTTCCTTCTGCCTTAGCTCTTGACCTGAACGGTCACGTTTCTTAGCAAAGATGTAATTATTCAGGATTTATTGTTTTTGTACTGAAATAAATATTTTCTATTAGACTTTTAATCTCGGCTTCATTTCTAACTGTCTGAATTCCAAGTAAAGATCCAAATCGCCTCTATGAGATTTTATTCTCACTCCCAACACTGACCCATCACAAGACTTACTGACCACACGAAGCCCTTATAAACAGAAGAACATGGACACTGACATCCCCTAAACTCCACTGAAGATGTTACCTAGCCTGGTAACAAAACTTTCAGAAACCAACCAAGCTTGAAGAATGAATCTTCACCCTCATCCTACACCCGAGCTACAGATATTTGCCACTGTTGCACATAGTCCACACATTCTTGCCCAGTACACACATTCTTGAGAAAGTGAAGTTACCTGAGGATGGGCTCCAATAAGAGCCCGAAAGCTTGGAAAAAGAATGAAGCTTTGGTCCTGGCGACAAACTCATATTGGATCTTGCAACATTACCCTGGGACAGTGGTGGGATTCAAATTTTTTTTACTGCCGGTTCTGTGGGCGTGGCTTGGTTGGTGTGGCTTGGTGGGCGTGGCAGGGGAAGGATACTGTAAAATCTCCATTTCCTCCTGATCAGCTGGGACTCGGGAGGCAGAGAATAGATGGGGGCGGGGCCAGTCAGAGGTGGTATTTACTGGTTCTCCGAACTACTCAAAATTACCACTACCGGTTCTCCGAACTACTCAAAATTTCTGCTACCGGTTCTCCGAACTACTCAAAATTTCTGCTACCGGTTCTCCAAACTACTCAAAATTACCGCTACTGGTTCTCCGAACTACTCAAAATTACCACTACCGGTTCTCTGAACTACTCAAAATTTCTGCTACCGGTTCTCTGAACTACTCAAAATTGCCACTACCGGTTTTCCGAACTACTCAAAATTTCTGCTACTGGTTCTCCGAACTACTCAAAATCTCCGTTACTGGTTCTCCGAACTACTCAAAATTTCCGCTACCAGTTCCCCAGAACTGGTCAGAACCTGCTGAAACCCACCTGTGCCCTGGAACGCATATATTTGCCTTCCTTCACGTGAGAGACAGATAGGCAGCTCTTCGAACAGTTAAACTTTCTGGAGCTTCACAAAGGTTTTATTAAAGGGTGAGGAAGTGTGTAATATGAGGATTTGCTGCTAAATATTGAGAATTCTACAGATGAAGGTGCTAAAATCCCGGGGGGGGGGGGGGTTGAACGTTCTACTTTGTTTCCTATTACTTCTGCTCGGAGTTATTAGGACCAAGTTAAAGTCTGAGGGTTGGAATGCTCAGCCTCCAGACTTGTGTGACATCTCCTTCAGTTGGAGACCTCTGAGCTCAGTTGCTGGAGATGGGCCAGAACGTTTGAGATGGAATCCATGGAGAAGCAGATAGACCCTGCTGTTTTCCTAATCACACCAGGGCAAAATGCTGGGGCTTTGCCATTTTGATCCCTGGCCCTTCCGGAACAAAGTTTTTGCATATCACTGTCCCCTTCTGTGCCTCAAGAAGACTCTGAGGCTTGTTACGTTCACCATTCCAGATAGCACACTAATCCCTGAAGCAGCGGTATTAATTTACGTAGTTCCACCCATCTACAAGGGAACTCTAAAGGGAACGAAAAGATGCGTGCCAGCCCTTAGAGGCTAAAAACAGAAATTAAGAGGCAGGAAGGGAAACGGGAAAAGAATTTGCAAGCATTTCAATTAAACACCCTTTTGCAAAGAATGTTTCCAAGCAGATCTTTTGAAACAAGGTCAGAGGAGAAGAATGTCTAGGTTGAAGACACCCTCTACTTGAAAGTAGAATGGAACGGAACGGAACGGAACACAACAGAACAGAACAGAACAGAACAGAACAGAATAGAATAGAATAGAATAGAATAGAATGAGTTGGAAGGGACCTTGGAGGTCTTCTAGTCCAACCCCCTCTTTGGAGGAAACCCTACATCACTTTAGACAAATGGTTGTCCAGTCTCTTCTTAAAAACTTCCAGTGTTGAAGCATTCACAACTTCTGGAGGCAAGTCGTTCCACTGATTAGTTATTCTCACGGTCAGGAAATTTATCCTTAGTTCTAGGTTGCTTCTCCTCTTGATTAGTTTCCATCCATTGGTTCTTGTCCTGCCTTCTGGTGCTTTGGAGAATAGCTTGACTCCCTCTTTTTTGTGGCAGCCCCTGAGATATTGGAACACTGCTATCATGTCTCCCCTAGTCCTTCTTTTCTCCTACTTCCAGGCAGGTCTTTCATACATGTAGAGAACCAGGGAGTTGACCTTGGAGAAGAAATCAAAGAGGCCTTAGGAAAACACCAGGTGCAGAAGAAACAAGTCCAGAGAGGCAGGAGAGACTCAGACTAGCTCCCCACAAAGACCACTGACTCCCTAGAATAAAAGAAGAAGGTGGAAAGGAAAATTCAGACATCGCGATTTAGTTCCTGTCTTCCTACGGAGTCTCTTTCCTGATTTGGTCTACCTTGCAGGGCTGACAGTAAACAAAGTAGGGGGAGAACGTTCTCCAGGCTAAAGACACTTGTAAGCCTCCTGCATTTTTTCCATTTCACACCTTTTCTGTGTTGTAGATAAGATGGGGTAGCAGTGTGGTGATCTTAGCTTGGGTAGTATCTAGATCTTTCACCTGGAAGCCTATTTCATTCTGCTAGAATTTTGGAACGACAGAAATATTCATGGAAAACCTAATTTCTGAGGAGGGATTGGAAGTATAAAAAGGCTTCACAATGGTGTTTAGGAAGCAGCTCCTTCTATAAGAGGCAGTGAAGACCCTAACTCCAGATGGTTAATATCCGAAACTCTGGATATGTGTTTTATTCTGCTGTAGCTCCACAATCCCAGCTAATAATGGAAGAAACTATAAATGTGTTTTGTTCAGGCCCAGTGAGTTCATTGTGGATGTCATAATCTCTAAAGTAACATCAGCTTCCAGACCCCTCTCTCCCCCATCCATCCACCCACAAACCCCACCAACTCTTCTCAGGGACTAGGAAAATTACTGCTGCAGTAATTTCGTGTTTTTACAAAAAGTCCCGGAATTATATTCCTCTTTGTTAGCTAACTGGTTTCTTTACTTACCTCCTTGGGAAAATTAAGTTCGACAATTAAGGTAGGACAGCCAAGAAGAGGACACCCACCGTAGCAGTCAGTTGTTCTCCCAAGTTTGGTGCGCGTTTTGTTTATAAAGGAATGTATCAAATGGAAAATTGTAATCCGGCATCTGGCAAATAACTTTGTAAAATGCCTCTGCTTTATTCACAGTGATGGATTTAAGGAAATCATGCCCTATGATCATTTCCAGCCACTTCCCCGGTATGTATGACGCTTACAAGATACAAGTTATTAGCATTCCATTGATAGCCTACTGCAGTGCACTTAGTTTATAATTTCATACATACAATCTCCTGCTTACTGAAGACAAAGACAAGGAATGATTGTTGCCATAGATGGTAATGTCTGAATTTGACCGTCTATGACATTTGGTTGTTGAGATAAAGTCACTCTAGAGTACAGGGCATTTCAGTACATTAATCCACTTGCCTACTTAAGTGCAGGTATTCCATTAGCAAGATATGCCTGAGATAATAATTGTTGAGTACAATGTGGAAGCCGGCTAAATAAAGACAACTCCCCAAAGGTATTCATGAACAAATGATCTACATTGAATCCTGAATTTGGTAAAAAATTTCAGTGGGTTAAAAGCTGGGGATAACCGATAGATTTCTACCTATGGAAAGAGATAACATATTGCATTGTCAATGGCTAGCTCATTGTCAATTTTGTGATCTGGGTGGGTTTTTTTCCCTTTTTCCTTTTTTTTAAACTGTGCTGCATAATAGCCATGACACAGAAGAACTGTAAAAATTAGAATGAAATAGAATCCTTATTTCTATTGACTTTTACTCAACAGTAAGTGAAGGAGGGAAGAATTTTATTTATTTATTTATTTAATTTATTTAGTTTGTCAAACATGTAAAAGATAACAGGTATAAGTATAAACATAAATATGAACACAGTAAATGGCTATGAATTAATGGAGACAGTAGGACAGGTACGGTAGACACAATGGTGCGCTTATGCACGCCCCTTACAGACCTCTTAGGAATGCGGTGAGGTCTACTGTAGACAGTCTAAGGTTAAAGTTTTGGGGGTTTGGGGAAGAAACCACAGAGTCGGGTAGTGCATTCCAGGCATTGATCACTCTGTTGCTGAAGTCGTATTTTCTGCAATCGAGTTTGGAGCGGTTTATGTTGAGTTTGTATCTATTGTGTGCTCATGTGTTGTTGAGGTTGAAGCTGAAGTATTCATTGACAGGTAGGACATTGTAGCAGATAATTTTATGAACTACGCTTGGATCAGACCGAAGGCGGCATAGTTCTAAGTTGTCTAAGCCCAAAATTTCAAGCCTGGTGGCATAAGATATTCTGTTGCGAGCAGAGGAGAGGAGGATTCTTCTCGTGAAATATCTCTGGACTCTCTCAATTGTATTAATATCCGATATACAGATCAGGAGTTAGATCAGGAGTAATGACCTCATGACTTCCCCATGGCTAGAAAGAATCGCCACTCCTTCAAAGTTGCAGTAACCCATTTCTCCTTGACTTGATTTCATTTGGAAGTCCCTTTGTCCACTACTTAGGAAGCCACAGTAGGTTCCTCCCAGGTTCTCTGATAGCTGGCTGGAGAATTCTGGGAGTTGAAGTCCACAAGTCTTAAAGTTGCCAAGTTTGGGGACCCCTGGTCTAGAATGACCTCAGCCATAACTCAGGCCGCAAATGCATCACCGGAATGTTTAAACAGATGGAGAAATCTTGGAAGGAGGGGGAATTCCCACGCTACATGTCCCTTCCCAGTTCTACATCCTTACACATACTGTATACACATACTCCTTTAAAGCCACTCCAAAAGATTTTACAGTTTAAAAACTTTCTGGAATGCTAACCAGACCCTTGACCTGTCCGGCCTCTGAAAACACATCTCGGGGACTCTTCCAGAAGCTCCCTTTGCCATCCCTGTAATATCCTCCCAGGAATTGGGGATTGGGCTTGCATTTTTGAACTGATGGAATAAAGAAATGCAGCTGTAGAAACCTTGCACTGTACACACATCCACACTGCATTACGGCATATTCAAATCTAATCACTGCATTTGACGGGTAAATTTTCTTTATTTCCTAGTCATGATTTAAAATGTCTGAAATGTTTCTTGTCTATATGGCTGCAGACATACTGACTGCATCTAAGATCTCTACTATTTAGTATGAACTTGCTACTGAAAAGCTATGTATTATTCACCATAATAATCATAATAATCTGTCGACTACTATTTGCATGTTCCGCTGCAGGAACCATTAATACAGACTCCTGTCATGTTCCCAAGTTCAGTTTCAATTTTCACCAGTTCTCACTGGTACTGATGCCTGCTTAGATGATCCTATCTTAAAGTATAGGGAGCCACCTGCCCGTTTAATGTCCTGCAGTGCCATTAGAAAAGCAAGATGTGAATTTAGAATTGAACTGGACATTTTGAGAACAACTTCTGAGCATTTTCTCCAAGCCCGAAACTAATTTTATTTATTTATTTATTTATTTGTGAGATTTATATACCGCTTCACAGTGCAAGCACTCTCTAAGCGGTTTACACCAGTAAGCAATGTATATTTATATTGCCCCCAACAATCTGGGTCCTCATTTTACCTACCTCGGAAGGATGGAAGGCTGAGTCAACCTTGAGCCAGTGAGATTTGAACCGCTGACCTGCGGATCAGTGTCAGCTAAAGTGGCCTGCAGTACCTGCCTCTAACCGCTGCGCCACCTCTGGGAGACCAGTATGTTTCTGAATATAAACCTTTATCCCTGTCTCTTCTCATATGCTATATTAGTATTGTGTACCCTGGCATCGTAAATACTTGTGCGTTCGTTTGGGGGGGGGGGAAAGATTACAAGGCTGCCTTGTGAGAATGCCTTGCAGAGACAAAACCCATCAGTGTGAAACTACAGCTTCAGAACCAATTATCTTTTAGAACAAAGACAAAACAAAGGAGCCCTCAAAACAGAAACAGGATTAGAAATAGCAGAAACCGAAATTGCAAGCTGAGAGGAATAAATATATCTTAATCCCAGTGTCAAATGGGCCCACTAGTTTTTGCAGATTTCTCTGGCTTTGTTCCATAGCTCGAGCTTCATGCTTATGTGCTTGAGCTCAGTTGGGATCATGGAATCAAAAAGAATAATAGGGCTGGAAGGGACCTTGGAGGTCTTCTAGTCCAACCCCCTGCTTATATCACCTAGTCCAGAGGTCTTCAAACTTGGCCACTTTAAGACTTCTGGGAGTTGAAGTCCACAAGTCTTAAAGTGGCCAAGTTTGAAGACCTCTGACCTAGTCCAATCCTTTCTAGAAAACCTTCAGCAATGGTGCAGTCACAACTCCAGGAGGCAAGCTGTTCCATTGGTTAATTGTTCTTTCATTTGCTTACAAATTTTTGATTGAAATTATACCTCAATACACATTCTCCAAACCATGAAACCATTTATCTTTTCCAAGAAAATATATGTGGACCACGGTTATCGGACAATGCACAACCAAACCCAGGTTAATTTTTTTTCATATATGTTAAAATAGGAGAGCTTGTTCAGAAGGAGTTGTCTTTTTTTAGTGGTCCCCTAGGGGTTCTTGAAACCTGCAGCTCTGCCCCAGGTTTTTTCTGAGTTCATTTGGAATGTTCTACTCTAATGCGAAGCGACACTCATAGTGGAACACTTTAAAAACGAGCCTTTGGTTCGTTCTTTATATCTCATCAATCATTCCCACGGTTGAGCTAACGAAACGATAACAGCAGATGAGCGTATTTATCAGGGGTGATGGCGAAACCATTAGCTCTAAGCTCTCATGCGTTGTCTGGTTTTGATCATGGAAGCTTGGCTGAAATGTCAACACTCTACAATGCAGCAAGTTTCATGTTCGGTTTGAGAATGATGTGATTAATTTATTCCAAGGGGGAGAGTTATATGAATCATTTCAGACAGGGAACATTCTCGTCCTGCCTTTAGCATCGTTGGGAGCAGTTGTTTTAACGTATCTTGTGGATTTATAGGTTTTTGCTCCATTTCTCCTGGGTTGGACTTCTTATTAAACTGAACTGTGGTGGCGTAGTGGTTAGAATGCAGTCTTGCGGGCTGACTCTGCCCACTGCCAGGAGTTCGATCCTGACTGGCTCAAGGTTGACTCAGCCTTCCATCCTTCCGAGGTCGATAAAATGAGGATCCAGATTGTTGGGAGGCAATATGCTGACTCTGTAGAAACAGAATTAACAGAGTTGGAAGGGACCTTGGAGGTCTTCTACTCCAACCCCCTGCTTAGGCAGGAAACCCTACACCACTTCAGACAAATGGTTATCCAATATCTTCTTTAAAAACTTCCAGTGTTGGAGCATTCACAACTTCTGGAGGCAAGTTGTTCCACTGATTAGTTATTCTCATGGTCAGGAAATTTCTCCTTAGTTCTAGATTGCTTCTCCTCTTGATTAGTTTCCATCCGTTGCTTCTTATCCTGCCTTCTGGTGCTTTGGAGAATAGCTTCACTCCCTCTTATTTGTGGCAGCTGAAAAGCACCATGAAGTGGTATATAAGTCTAAGTGCTATTGCTATTATCTCTACGACTTCCCAAGAAAAGTTTTTGGGTGGGATTCTGTCTGAGCTATGCAGTGGGCAAAAAACACCCTTAGGAATACATTGATTCATTTAATGACCACAGTGTTCACTGAACAATCATCACCAGAAAAGTAGTGAATTTAGGTCCGGTCACCCAGGTGCCTTGACTTATGACTGTCATGACTTATGATAGAAATTGGGAACTCCGTAAGTTGATTACTACCTGTATAAAATGTTCACATAAAAATGAATTATGCTATTAGGATTCAGTAGCAAGTCTTACTACCCAAGGTTTTAAGTCTTAATGGTGTACACTTTTTAACACAACCATTGTGTGTTCAAAATGCTCTAATTTGAATTGAAAATTGAGTATTTTATGTCCAGAATAGACTGTTTGGACTACCAGGAAAATGCCTAAAATTTAAAAACAAGGGTAGTTTTTTTTAGCTCTGTGTCCAGAATCATCAAAATAGCCTCTTTCAGCCCCTTAAGATTTGCAATTGGTTGAAACAGAAATATTTTGCACGTGGTTAAGTCTCAATGTCCGAGGGAGAAAGCAGCCTACTATTTCCATTATCACTTGCATCTGAAAACCAGGTAGAAATTCAATGTACACTTCTTGGGATGCTGTTATTTCATTCAAACAGCTGGGAGCACAACCCTTGGACCACTTGCTCAGTTTCATGTGGAGGAGGGATTCAGAGAAGAAGTTTTGTCTGCGTAGAGGAAACCATGCA
This sequence comes from Diadophis punctatus similis, assembly GCA_023053685.1. Classification (NCBI taxonomy): domain Eukaryota; kingdom Metazoa; phylum Chordata; class Lepidosauria; order Squamata; family Dipsadidae; genus Diadophis; species Diadophis punctatus. The sequence continues at coordinate 12,284,966 of JALIGW010000012.1, read as the reverse complement.
TGGAGAGATATTGCAAGTAGACGAGTGGAAATGTATGTATGCTCCTAAGCCCGGAGTCATGCAAGCTTGCAACCTGTATGATTGTCCTAAATGGATAGCTCTGGAATGGTCACAGGTAAGGAAGCAGAACGTTTCAATTTCTTTGAGGCAAAAAAACCAAAACTTTCAGATGTACCCAATGGTTGGGATGATGGATGGCACGTTATATGAAAACTTCCTTGCAGAAAAGATACATTTGGGTGTAGGTAAGACAGGTAGTCCTCGACTTACGACCACAATTGAGCCCAACTGTTGCTAAGGGAAACATGGGTTAAGTGAGTTTTGTCCCATTTTATGACCTTTTTTGCCACGAGTTGTTTCAGTGAATTACTGCAGTTGTTAAATTAGTAACCCGGTTGTTAAGTGAATCTGGATTTTCCCCACTGACTTTGCTGGTCAGAAGGTCGCAAAAAAAGAGGATCACGTGACCCTGGGACATCATAAGTATGAGTCAGTTGCCAAGCATCTGAATTATAATCATGTGACCATGGGCATCCTGCAGTGGTCATAAGTGTGAAAAATGGGCATAAGTCACTCTTTTCAGTGCCGTTGTAACTTTGAATGGTCACTAAACAAACTGTTGTAAGTCAAGGACTACCTGTACCAATAGCATTAATACGGTAGTTGCATACAGGTAAATGTAACCTCCAGAATATTTTTTCCATATTATTGGAGTTCAAGGTTGTAGTGCTAAACCTCGGTGTGAAAATAATGGCTTCTTAGATGGACGGTCCCCTAATTTGCATGCATCACCGTTTCAACAAATGTGAAAGGAGTACATGTGTTCTGGTTATCTCTTTTTCCCCCTCCAAACATAGCATACAACAATCAGAAACCTCCTTGTGAGTCTTTGGGAGGAGAAAACAGCAAATAATACATGTGCTTATCTTAGAATTCTACTTCATTATTGTGCTCAAATCTTTCCTAAATGCAAAGTACAAAAACAATAAGTAATGTAATACCCATAATAATCAGAGATCTTGGAGCCATACAAAAGGTAATCACCAAATTTGGAAGTACAAAATTTCCCAAGCTTGATACTACTGACTTTGCAAACAAAAACACTGCCTTGCTTAGAACTTCCTACATGCTGCAGCTATGCCTTCTTGATCCCTGCGATCTAAGTTAGAACCAAAAGCATTTTAAAATACCCAGCTGTTGTAGGAGAAGAGCAGGCAGATTTTTGGGGGGGGGGGGTTAAGCGCATCATCAGCCTAGAATTGTTACATTGCCACAAACGATCCAAGTCCACTTTCTCTTGAACTCTGTTGATCCTTATTGGGCATCAATTTAGTACCGAACTTTAGTTGATTAGATTCTTGTGTATAGGCTTGAGGGGGGGGGGGAACCTTTCCAAACTGCAACTTAATGTATGGCCCTGAACCTTTGCTCCTAACAGTTGTTGCTGGGAATCTGGGAATCTTTTAAAAACCATTTTTAAATACCCAGCTGCTGTAGGAAAAGAGCAGGCAGACCTGGAGTGGTGGTGGAGTTAAGTGCATCATCAGCCTAGAATTCTTACATTGCCACAAACGGTCCAAGTCCACTTCCCTTGAACTCTGTTGATCCTTAACTGGCATCAATTTAGTACTGAACTTTAGTTGATTGCGTATAGGCTAAACTTTCCGAACTGCAACTTAACGTATGGCCCTCATCCTTTGCTCCTAGCAACTGTTGCTGGGAATCTGGCAATCTTGATAGAGGTTGACCAAGTTAGGTCTTGCAGAAGGAAGATTGTAATTTCTTGATCGGAAAGATGGCAAAATGTTTCTGATGATCTGGTTTAGGAGTGCCAGACACCATGGATGGTACAAAGGGCAGCATAGCGATCCTGCGACATTTGTTAGCCACCTTAGTTTTTGACTGATCTGTCCCTTTCTACAGTGCACCGTGACCTGTGGCCGAGGGTTACGCTACCGAGTGGTTCTGTGTATTGATCATCGTGGACAACATACTGGGGGTTGTAATCCTCAACTAAAACTCCACATAAAAGAAGAATGCCTCGTACCAGTCCCTTGTTATAAACCCAAAGGTAATTGGATTAACATTATTAATAACATCGATTAACTGTATCAAATGTATAACTACAAATAGGTAAAGAGAAAAGAAACCGCCATAATAGATTGTCACCGCTACAATTAACTCCAACTCCAATCTGATCAAGGAATTGGGTCCTCTTTATGATGATGGCAGGGGTGAAATTCAACCACCTCGGCCCAGCTCAGGAGATGCTGTAGGGACGATTTGAATCGGTTCTCAGAGCCGGTAAAAATCGCCCCGGTTGGCCCCGCCTACGCCTGCCCGCTCGCCGCTCACCTCTTAATAAAGTAGACAGCTCTTGTCTACTTTATTAGGCACACAGAAACTCCCGTTAAGCCCGAGGTTACGAGGATGCTGGGACATGTAGTTTCATAACAAACGGGAAAGCACCAGGTTGGGGAAAGCAAGGAGATAGATCCGGGGTGAAATTCAAAAAGAAATTCAATTATTATACACAAAACAATAAAAGAGGTACACAAATACTTACATAAGAGCAATAAGAGTCTTATTGCTCTTATGTAAGTATTTGTGTACCTCTTTTATTGTTTTGTGTATAATAATTGGTATATCTTCTTTTTGTAGGTCATTAGGGCAAAGAAGTGACATCGACATGGCCACGCCCGCCCAGTCACATGACCACCAAGCCACACCCACAGAGAAAATGTTTGAATTTCACCCCTGGATGATGGCCTTGAAATGAAGAGCTTTTCTCTTACGTCACTGAGTGATACAACCTCATCCTTTTACACCTTTTCTTTCTGTAGACCAGGGGTCTCCAAACTCGGTCACTTTAAGACTTGTGGACTTCAATTCACAGAATTCTCCAGCCAGCAAAGCTGGCTGGGGAATTCTGGGAGTTGAAGTCCACAAGTCTTAAAGTGGCTGAGTTTGGAGACCCCTGCTGTAGACATTGCAAGGGTCAACACTAGCCTTTTGTCCCTTGCATCATCTTTGTACTGTCTGAGGGTTGACCAACATGCATGTGTTTCCTCTTCCAGAGAATAGCCCCGTTGAAGCCAGAGTGCCTTGGTTCAAGCAAGCGCATGAAATGGAAGAGACCACAACCGTGTCTGAAGAACCCACGTGAGTTTGCTTTCTTTTTCTTTTTTTCTCCCCCCACCCCGATATGGGAACTGAACCCCTGATGCATTTTCCTCACTGTTGGTAAAGTTTGCTATTCCCTGCCAAATCATCTGGCGTTTGAATTTTCTTGGGGTGGGCCTGGCGTTGCAGCTCAAGTCTCGGATTCTCCCCAGCAGAATTCGTCAATTATGGGGGGGAAAAAAACATGGCAGCTAAAATGTGTTTGAATTATTCATTTCAAAAGTGGCTTCCTGGCTATTCGAAGAATTTACGTGCCAGAAAAGCATTTTGCATGGGTGACTTGTGTTCCAGAATAGCTCTTGAAAGATTGAGAGGTGAAGTTTTCATGGAGAGGGAAGAGCAGGAAAGAATGATAGTGATGCCTCTATGGAATTCTGGTGATCCAAACCATCCATCCATGATCCATCCATCCATCCATTCACTCACCCACTCCATCCATCCATCTATCCATCCATCCATCCATCCATTCATTCATTCATTCATTCATCCATTCATTCATTCATCCATCCATCCATCCATCCATCCATCCATTCATTCATTCATTCATTCATTCATTCATCCATTCATTCTCTCCCTCTCTGCCTCCTGTGGAAAGAATTGATTGAAGACTTCAGTAACTCTGTTTAGGTCTAACATCATTTGATAAAGGATTTATTGCTAGATGTTTTGCTTAAGTCAGAGGTGGGGGAACTATGGCCCCTTGATGACTTGTGGACTTCAACTCCCAGAATTCCTGAGCCAGCAATTTTTGGCTGGCTCGGGAATTCTGGGAGTTGAAGTCCACAAGTCATCAAAGGTCCAGAATTCTCTACCTCTGGCTTAAGTCGAGTACAGGAACTACATATCTAGGGATCATTGTAGGGAATAGATGTGAAGGTAGGATTCAAACCAAGATATGGGAATTGCCAGAAAGCTGTCTTTGTCTAAATATTAAGAGAAGCTTCCTAAAATTAAAAGCTGTTTGATGTTTTATATGAAAGTTCTCCTTGGCTTGGAGTTACTTAAGCATTCTCCCATATAGATCCTTCACGGAACTGAAGTAGATAATGTCCAAGACAGGCTGAGCTTTCCTTCTGCACACTCTGTATCTAACTTCCCTTGTTTTGCAATTGATCTCAAGATCCACACTGAATCCTCTTTTGGGATTGGATTCAATAATGTATCTTTCTGGAAAAGGATAAGCGGTTTAATGATGAAAAGACAGGAATTTGTTCAGTTTCCAGGGCATCAAAGCTAGTTTCTGTTTCATAGCTTTTCATCCGAATTGTCTGTGGTTTTATCAGCCGTAGCTTTAGAACCGTATAAATGCAGCAATATTGGAAAACTCACAAAGGAAAGATATGCCAAGATAATACATTAAAGTTAAATTCTACTGCCCCTGGAGATTGGTAAATGTGCCCATGCATGTGTCCTGAATTTCATATAATGGGTGTTTTAAAGTCTTTTAAAAATTATTTAAATTAGAAAAATAGTGAGGTTTTTTTTTCCTCATTTTGAATTCTGTTTGTAAAGCTAAGCCAAGGAAAATGGAGGTTTAACCTTTCTGGTTTTTGCTAGTAGAATGTGATGATAGTTGAAACCCATCATTATTGTAAACTTTTCTCTCTCGAGCCTTTTTTTTATTTACAGCAGGCTTTTCAATAATCCTTTATAAAAAAAGATTCCGTGCATCCTTTTTTTTTCTTTTAATAAGCTTAAATAAATAGAGTTCTTGGCTGCATCTTGAAAGAGTAGGCGCTGATGGAATTGTGATGAAGAGAAGGAAGAGGAAGTGATAGGGTTTCCAGATTTCATTTAGCCGGTTCAAATGTTTTCATTCATAGATTCACATCTGTAGATTCATGTCTGAAGATTTTCACCAGATGTTAGCTACCAATGAGTGATAATATGTGTGGTAGAATGGTCACATACCTGGGATAATGCCTACACCCAGTAATGAAGATTCATTGAGGTTAACTAGAAAACGTCTTCAGGATCTGTCTCCTGTTCCCCTTATCCATGACTAGAAGCGAGTCCTGAGTTTCAATTAATATTAAATTAATGCTGTGATATATCCAGATATATAATATTCAGGGTTTTTTTTTAAACCTTTTCTTCCCCTGTGAAATAGATCTGGTTTTTTACTGTCTTGGTCATGGTCCTGAGCTAGCTAACTTCTTGGAAGTGATGAGAGATCATCATATCTTCTCATGTGTTTTAATGAAAGTATGGGAAGCCAGAAAAGTGAATGACAAGTGAAGAGATGATTTACAGAATTATAACAGACTTGGAGGTTTTCTGGTCCAACCCAACATCTGCTCAAATAGGAGACCCAACCCAACATCTGCTCAAATAGGAGACCCTACCATTCCAGACAAGTGGCTGTCCTATCTCTTCTTAAAAACTTTCAGTAACCCACAACTTCTGGAAGCAAGCCATTCCACGGATTGATCATTATCACTGTCAGGAAATTTCTCTTTAATTCTAGGTTAGATCTCTCTTTGCTAAGCTTCCATTCATTACTTCTTAACAAAGAATGTATTTATAAGAAAGAAGTTGTAATGAAAAATGGTTCTGGCTATCAGGGAGGTCATCTTCTCTCGTTAGCTTCTACTAATTCCATAAGATCTAGTTGGAAAGGCACCTTTTGAGAACCAGTATTGGCAATATACTGCCATCATTCTTTCTATATCAGTGTTTCCCAACCTTGGCAACTTGAAGATGTCTGGACTTCAATTCCCAGAATCCCCCAGCCAGCGAATGCTGGCTGGGGAATTCTGGGAGTTGAAGTCCAGACATCTTCAAGTTGCCAAGGTTGGGAAACACTGTTCTATATTAACAGATTAGCAAGAGTTGGAAGAAACCTTGTAGGTCATCTAGTTCAACCCCCCACCCAAGCAGGAGACCCTATACCCGTGGTGGCGAACCTATGGCACGCGTGCCAGAGGTGGCACGCAGAGCCATAGAAGCCGGCACGCGAGGGTTTCCCACCGGCAAACCGGAAGTGCGAAAAAACGCACTTCCGGGTTGCCGGTGTGCTGTTTTTTGCACTTCGGAGGGTTCAGGTAAGCTCCCTGAAGCTCCGGAATGCAAAAAACTACAAAACGGACAAACCGGAAGTGCACTTTTCCGCACTTCCGGTTTGTCCGTTTTGTAGTTTTTTGCATTCTGGAGCTTCAGAGAGCTTCCCTGAACCCTCCGGAGTGCAAAAAACAGCATACCGGCAAACCGGAAATGCGTTTTTTCGCACTTCCGGTTTGCCGGTTTCGTCGTCCCAGGCTCCGGTAAGCCTTTGCGCGGGGATGGGTGTGTGTGCGCATGCGCAGGGGGCAGTATGGGGTGGTGTTGTGCGCATGCGTGGGGGGGAGGGAATGGGTGTGGGCACGCGAGCGCGCGCGAGCGCGCCCCCCCCTTTTTAGCACGCGAGCCGAAAAAGGTTCGCCACCACTCCCCTATACCATTTTTGACAAATGGCAGTCCAATCTCTTCTTGAAAGCCTCCAGTGGTGAAGCTCCCACAACTTCTGAAGGCAACTTCTGTTCCATTGGTTGATTGCTCTCACTGTCAGAAAATTTCTCCTTATTTCTAGGTTGAATCTTTCCTTGATCAGTTTCCATCCATTATTCCTTGTCTGGCCTTCTGGTGCCTTGGAAAATAGCTTGACTCCCTCCTCTCTGTGGCAGCCCCTCAAATATTGGAAGACCGCTATCATGTCTCCCCTGGTCCTTCTCTTCACTAGACTAGCCATGCCCAGTTCCTGCAACCGTTTTTCTCATGTTTTAGCCTCTAGTCCCCTAATCATCCTGGTTGCTCTTCACTGCACTTTTTCTAGAGTCTCAACATCTTTTTTATAGTGTGCCCTTCTTCTTTGGAACAGTTCTTCCCCAGAGGTTAGGTCACCAGCAACCATGTTGGCATTCAGGAAAGCCACCAAGACTTGCTGTTTGGAGGTGTTTTGTGGATTGGTGATAGGACAGGATCTCATCCTGCAATACTAGGTAATTATTTCAGTTCATGCTTGGCGTGCCAGTGGATAGAAACTTCGTTGTTATTGTGTTTGGGGAGTGGGTGAGTTGCTTTCCTTTTAATTTCTCCCTATCTTATGTCTGCATTACTGTATTAGAGCTCTTTTGGAAGTGAGCAGCCTATAAACGGCAGAAATAAATAGATATATTACAGGGGTGGGCTTCAAAAAATTTCAACAAAGGGTTCTCTGGCCACTTGCTGGGTGGGTGTGGCCTTAGTGGACGTGGCCTAGTCGACCTCCTGCACCATGGTGGGCGAGGGGCGCTGTTGCCCTCCCTGGGCTCCGGAGGCTTTCCTCGAGCCTCCGGGAGGGCGAAAACAGCCTCCCCAGGCTCTGGAGGGCCTCTGGAGGCCAGAAACGGGCCCGTTTGCGGCCTTCCCGAACTTTCGGTAGGCCCGTTTTTTGCCCTCCTTTGCCTCTGCGCACACCCTGCACTTACCTGCATCCAAAACAGGCTGTGTGGGGACTCCTGAGAGGGGAGGGATGGGCGGAGAAGGGCCAGTCAGGAGTGGAATTTGGAGGTTCTCTAAACTGCACAGAATCTTAGCTAGAGGTTTTCCCGAACCCCTGCAAACCCCCAGCAGCCCACTCCTGGATATAATCCCCAAATCCCACTCCTGACTGGCCCCACCCACCCCACCCCTCTCCTCCCAGAAGTCCCCACGCAGCCCATTTTGGATGCAGGTAAGTGCAGGGCGTGCAGGGAGGCTCAGGGAGGCCAGAAATGGGCCTGTTTCCGGCCTCCAGAGGGCCTCCAGAGCCTGGGGAGGCCATTTTTGCCCTCCCAGAGGCTCGAGAAAAGCCTCTGGAGCCCAGGGAGGCAAAAACTCCCCCCCCCCCCGCCATGGTGCAGGAGGCCGATTATGCCACGCCCACCATGGCCATGCCCACCCAGCAACCAGGCAGAGAACCCCTTGCTAAAATTTTTGAAGCCCACCCCTTCAAAAGGTTCCTAGGCAGTTTTTCTTTCATAGATTCCCATCTGTAGATTCACACCTGAAGATTTTCACCAGATGTTAGCTACCAGTGAGTGATAATATATGTGGTAGATAATATGTGTTGTAGTTAATACGATATGTGTGGTAGGATACTAGAAATTCAAGTATTCTCTTCAATTATGCTATTAAACTTTAGCAAGGTTGCTGCATCAGATGCCTTCTGGCTATGATTTGGTGTTTAGATCGCCTCAAAAGTGACTGCATGGACTATTTATTGTGTGCTGAGTGTTGAGGGCAACCGTAGGTTCTTCCTCTCTGCCCCGCAAACATTCTTGCTCTGCCTAGGTGTAGAAATTGCCAAGCAGTTATTGCCACATGACTTCCATTTATTTGAAGAACCTCTTATGAAAATGCCACTGAAAGAAATGATGGATGGAGCCCTCTTGTAAATAGCCTTTCCATTTATCTGAACTTACAATTATCTGCATATTTTGGATGACTTCCCGGCCATTGTGAGATAACAACCCTATATATATATGTTACAGATTAACAGAGTTGGAAGGGACCTTGCAAGTCATCTAGTCCAACCCCCTGCCCAAGCAGGAGACCCTACATCTGCCTCTACCTAGGATTGAACTCACAACCTCCTGATTGTGAGGCAAGAGCTCTACCTCTAGGCCACAGTTTAATTGAGTTTAGCCGCGAAAACGTCCAAACTCTTTTGAAATATAATCCAAATTTTGTCAAAGCCTTCTCAGAGATGGAAAAAGAGTGAGGCGACAACCTTTTAAGTTTCAACAATGTACAGTAGATGACGGGTTGGTTTTAACTGCAAACAGCCCCGTGTTTATGGAGATTCTCAGTCATCCAGGTCATGGTTGTCCCAAAGGTGCTTTTCCAAGAGGCAACTGGACTTTCTGGGTTTTTCTTCGAAGGCATTTCGCTTCTCATCCAAGAAGCTTCTACAGCTCGGTGCTTCAGAGCTGAAGAAGCTTCTTGGATGAGAAGCGAAACATCTTCAAAGAAAAGCCAGAAAGTCCAGTTGCCTCTTGAAAAAGAAAAAAAGGAAAAAAGCACCTTTGCGACAGTTAAATGTTCATTTGGGCTAACTAAACTAACCTCTCTAGGTTAGCCAGGATGGGTGAACAAGAATGAGAGGGGTATCAGAAGGTAAAATGTCTCTTCATGCTGCATGAAGAGAATGGAGTTGAAGTCCTAGACTTCAGGGTGCTTTTTCCAAAAAGCAACTGGACTTTCTTTCTTTCTTTCTTTCTTTCTTTCTTTCTTTCTTTCTTTCTTTCTTTCTTTCTTTCTTTCTTTCTTTCTTTCTTTCTTCTTTCTTTCTTTCTCTCTGTCTCTCTCTCTCTCGCTTTCTTTCTTTCTTTCTTTCTTTCTTTCTTTCTTTCTTTCTTTCTTTCTTTCTTTCTTTCTTTCTTTCTTTCTTTCTTTCTTTCTTTCTTTCTTTCTTTCTTTCTTTCTCTCTCTCTCTCTCCCTCCCTCCCTCCCTCCCTCCCTCCCTTCCTTCCTTTCGAAAATGTTTTGCTTCTCAACCCAGAAGCAAAACTGAAGAAGCAAAACATTTTCAAAGGGAAAAAAACCAACAAAGGGGAAGGAGAAGGATAGGGAGGGGAAGGGAGGTGAAAGGAGAAAAAGGAGAGGAAGGGGAAGGGAGGAGAAAGGAGAGGAAGAAGAGGGAGGGGAAAGGAGGAGGAGAGTGAGGAGAAAGGGAAGGAGAGGGAGGGGAAGGGGAAGGAAGGGGAAAGGAGAAGGGGAAGGAGAGGGAGGGGAAAGGAGAAGGAGAGGGAGGGGAAAGGGAAGGGGGAGGGAGGGAAAAGGAGAAAGAGAGGGAGAGGGAGGGGAAAGAGAGGGAGGGGAAAGGGAAGGGAGGGGAAAGGAGGAGGAGAGGGAGGAGAAGGAGAAAGGGAAGGAGAGGGAGGGGAAGGTGAAGGAAGGGGAAAGGAGAAGGGGAAGGAGAGGGAGGGGAAAGGAGAAGGAGGGGAAAGGGAAGGGGGAGGGAGGGAAAAGGAGAAAGAGAGGGAGAGGGAGGGGAAGGAGAGGGAGGGGAAAGGAGGAGGAGAGGGAGGAGAAGGAGAAGGGGAAGGAGAGAGAGGGGAAGGGGAAGGAAGGGGAAAGGAGAGGGAGAGGAAGGGGAAGGGGAAGAAAAAGGAAAGGGAGGGGAAGGGGAGTCCAGTTGCCTTGTGGGAAAAGCACCTTTGGGAGAATGATCAGAACTGGAGGCTAAATTAAAGCAAGACAAGACTCAAGAAAAAGGGCCAATAAGTTGGATGGCGTTCGGCTGACTCAATCTCATCCTACACATAGACACCCAAGGATGTTATGATGTGGTTTTGTTGCAGGTTTATCCCCGAGCCTTGGTCCCCTTGCAGTGCCTCTTGCGGTCACGGTACTCAGATGCGTGATGTCAAGTGCCGCATTTATCTTACGTTTACTCAGGCTGAGGTGGAGCTGCCTGATGATGAGTGTGAAGGACCCAAACCGTTGACCGAGCGGAGTTGCCACCTGGAACCGTGCGATGCAGATCCAGTTCCGTACACCTTACCTTTCCCACCCTCCGAAGAAGCTGGTAATGTTTTTTATGACTGGGAATACATCGGCTTCACTCCCTGCTCAGCTACGTGCCTTGGAGGTATATATTTTGTGTGTTTTGTGCTCACAGTGACCATTACAATGGTAATAATGCAGATTTCAGGAGCCGCTGCAAGAGATTGAATGGCTGAATTTATATATATAAATTACAAGGCAGGCGGTCCAGGTTCAAATCCGAATAAGGGTATGGCTATCTGACGAGAGCTAAATAGCTTGAAATAGATCTATAATAGTCTCCCTTTATTTTCATTTATCAGCAAAAAATGCTACACACACACACACACACACACACACACACACACACACACACACACACACACACACACACCCCTAAGTATTGAATAAATGAACAGTGTGGCATCTGGGTATCGTTAGATTTGATACCAAATAATGGTGATAATATTGATAATATTAGATACATTAATCGTACTCATATCATTATAAATATATTATAAATATTAACATTAACGTTATTAACCATGTTGATATTTGCTCCACCATGGATGGCTGAAATTTGAGTGGGCTGGTACTCCTCAACTTAATATTTATTTATTTATTTTAATATTTGAAGAAATATTCTTTCAAGACTATTTCTTTATTGTTCATAGTTTTATTCATTTATAACATGACATACAAAAAGAATACAAAAGCAAATATCAGGGAAATTAGGAAAGGAAAAAGTACGTGGATAGTGGGGGAAAGCAAGCGAAAAAGGGGAAAAAAGCATTGATTTCCAACTCTTTTGGTTCAGTAAAATAAGGCATTAAGATCTACTCTCAACTTTTTACTTTTTCATAATAATAGGAACTAGCTATTTCTATAACAACAAAGCTATCTAATTGGTAAATCCCAAAATCAAATTTTCATTTTTTCCCCAACTCAACCACTGTTAAGATATTCATGAACTGGGAGAGCCAGTGGTAACAAGGTCAGCCAATGAATAGGCATAGCAACTAAGTCAGCCAATGGGAGCTAACCACTTCTGAGTCTGTGCAGAGAATCGAAACTGGAACTTAAGCTTAAGGCTTAAGGCTTATATATTACTATGTTTATAAAGAAGTTTATGAATCCAGCTGAATCAGTCATCTGTGTGTGCTTCCGGGTTTGATTTTTGAAACAAACTTTAATAAGCACAAAGTCCAGAAGCGGTTTCCAAGTAGAAATGAAAGTATTTGTCTTTTTTTTTCTTTGATCAAAGCAGTCAATTTAGCCATTTCGAAAGTACTCCTTTGACTTATGACCGCAATGGAGGCCAAAATTTCTGTTGCTAAGTGAAACATTCGTTAAGAGAGTTTCCCTGGTTTACGACCTTTCTTGCCACAGTTGTTAAGTGAATCACTGCAGTTGCTAAATTAGTCAAATTGTTGTTCAGTGAATCTGGCTTCCCCATTGGCTTTGCTTGTTAGAAGGTCGCAAAAGGGGATCATGTAACCCCGGGACATTGCAACCCCGAACTGTTGTAAGGACTAATACCACTTTATAATGTTAATACCACTTTATAATGCCTTGGTAAGGCCACACTTGGAATACTGCATTCAGTTTTGGTTGCCACGATGTAAAAAAGATGTGGAGACTCTAGAAAGAGTGCAGAGAAGAGCAACAAAGATGATTAGGGGACTGGAAGCTAAAACATATGAAGAACGGTTGCAGGAACTGGGTATGTCTAGTTTAATGAAAAGAAGGACTAGGGGAGACATGATAGCAGTGTTCCAATATCTCAGGGGTTGCCACAAAGAAGAGGGAGTGAAGCTATTCTCCAAAGCACCTGACAAGAATAGGACAAGAAGCAATGGGTGGAAACTAATCAAGGAAAGAAGCAACCTAGAACTAAGGAGAAATTTCCTGACAGTTAGAACAATTAAATGCCTTGCGTTTAATTGAAGGCTACTTGTGGGACCGCATCCTGCCACATACTTCCCTTCGACCGGTCAGGTCCCACAGAGTTGGTCTCCTCCAGGTCCCGTCAACCAAGCAATGCCGGTTGGCGGGACCGCGGGGGAGAGCTTTCTCTGTGGGAGCTCCCTCTCTTTGGAACCAACTACCACCAGAGATCCGAACTATCCCCACCCTGCTGGCTTTCCGCAAAGCTGTGAAAACATGGCTTTTCAACCAGGCGGGCTAAAATAAGATCAATTATGCCCACGTATGAATGATGATAAGCTGTTTTAAATTTTTTATAATTGTTTTTAAATCAGTATTATTATGGTTTTTTTTTTCTATTGAATGTTCCTCTTACATGTTGTACGCCGCCCTGAGTCCCCCGGGAGTTGAGCGGCTTATAAGAAGGAATAAAATTAATTAATTAATTAATTAATCAATAGAATGACTTGCCTCCAGAAGTTGTAAATGCTCCAACACTGGAAGTTTTTAAGAAGAGATTGGACAACCATTTGTCTGAAATGGTGTAGAGTTTCTTGCCTGAGCAAGGGGTTGGACTAGAAGACCTCCAAGGTCCCTTCGAACTCTGTTATTCTATTCTATTTATTCTATTCTATTCTATTCTATTCCATTCCATTCCATTCCATTCCATTCTATTCCATTCCATTCCATTCCATTCTCTATTCTATTCTATTCCATTCCATTCCATTCCATTCCATTCCATTCCATATTCCATTCCATTCCATTCCATTCCATTCCATTCCATTCCATTCCATTCTATTCTATTCTATTCTATTCTATTCTATTCTATTCTATTCTATTCTATTCTATTCTATTCTATAGGACTACCTGTGGTTGATCACTCTGAACTGGTGGTTGAATGAAAAGCAAGGTGTGCCTGCCAAATTATTTTCCCCAGAGCGCACCTTGGGGGTTTTTCCCCCTTTGTGTGCCATGGATACTATCCAGTTATGACGTAATGTAATTTTTAATGATTGGAGACAGATGGAATCACTTGAGATGGTCTTATAAAGTCACCCATCACTTGTATCCAGGGATAAAAATCCTTACTTGGTTTGCAACTAATTAGTGGAAGTCATCAACTTTACACTGTTACCTTCTAAGAGGAGACGTTTGCCAGTCCTACAATTTCCATAGAGTCAGCTAAAAAATAAAAAACGGGCCTCTTTAGGAATGACGGAGTGTTGAGAAAACCCTTCCTGATGAATTGGGAGAGGAGATATTGATGGCAATAATTGCCTAGCCGTCCTACAGGTGAAAACAAACCGCTTGGAATGAAATTTGAGGCTTTCAGCGGTACGCACTTTACCAATAACGAGGCTCTTCATTTTTATTAGGCAAGGACAAAGGTGCTTGGAATCGTGCAAATCTTTTAACAAATGGAGAAATATTAAGCTGTCTCAAGATCAGATTTGTAGCCCCTGGAAAATCGCGAGGGGGAAATGCGTTTGAAAGGAAGGATACAGCTTCCTTGAACTGTGACCGTTTTCAATCTTGCATATCGCATTATGTGTGTTTCTCCAGCACCGTCTAATACCAATGAAAGCTCATTCAGGGGGTGATTTCGCTGTATTTCGTTTAGTCCGGACGGTGTGTGTGTGTGGGGGGGTTTACTTCTTTGTTTTAGAGTCTCGTTTATGCATGAGTCTTCAGAGGCATCTTTGCACCCCATAAAACGGACGCTGCCCAACGTTGGCTAGACGGATTTGCAACACCAAGGAGATGAGGCGTGATGGTGTTCTGCAGTTTGGGATTTGAGGGTTGCCATTTAGGGCGGTGCCCCTTCTTTTCAGCAGCTGATCCATCACTTAAAACAGTCCTCCTTCTCCAGGGGCAAGTAAAGCAGAAAATGAGGTTGTTCAATAGGAAGACCATAAGAGCTAGCTTTCAGGCCTGCTGCCACTTAAACCTCTAAGTAGAAATGATCCTTGGCTCCGTTTGTTGAGAAAAAGTATCGTTTTATTAGAAATCAAGAGTATTCAATCAGAATAAGAGCTGGAAGGGGCTTTGGAGGTCTTCTATTCCAAGCCCCTGCTCACAAAGGAAACCCTATACTATTTGAGACAGGGGACTCTTCTCAAAAGCCTCCAGTGATGGAGCAAATGCAACTTCAGAAGGCAAGCTGTTCTGCTACTTGTTCTCACTGTTAGGCAGTTTCTCCTTAATTCCAGGTTGTTTCTCTCCTTGATTAGTTTCCGTCCTGCCCTCTGGTGCTTTGGAAAATAAGTTGACCCCCTCCTCTTTGTGGCAGCCTCTCAAATATTGGAATACTGCTATCATGTCCCCCATAGTCATTTCCCCCCCTCTAGACTAGCCAAACCCAAATCCTGCAACTGTTCTTCATATGTTTTAGTCTCCAGGCCTTTAATCAGGGGTGAAATTCAGCAGGTTCTGACAGGTTCCAGAGAACCGGTAGCGGAAATTTTGAGTAGTTCGGAGAACCTGCAAATGCCACCTCTGGCTGGCCCCAGAGTGGGGTGGGAATGGAGATTTTGCAGTATCCTTCCCCCAGGAGTGGGGAGGCAATGGGGATTTTGCAGTATCCTTCCCCCAAGAGTTGGGAGGCAATGGGGATTTTGCAGTATCCTTCCCCCAGGAGTGGGGTGGGAATGGGGATTTTGCAGTATCCTTCCCCCAGGAATGGGGTGGGAATGGAGATTTCGCAATATCCTTCCCCCAGGAGTGGGGTGGGAATGGAGATTTCGCAATATCCTTCCCCCAGGAGTGGGGAGGCAATGGGGATTTTGCAGTATCCTTCCCCCAGGAGTGGGGAGGGAATGGAGATTTTGCAATATCCTTCCCCCAAGAGTGGGGAGGGAATTGAGATTTTGCAGTATCCTTCCCCTGCCATGCGCACCAAGCCACGCCCACAGAACTGGTAGGGAAAATTTTTGAATTTCACCCCTGCCTTTAATCATCTTAGTTGCTCTTCTTTGCACTTTTTTTTCCAAAATCTCAACATCTTTTTTGTAATGTGGTGACCAAAACTGGATGCAATAAAACTAGCTAGCCATTACTGCAGATTGTATCTTTCTTTTTTAAAAAAATCTAGTTATCAAAATTTAAGAAGGTTCAAAAAAAATTGGAATAGGTTCAGAGAAGGATGAAAAGAACAAGAATTGGCCAGTAGGTCCTTTAAGGATAAATTGAGGAAACTGAGTGTATTGTACCTTGAGAAAAGACAGTGAGAGTGGGCTTGGGAAGTGATGGAACTCTTCAAACGACTAGGAAGGTGTCGTGCAGAATGCAACCAAGACCTGCTTTCCATTGCTCCAGATTTCAGTTCTTGGAATCATGATCTTACGTTGCAGCGGGCAAAATCTGACTGAGTGTTTTGGGAGTCTAAATTAAGAGTAGACGAACAATAGGAGTGTGCATCAAATAACCAGTAAGCAATTGGAAGTATAAACCTACACATAAATTATGGCTGAAGAATGTTTATATTGAAATATTTTTCTATACTCCTCTGTTGTAAAAGATCTGAGCTTGTTCATTTATTTCACAAACCTAGGGACTCAAGAAGCCATCGCTGTCTGCTTACATGAAGAGACAAAACAAACGGTCAATGATAGCCTGTGTGACAATTCGAAGAGACCTCCGCCAATGAGCCGTGTGTGCAATACAAGGCTTTGTCCCCCAAGGTAGGACGTGGCTAATGCCTTTGTAGATGAACGATGAAAGTTTATTGGTGGAAGATATCCTGTGTGGTGCATAGCGTTTGGCTAAAAGAAGAGTTGTTGTGGCCCGCCCGCAGCTTGTGCAGCCTGGGCCTTTGGAACCTTCAGTACCTCTTGGCAGTGCTGAGAAAGGAGGAGCTACTCCTTTCCTGAATGCAAGAGCACGCAAGGCTGCCAAGAGGCAGGAAGGTTTACTCCAGAGGAGGTCTACTTGGGAGTAAGACTTGGGGTTAATTGGCCAATCCCCTAGTCTATTTAAGGTGATTAGTTGCAGCTAACAAGCTGCAGAGAACAACGTTTGGGAAAAGAGACCTGTCTGATCATAGCTTGCTCCATGACTCTTGTTTTGGCATTCTCTGCATTGGCTTGGATTATCAAGAACGGATTTCTAGGAACTTTGCCAGCTCTTGGAAACTCCGTAAGATAAACAGACTCAATTGCCTGTCATTGTCTTCGAACTCTTTGAACTGATACCAGCTATTAATGAAGCTTAATTGATAGCTGGTTGCTTGCTGATAACAGTTTGTTTGTAAATTGGTGTGTGCATCTTGTTTACTACTAAGACATTTTATTAGTAGCCTTTGTTTCATTAAATCAGTGTGTACGAACTGCTTGTATGGTTGTGTGCTTCGTGGGGACAGAACAAGAGTGTTCTCAACTGTTCTTATTTATTTATTTATTTAAATGGATTTCTATGCCGCCCAACTCCCGGGGGACTCTGGGCGGCTCACAACATATCAGAATCCATTCCACAGTATAAAAAATACAATAATTAAAAAGTAAAAAAATTAAAAAGAGTATCTCACATTCCTGTTTTGCTCTCTGTGGGGTAGGGGTGGGGGGTCATTCCTTTTGTACTTGATGGTGTGGCTTGCTTAGGGCTCTGATGTCATCATATCTTGGAACAGATGGCAAGTAGGACCTTGGAGACAATGTACTGCCACTTGTGGCATTGGCATCCAGACGAGAGAGGTGCATTGTCAGCAACCTGGAGGGTCTGTTGATGGCATTGAGAGCTGCAAAGACCCAAAGCCTCACTCTTTGCAAGCCTGCAACCAACTTGACTGTCCCCCACTTTGGCATGTTGAAGAATGGCAACAGGTAAGATGGTGTTGTGTCCCAGCACCGCAACCCGACCAGAAATGCACACACAAACGTTTGTAATAATCAAATAAAAGTATCTCTTTACTAATAAAGCTTCTTAGTAAAGGCACAACAGGTATAATGTCCAGAAAAGATACAAAGAACAGAATCTCAAATGTCTTTGGGCTCTTCGTGGGTTAAGTTCAAATACAGAGGCAATTAGCTTCCTTATCTCAACTCACTTGAGCTGGCTGGCATCCCAGACAGATGATGTTAGCTTCCAAACGCAAGAACTCTGATTTCAAGAAACTCCAATGGTGCTCGAGAAACACTGGTGTTGTTTTCAGCACGGATCTCTGACTGCACCGGACTTAAATAGGCACTGAGGGCGTGGCCCAATTAGCCCTCAGTGCTACCTCCGAGGAGACCTCCGTTTGCTAAGCCAATCCTGCCTGCTAGCTGCTCTATGAGCCCTAGCATCCAGCAGAGGCTCCTCTTCCTCTGACGACTCACTTTGCTGAGCAGGTGCAGAAGGTCCTGGCTGGTCTTCCTCCTCTGGCACTGAGTTGTCATCGCTGGCAGACTCAGGTGCCAGGTACACAGGGTGGTCCTGCTGCGACATGAGCGGCTCCACGTCCTCCGGGTCCTCCATCATCTGCGCGGGACGTGGGCAAGTCACAACAGATGGTCTGCCAACTACAAAGGTTGGAAGACACCTCCGGTTGAGTTAGATTAATGAGAAGCCATTGATCGTGCAATGTTCTGGATTGTCCCATCTGCCAATACATTGGACTGAAAGTCGTAACTATTGAGTCTGGTTCGTATGAATGTACAATCACTAGTAAAGTTGCTTCACAGGAGGAATGATAAATTTGTCAACGTAAGCCAAAGAAATGGGCTTGCATAGATGAAGGGTTTTCTGCATGAGTTAAGATATTTAGGCCTGAACCCTTCTCTCTGCAGTAGCGTTGCTGTGAATGGCTCTCTAGAGCTCAGCTCAGCAGCTCCTGGTGACTTCATGGCCGCTTCTAAATAGCTTTCTTGGCAGAAAATAGTGGGTTTTTGTTTTTTTCTTCAAGTTCCCAATTTAAGTTTTATAGCCCAGAAATTTTCTAATAATCTCCCATGCAAGTACTAACCAGCGAAGATGGATAATATCTGGTGGGAAGTCATCCATACCATATTGTATTTTATCACATGAGTGGGAATTAATAAAGAAGAGGAGGTCACTCTGTCTCAAGTCATGAGAAATAATCAGTTGGTTTGCTAAGATCAGAACTTAGGAGACCGTAGTTGCCTGGAAATTGTCAGGGCAATTGGTTTTTCTGGGTAAATATGCCCTCGAGTCAAGCTTGGGTCCTGGAGATTTTGTGGATTGTCCATGGAGTTTTAGGGTCAGAATTACCGGTATGAAAGTGATTTCCCACTGCATTTGCCACTATGTTGTACTTCACAATTTAGCCTGCAGCCTAGGAATTCATCCTGGTCTCCCTTCCAAGCAGGGATGAAATGCTACCGGTTCAGCCCGGTACAGGCGTATCGGTAGCAGCAGCTGCCGGTGGTTCGGAGAACCGGTAGTGGTGACAGTGCGAGGCTCTGTCCACCCGCCCGGACATCGCCATTTTCTTTTTTTTAACCCTCTGCGCATGCGCAAAGCCTTCTTCGCATGGGCAGAGGGTGAAATAATTCGTGCTTACGAACCAGTAGGGAAGGTAAGCAATGTTCCCTCTAAGCTGCGTGGCTGGGCGGCCGCGCACATGATAAGAAAACGCTGCGCAGCAGTTTCCAACTGTTGCGCGGCGTTTTCTAATGTCAGAGGGAACATTGAAGCGCAGCTGCACACGTGATTAAAAAAACACTGTGCAGCAGTTTCCAACTGTTGCGCGGCGTTTTCTAATGTCAGAGGGAACATTGAAGGTAAGTAGATTTCACCGCTGCTTCCAAGTACTAACCAGGTCAGATCCTGCTTGGCCTCTTGAGCACACACAATATTAGAGAGGTGCTGCTGAGACAATATTTCTGTAAGATCTTTTTAAAATTATGTTGCAAGGTCTTTACTCATGAGATCCTCTACCTGTGTAATGAAAGGCAATGTGAAGCAAATGCTATTTGGTTCCAACCTAGGCCTGGCTTAAAGAAAATGATGGTAATGCTCCAGGCGGTAGCATCTGTACAAGGAAAAGCATGTCCGGGGTCTGAGCTATTGATGGCTCCCTTTCTTCTCCTTAGTGCTCCCAGACTTGTGGAGGTGGCGCCCAGAATCGCAAGGTTACCTGCCAGCAGCTGTTGATGGATGGAAGCTTTCTGAAACTCAGTCAGGAGAGGTGCCCTGAACCTAGATTGCCCAGTTCCAGAGCCTGCGCAAAAATAGACTGCCCTCCTCAGCTGTTGGTGGGACCCTGGTCTAAGGTAGGTAGCTTAAAATAGGAGTGCTTTTAAAAAATTATTTATACCTCTCCCTCCCCTCTCCCCTTTCCCCCTTCCTTTCTCCATTCCCCCTTTCCCTTTCCTCCTCCTCTTTCCCTCCCCCTTCTCCTTCCTTCCTTCCCATTTCCCTTTCCTTTTCCCCATCCCGCTCTCCATTCCCTCCTCCCCTTTCCTCCACCTCTTTCCCTTCCCCCTCTCCTTCCTTCCTTCCTTCCTTCCTTCCTCCCTCCCTCCCTTCCCATTGCCCTTCCCCCTTTCCCCATCCCTCTCTCCATTCCCTCCTCCCCTTTCCTCCTCCCTTTCCCTTCCCGCTCTCCTTCCTTCCTTCCTTCCTTCCTTCCTTCCTTCCTTCCTTCCTTCCTTCCTTCCTTCCTTCCTTCCTTCCTTCCTTCTTTCCTTCCTTCCTTCCCCTCTCCCCATCCCTCTCTCCATTCCCTCCTCCCCTTTCCTCCTCCTCTTTCCCTTCCCCCTCTCCTTCCTTCCTTCCTTCCTTCCTTCCTTCCTTCCTTCCTTCCTTCCTTCCTTTCTTCCTTCCTTCCTTCCCCTCTCCCCATCCCTCTCTCCATTCCCTCCTCCCCTTTCCTCCTCCTCTTTCCCTTCCCCCTCTCCTTCCTTGCTTCCTTCCTTGCTTCCTTCCTTCCTTCCCATTTCCCTTCCCCTTTCCTTTTCCCTTCCCCTTTCTCCTTCCCCTTCCTCCTGCCATTCCTTCCTTCTCCTTCCCCTTCCCCTTCCCCTTCTCCTTCTCCTTCTCCCTTTCCCACTCGCCCCCCCCCCCATTCCTGATCCAGTGCCCTCTAAGTCAATCCAATGAAAGCATAACCCTCTGAGAACGAGGTGGGGGTCTACCTCATTTTTATTTAAAGTTGGCACCCTTTGATTCACATCCTTCCTTCTTCAGTGCTCTGTAAGCTGTGGGGTTGGCACACAAAGAAGGAAAGCCACCTGCCAAAAGCGCACGGCCAGAGGCCAACATCTGGCATTAAATGGAACTCTGTGCAGCGGCTTTCCAGCATCCCAGCTTGTCAGGCCTTGCCACAGGAATGCCTGCAGAGGTAAGTGATGTTCTTTGACCATGTTTGTGAAGGGAAAAAATCCCCAGCTTCAAAAACATTCCATTTACCCCAAAATGTAACCCACGTGCCAGACCTTCCCATTAAGAATCCATGGCATATCCTATTATACCAGGATGGCAAAGTGCCCTTAATTTGTGGGGCAAGAAACAGCAAAGTATGAGGTCTCCGTCAACTATCTGCAATTTTTACAAAGCCTTGAAGACTTTTCTTTGTGGAACTGGGGTTGATTTTTCCACAGCAACTATTGTTCCTCTGCAGTGGGATAGCTTTCCATCTTTTGTACTGCTTTGGGGGAAAAACAACTCTTAACATTTTGCCGAAGGTGTACAAAAGATGAAAAACTAACCCCATCTCTATTCACCCAGATTCCCTCTAGATCAGTGTTTCTCAACCTTGGCAGTTTGAAGATGTGTGGACTTCAACTCCCAGAATTCCACAGCCAGCAACGCTGGCTGGGGAATTCTGGGAGTTGAAGTCCACACATCTTCAAACTGCCAAGGTTGAGAAACACTGCTCTAGATTGTCTTTCAACACCGGCTCTTTTTACCTACAGTGAAAGGTAACTCAAGAGACAAATTGCATTTTTTTAAAAAAAAAATCAGCAATTTCAGTGTTAGGATTTCCCCTTGCCTTTCTTTAAAAACAGTTCTTGCAGAACGACCATCTTGATTTATGGGTTTTTCCATGTTGCTTTTTCTATTTTGCGAAATGCAGTTCACCGCTTTTATTTTGACCAATTCTTTTGCTCTAAAAATTATAGATCAAAGATAGGTGTGTTGCTTCTCTGTCTTGCTCAATAAAAATCGGACAAAAAAGCTTCTTTGCTTTCTCAGTTAAGGCTATATTAAGGAAAATGGCGCATTTTGTTCTGACCTAGGTGTTCCCAAACCACGAAGCAGACTCCTTGTCCCGACAAAAAACCCTTTTTATTAAGTTACTGTGAGTTTCTTTCATTCACATCCAGCAAAGTCTTTCAAGGGTAAATTTACAGTCACAGACCTTATCTGGCTTGGAGAGCTGCCAGGCTGATATCTTCAAAACTTGGCAAGAAGTCTTTGAGAGTCACGAACCAATTAAGCGAAGTAATTGTCTCCTGCAAACTCCCCTCCTCTTTCACTCCTCTTTTATTACCTATGGGAGGAGCCATTCATCGTCCACCTGTGGCCTTACTCCCAAGTCGACCCTTGTTCCTCATCTGTTCCCTTCATCTGGCAACTCTGCGCATGCGCACACTGGGTACAGGCTCCAGCTGTTCATCTGCCTCACTGATGTCTGACTCCAAAGGTAGCTGATAACTGTTGGACGGCCCTGGCCCCATCTCTGCCTCTGATGCAGAGCACTCATCAGAGCCTTCCCCAGACTCCAGGACTGGCCCATGTTCCTCCCCAACCTCCTCACTGTCCGAATCTGCTACCAGCTCCACTGGCGGGCCACAACACATTTGAAGACTCCATGGTTATAAATAAGAGTCAGTGTTTGCTATCAATAGTTTGAAAATCTGAACATCGATCCTAAGAATATATTGCAATATTAGTTTGGCAGGAAACACATAAGAGTTCCAATGGAAGCATTTATTTGGTTTTAATGACTATTGCTGGGTGCTTAGCTTCATTCCTCAACATTGTATTAAAAATGATCCAACCAACAAAATAAGAGTTGAAATAATTATTGATATGTTCATAACACGAAACTTCTTTTTGAGACTTTATTGCCTGGTGAACATGCCAAGATCCTGAGGTTCAAAAAAAAATATTTTAAATGAAGCTCCGTGGACTTACAGGAATGTCCTTGGCTGAGTATTTCATGAAATATTTCTGAGCTGCATATATATCTGAATTTATTTAATTATGGATATTTGTATGGCAGCGTATCCAATCAGCAGATTTTTTTTGGTGGAGAGTGATGTTAAAGAAACCTTGTCAAGTTCTGTTGTGTGTTATGAGGAATATAATCCGAAAAAGCAACAAAAAAAGAATATTTATTCTGATGGTTCAGAAACATGTTTTGAAAAGGGAAGAAGGAGGCCTAAAGAAACTGTCATATAAGATCAGTTTCTAGATGGTTTATATTAAACATTGCCTACAGCCAAGATACACAATGAGCGGAATCAAGTTTCAGCTATCATTGGCTCTTTCCAGGGGTGAGCTTCAAAAATTTTAGCAAGGGGTTCTCTGCCCGGTTGCTGGGTGGGTGTGGTCATGGTGGGCGTGGCCTAGTCAGCCTCCTGCACCATGGTGGGGGGGGGGCGTTTTTGCCCTCCCCAGGCTCCGGAGGCTTTCTTGAGCCTCCGGGAGAGCGAAAACGGCCTCCCCAGGCTCCGGAGGTCCTCTGGAGGCCGGAAACAGGCCGGAACGTCCGATAGGCCCATTTTTCATCCTCCCCAAGCCTCCGCGTGCACCCTGCACTTACCTGCATCCAAACGGGCCGCGTGGAGACTCCTGGGAGGGGTAGGGCTGGGCTGGGCGGGGCCAGCCAGGAGTGGGATTTGGGGGTTCTCCGAACTGCACAGAATCTTAGCTAGAGGTTCTCCCAAACCCCTGCGAACTCTCAGCAGCTTACCCCTGGCTGGTTCAAGCTCCGGTTGTAGGGTGCAGCTCACTACCGAGTGTTCTTTACCCATATATAGTGAGGCTGGTCTAGAACACTTGTTCATGGTATCCTAATTTTCACAAAGACCGTTATTAAGAAAATGCCTGCGTCATCGTGTTCCTGTATGCAACCCTCTTTCTCTCTTCGGTTGTGGAAGTTGTGGTGTGCTGTACAGGTAATCCTTCACTTACAACAGTTCGTTTAGGGACCCTTCAATGGCACTGGAAAAAAATGTGACCATTTTTCACAGTTACGGCCTTTGCAGCACCCCATGATCATGTGATCAAAAAATCCAGCTGCTTGGCAACTGGTTCATATTTATGACCATTGCTGTGTCCCAAGGACAAGCAAAGCCAATGGGGACGCCAGATTCGCTTCGCAGCCAGGTTACTAACTTACCAGCTGCAGCGATTCACTTAACAACTGTGGTAAGAAAGGTCTTAGAATGGGGCAAAATTCACTTAACAAATATCTCGCTTAACAACAGCAATTTTGGGCTCAATTGTGGTCGCAAGTCACCTGTGTTAGGATTCTTTCTAGCTAACCTGCTAAATTACTGCTTCCTTGATGCATTGTTCACTTTAAAGCAGGGGTCTCCAACCTTGGCAACTTTAAGACTTGTGGACTTCAACTTTGCCTGCTGAGGAATTCTGGGAGTTGAAGTCCATAAGGAGCAGAGGTGGCGCAGTGGTTAAATGCAGCTACTGCAGGCTACTCCAGCTGACTGCTAGTTCAGCAGTTCAGCTGTTCAAATCTCACCAGGCTCAAGGTTGACTCAGCCTTCCATCCTTCTGTGGTCGGTAAAATGAGGACCCAGATTGTTGGGGGCAATATGCTGAACTCTGTAAACCACTTAGAGAGGGCTGTAAAGCACTATGAAGCGGTATATAAGTCTAAGTGCTATTGCTATTGCTATTAAAGTTGCTAAGGTTGGAGACCCCTGCTCCATAGTGTTTTTCCGTCCTCTTGAGCAAATATAAAGGATGAAAAAAGGAAAATGAATTCATTCTGTCCATAGAATAGGAACTCTGGGAGTTGAAGTCCGCAAATCTTAAAGTTGCCAAGGTTGGAGACCCCTGATCTAAAGTCTGATTGAACTTCCCAATATCAATTTGAGATTAGAATATTAGCATCCCAAGCTGGATAAAAGTCGGTCTGAAACACTTCTAGGTAAACTGAGTTTCCAGCCTTTAAAAAAGAAATAAATGACATGCTGAAAATACACACAAAAAAAATATGATGAAAACATAGACCCTGTTCTCAATATATCTTTGCAATTTCAGATCTAAAAGAAGAAAAGAAACCCAGACTTTTTGACAAGCCACAGATACTTGGTGTCCATAAAGTCTATATCCAGACAAGGCAAGAGAAACGCATTAATTTCACTGTTGGGAGCCGAGCTTATTTACTTCCCAAAACATCTGTCATCATCAGGTGCCCTGTTCGGAGATTCCAGAAGACACTTATCCGGTGGGAGAAAGAAGGGCAGCCACTCCAGGTTTCTAAACATCTTGGCGTCACCAAATCGGGGTCTCTCAAGATCAGTAACCTTGAAGCTTCGGATATTGGAGTGTATAAGTGTGTTGCAGGATCTGCCCAGGAGATCTTTGTTCTTAAGCTCATTGGCACAAGCAGCAGGCTCCTGGAACCTGCCACCAGCAGAAAAGAGGCCGTTGAGACCACAGACCACAACGAATCCAACAGCTTTGGAGCGAAATGGCACCAAGTAAATCAGATGTGGCAGTTATGGAGCCAGAAAAGTCAACAATATCTGCGCGACGAACAAGTGAACGACCAGCCTGCCTTAGAACATCTGAAAACTCCGAGGAGGAGCTCAGAAGAAGGACACAACGCTCACGAATTCACCACTCAGCAACTCAACACCGTGGCCTTACCTAACGCTTACAGTATGGATACAGACCATTTCGACGGGCTGATAAAAAATTTGAGCCACCTTATTGAAGCTGGAGAAATTAGCAATGATTTGGCTTCTCGGTTTGTCTATCAACTGATTGCTGAGTTAGCGAAACCGTCTGAGTCCGCTCGT
Source organism: Diadophis punctatus similis (assembly GCA_023053685.1). Classification (NCBI taxonomy): domain Eukaryota; kingdom Metazoa; phylum Chordata; class Lepidosauria; order Squamata; family Dipsadidae; genus Diadophis; species Diadophis punctatus. The sequence goes on along the minus strand of JALIGW010000012.1, from coordinate 12,259,437 downwards.
GAAAAGCAGAAAGAATCGGAAAACGAGAAGTTCCCTGCCAGGAAACTTGACAAATCCCAAAGAGTGACGGATAATCTCAGCACAAAAGCTGCAGGCACCCCAGTAGCGAGAAGCTCAAAAGGAGCGATTATTGTCAAGTCGCAGGAAGGACCAGAGGTTTATTCAAATGAAACTGTAACGCTGCAAATGGAGGGTACCTTTCTTTTAACCAAGAATGTCAGCACAATAAATTTGCTCTGTAGAACTGCCGGAGTTAGCCATCTTAAATATACTTGGACCAAAGATGGAATGCCATTGAAGCCTGTTGAGAAGTAAGTAACATTAAATATTTCAGCCATTCTGCACTCGCCTAAATGATAATATGCGATTATATTGTAGACGTAACAGGATCTTTGTGAAAATCCTTCTTAAATTGTAAGCTTTGCATTTTGCCTTTAAGCTTCAAGGCCTTTAAATCAACTTTAGGAGCCATCTTAAACTCCCCAATAACTATTATGTCTTGGATTGATCTTTTCTCGTTCAAGATGCTTAGTTTACTGGCAGAATTGATTTTCCCTTTACTTCTCCTCTTATTGGGGAGGCACAGTGGCTCAGTGGTTAGGACACTGGACTTGTCAGCTGAAAAGCCGGCAACCCAGGTTCGAGACCCAGCCACTACACGACGGGGTGAGCTCCCGTCTTCACCCTGGCTCCTGCCAACCTAGCAGTTTGAAGGCATGCAAATGCGAGTAGATAAAGAGGTACCACTTTGGTGGGAAGGTAACAGCCCTCTATGAGGTCATGATGGCCACATGACTTTTGAAATGTCTTCAGACAGCGCTGGGTCAATGGCCTTGAAGCAGAGATGAACACTACCCCATATAGTGGCGATGACTAGCAGAATAAAATCCGTAGGGAATTCCTTTACCATTCCCCCCCCCGCCTCTCCTCTTATTATAAAATTCCCTTTTTGTCTTTCTGGCTTTCTTTTAGCCCTCCTCTAAACCAGGGGCAGGTTCCTCTTACTGTTTCCTACCAGTGCGCTGTGTGCGCATTGTGATGTTTCACATGCGCGCAAGTCCCCTAGCGCGATTTTGCTTCTGCGCATGCGCAGAGGGACGATTTTCCTTTTGCGCATGCTCAGAGAGCCGGGGGAAAAAAGATGGTGGCGCGCACGGACCGGCAAAGACAGCACCGGAGCCGTTGCGCCAAAATTGTGCAATCGGCGGGCCACTAACGGAGCAGAGCTCCAGGCCACACCAGTAGGAACCCACCTCTGCTCTAAACCTGTATTTCAACTGAATACCACCCATGGCTCTCTTATAAATCAAAGACCAATATTTTGGACACTGAATATTAAACAGGTCAAGTTGACTTTGCTGCAGCATTCCCAGATGTTTCTAGTAATTACTGGTCTGCCAAATATGTGGCTGGTTTAAAAGGCATAAGGGTATGTTTGAGATAAGGCACATAAAGATCCTACGGGCTTATATTTACACTTGAGCGCTGATGAACATACCAAATAAGCTACATCAGTCTTACGAGCAAGTATCTCCGTGTCCCACTTGGTAAGCTTACTCCCAATTGTTGTGGGATTGATTAATTTGACGTATTGTTTATTTAGCACTCACTGTTGTGAATCCTTTGTTTATATATGGGAGTCTCTAAGCTGACATTGGCTGATTTCAAAGGTATTTGGATGGGCAAATCGCTAAGAAATTCCAGTGGTACAGCATAGATTGGGAAAGAGCCAAGGTGGATAAGACAAAGTGGCGCAGCGATTAGAGTGCAGTACTGCAGGCCACTTTAGCTGACTGTGATCCGCAGGTCAGCGGTTCAAATCTAACCGGCTCAAGGTTGACTCAGCCTTCCATCCTTCCGAGGTAGGTAAAATGAGGACCCAGATTGTTGGGGACAATATAAATATACATTGCTTACTGGTGTAAAACCGCTTAGAGAGTGCTTGCACTGTGAGGCGGTATATAAATCTCACTAATAATAAATAAATCAGAATAGCATTTTCAAAGATGTCACTAGCAAGCCGTTTCAGCATTCTCGCTAAAACAACAACAGAACATACAGGAGTCCATGTCACCACCAGACATCGAAGTTGAGACTAACAATAGGATAATAATTGATTTTGAAAGTCTGCAGAAACCTAAACCCTTCTGCCAGGGTTAGACTGCATGTACACGTTGAATTATACAATTAAAAACCAAAAGGGCAGATAAAGAATCGATGCCAAAATACAAAGGCTAATGCAAGCTAGGTTTTTGGCAAGATCAGGAGCTTCTGCTGCAGAACTGTTTTCTGAAAACCTGGACAGGTGGCACACCGAACAAACCTGCAGTAAGGCCAGAGGACACACAGCATCAAAGCAACTATCAAGACATGTAGATTCATGCTGTTTCTCAGGCAAACGTTTCCTTAATAAACACAAGGGGTATGCATCTTGTTTGAGGAGCGAACTCCATAACAAAGTGTGTGTTTGGTCTTGTATATTTTTTCCTGATGATCCGGGACAACTGCGATAGTGATGTGGAGACAGAAGGGTCTATGTGTTACAGTTGTTCGGACACTCAACTGTGCTTTTTTCAGGAGGCAACTGGACTTTCTTGTTTTTTCTTTGAAGACGTTTGGCTTCTCATCCAAGAAGCTTCTTCAGCTCTGACAGAATAGTGGGGAATGGAAGGATTTGTATTCCTTGCAGACAGCTGGTCATTTGCATCCTTTTAGAGCAAGGGGTGTCAAACTCGATTTCATTGAGGGCCACATCAGGGTTGTGTTTGACCTCAGGGGGGGGGCAGGGGGGCGTGGTCACTTGTGTCGGGGGCGCCTGTGATGGCCCGAGCGCTCTGCCAGCGAAAATGGGCTCCCGAGCTCTGTTTCGGCTGCGACAGCCTCCTGCAACCCTCTGCCAGCGAAAACGAAGCTTGAGAGGGCCGCATTTTCATTGGCAGAGGCACTGCGGGCTGGTTCTTCGTTGCTTCGACGGCGGCCCTGCGGGCCAAATCTAACCACCCCGTAGGCCGGATCTGGCCCCTGGGCCTTGAGTTTGACACCCCTGTTTTAGAGGGTCGTAAATTGCCAGCTGTCTGCAAGGAATATAAATCCTTCCATTCCCCACTATTCTGTCAGAGCGGAAGAAGCTTCTTGGATGAGAAGCGAAATGTCTTCAAAGAAAAAACAAGAAAGTCCAGTTGCCTCTTGAAAAAAGCACCTTTGGGACAACCATGACCTGGATGACTGAGAAATCTCTACAGACTTTTAGCTGCTCGGACAGTTTGTGGAGAACAGTATATAGGTAATCCTTGCCTTAGTTCATTTAGTGACTGCTCGAAGTTACAACGGCACTGAAAAAAGTGACTTATGACCGTTTTTCACTGTTAGCGGCCTTTCCAGTATCCCCATGATCAAAATTCAGGTGCTTGGCAACTGGTTCATATTTATGACCTTTGCTGTGTCCCGAGGTCATGTGATCCCCTTTTGCGAACTTCTGACCAGCAAAGTCAATGGGGAAGCCAGATTCACTTAACAACCGGGTTACTAACTGATCAACTGCAGTGATTCACTTAACAAGAAAGGTCGTCAAATGGGGCAAACTTCACTTAACAAATGTCTCAGTTAACCACAGAAAATTTGGGCTCAATTGTGGTTGTAAGTTGAGGACTACCTGTGTTCACTTCTGTTGATTAAACCTTATCCTTTAAACATTTTGCAGGGTGACTTTCCAAGCCAACGGCAAAGTCCAGATTTTGAACCCTACTGAGAAAGAAATGGGGGTGTATCGTTGCACAGTGGACAATGAACTTTTTCAAGACATGGCCCTGTTTTACGCAGGTAATTTACTTGGTGCTCTGCAATTTGCAAATTAGCTATTGATCATAAATCATCTCTCAATAAGACATAGACCCTCCTGGCCTCTGCTCGATAGTTTGCTGTTTTTTTTATTTCTGTGAAATACTAACTTGCAGAACTATAGAGAAATTATTACTATTAGAATAGAATAGAATATTTATTTATTTATTTATTATTTATTATTTGTATTAAATGCCGCGCAACTCCGCAGGGACTCTGAGCGGCTAGAATAGAATTCTAGAATAGAATAGAATAGAATAGAATAGAATAGAATAGAATAGAATAGAATAGAATAGAATAGAATAGAATAGAATTCCTTATTGGCCAAGCGTGATTGGACAAACAATGAATTTGTCTTTGGTGCATATGCTCTCAGTGCACATAAAAGAAAAGATACATTTGTCAAGAATCATGAGGTACAACACTTAATGATTGTCATAGGGTACAAATAAGCAATCAGTAAACAATCAATATTAATATAAATCGTAAGGATACAAGCAACAAGTTACAGTCATACAGTCATAAGTAGGAGGAGATGGGTGATAGGAACGATGAGAAGACTAATAGTAATAGTAATGCAGCCTTAATGAATAGTTTGACAGTGTTGAGGGAATTATTTGTTTAGCAGAGTGATGGCGTTCGGGGAAAAACTTGGGTCTAATTGTTCTGGTGTGCGGTGCTCTATAGAGTCGTTTTGAGGGTAGGAGTTGAAGCAATTTATCTCCAGGATGCGAGGGGTCAGTAAATATTTTCATGGCCCTCTTTTTGATTCGTGCAGTATACAGGTCCTCAAAGGAAGGCAGGTTGGCAGTAATTGTTTTTTCTGCAGTTCTGATTATCCTCTGAAGTCTGTGTCTGACTTGTTGGGTTGCAGAACCGAACCAGACAGTTATAGAGGTGCAGATGACAGACTCAATAATTCCTCTGTAAAAGGAAAATGGGAAAATAACTCTTGGGGGTGGTTTTTAAACACTCATTTTTGCCTTAAATGAAATGTGAGGGGATTTGCACACAACATTTCCCCCCAAAGATCTGTAAACATTCCTTTCTGAAGTTCGATAGTTACCTGTGATGATCCGGGACGTGGCACAAAGGCAACACAGCCAGAGAATAAGTAGTAGTCCCTTTATGAGCTCTAAACTTTGCCCCCAACGTCCCTTTTACTCTCCGATCTGGAGAAAAACTCTCCTACAAACCTGTAAGCAGAAAAACCTTCCAACTATAAATCCAACAAGGGAAGATAAGGTAATTAATTTGGCAGGGCAAGCAAGATAAGGAGTTCCAGAATTGAAGTAGCCTGGCAGTAAATTAAACCAGTTGGGAAGATGCCAGGAACTCAGATAAAGCAATGAACAGGAACATGAACTCAGCGTTTGTTCCCGACAACCGCCTCTCCCATTTGCCTCTCCTTTAAACTCCATCCCCAGGTGTGCCTTGTGAAGGGAATCGGGGCCATTTCCTCCCTCGTAAGCCACGCAACCCACGTTGCTCTCTTCTCCATTTTTCCTTGTGTGCCCTAGGATGAGAAGGGGGTGGGCCTTAGTCTTCATCAGAACCCCCTCTCCCTTGTTCCACCTCTTCCCTGCTCTGCCCAGCCGGACTTTGCCCTTCCCCAGTTTCCTCCACAGCCAACGGAGCCACTCTCTTGCTCTCTGTCAGCTGTTCATCTTCCATCTCAGAGTCAGACTCCAACAGGGGCATGACAGTTACCATAATTTGAGAGGGAAAACATGCAGGTGATGAAAATAAAGCAAAAATAGAGCAACTGTCTCCATCTAAATTCCTGTCTTTAACATCAGATAATTCCATCCTGAAGGTCTCTTTGTGGGTCTGACAAGAAGGCAGAATTCTGGGACTAATTCCTCTCCCCGCTGATTCTCCCTTGCAGAAGCTCCAGCTATACTGTCATCTGAAAAAAATATTGCCAGTTTTCAGCTTCGGAATCTGTCTGTCTCTGTTGGAAGTACAATCCTAGCCAGAACGGGGACCAATATTCTGCTGGAATGTCCAGTCAAAGGTAAGGTTAAACCACCTGAACTGTCAGAAATGGTGGGCCAGTGGTGGGTTCCTACCGGTGCTGTGTGGAGCGCAGCTCCGGTAGGAGCCCGACGATGATGTCATTTTCTGGCGCTTCTCTGCGTCCTGAGCTGTCGTGGAAAAAGCCCTCCCACCCGCCCTTGTTTCAATACGGACCTTTATTCTTCCTCCGAAGCACAGCTGAGAAGCTCCTCAGCTGTGTTTCGGCTTGTAATGTCGTCCTAAGCATGCGCGGAAGTGAAATTGCCCGATGGAATGCGAGTTCACTTCTGCGCATGCTTGCGATGCGCACCGGTAGCGAAAATAACCGGAACCCTCTGCTGTGGTGGGCACTCGATCACTGGAAGTTTTCCAAGAAGAGACTGGACAGCCATTTGCCTGGAATGGTGTAGGTTCTCCTGCTTGGACAGGCGATTGGATGAGAAGTCCTCTAAGGTCTTTTCCAACCTTATTGTTCTATTTTACTTTATCCCTTTTCCACATATCACTTCCCATTCCGGGCCAGCATTGACAAGTAGTCCATCATACCTTTTGGGCACCCCATGAAAGTCAAAAGAATTTTTTTTTATAACTTAGATACTGAAACGTGACAATGATACGCAAAGCTGTACTATATATATATATATATATATATGTAATTTTTTTTCTTTCAATGTATGTATTTTTTTCTCTTTTTGTTTTCTTTTCTCTAGTGTATGTTTTATATATATGTATGTATGTATGTATGTATGTATGTATATTCATATTCTTTTAGGTTAGGTTATATTGTTTAGGTTATTATATATTTCTATATACGTTTGATTTTGTGTGTGTGTGTGTGTATATATATTATATTTCTATATACGTTTGATTTTTTTTTTTGTGTGTGTGTGTATATATTTATTTTATTTTCATTTATCAGCAAAAAATCCTACACACACACACACACACACACACACACACACACACACACACACACACACATATATTCTCTGTTTTTCTCTTTTGTATTATGTGTTTTTTATATTTTTAAACAATTCAATAAAAATTATTTAAAAAAAAAGGAAGTCAAAAGAATGTGCTGAAGTCTGGAGAAATGAATGGGAGAACGGTTTAAGGAGCTGCAGATAGGTGCCATGATTAGGTGCACACCCTCAAATCCCAAAGTGGCCTTTGGATTCTGAATCCACAGCAGTGCACAGCCCTCTAAACTGGTATATGTGAAGACCTCCAAGAACTTCATACAAGACAAGTGTCATTGGCTGGAAAAAGGGCGCATATAGTTTTATGAAGAGCCCAGAAGCACATTTGGCAATGTCAGATTGGGAGTTATCCTCCCCAAAGGTTGGCAGGACCAGGATGCAGGCAATTCTAGAATAGAAATTAATTTGAGATATAGGACATGAATAGGCAATGTTATTTTTTTGAATATCCTGTTTCTCCCAAAATAAGACATCGCCTGATAATAAACCCAATCGGGCTTTTGAGTGCATGGCAATAAGGCCAATAGCTTATTTTAGGGTTCAAAAAAATATAAGACAGGGTCTTGTGTTTGGGGAAACACGGGTATATGTTTTATTGATACATTTTTAATCAACATAAAAAGTTCCATATCTACCTCAACAACGTGTTGTCCGAGCACAGTTAATTTTAAGTAGAAATTCAACAATAATCATCATAATAATCATAACAGACATGTCCATATTAATCACAAAGTGATAATACAATTAGTTTATCCATCTTGCAAAAGTTTCAATATAGAAAAAAAATTAATTATCTTTTTAACCTTTTTAGTTTCTAACCACTGTTTCTGTTAGTTAGCCATTGGTAAAACAAATCCCATCTTTTAAAGAGTATTCTGCTGCTTCCTTTTCTTTTCTTTTAAATGTTAATCTATCCATCTTGACACATTCTAATCAGTAGTGGGTTCCTACCGGTGCGCTCTCCGCCTTTCTTCGCCGCCGAGCCGAAGACGCTGGCGGCGTTTGCGGCGGGGGCTTCCCCCGCCCGCTTTCCCGGGACGCCGGGATGCCGCCATTTGCGTTCTTCTGCACTCTGCGCAAGCTTGCAGAGTGCAGAAGAACGCAAATGGCGGCATCCCGGCGTCCCGGGAAAGCGGGCGGGGGAAGCCCCTGCCGCAAACGCCGCCAGCGTCTTCGGCTCGGCGGCGAAGAAAGGCGGAGAGCGCACCGGTAGGAACCCACTACTGATTCTAATATATATTTTTATAACACTTTCCTCTGTAGGGATCTCTTCATTTTTCTATTGTTGTGCAAACACAATTCTTGCAGCTGTTAACACATGTAAAATTAAAAATGTATTCTCTTTATTATACTGTTCTGGTAGTATACCCAACAGAAATATTTCTCGTTTCAAATCTATGTGTTGCTTTAAATAGGCAATGTTTTCATTCACATGAAGTGCCCAGTTAAAGTTGGGGCTGTGATGCCTACACAGCTATTTACATGCAAAAGAAATTTTGGTGAACCAATATACATTTTTACAGTAATATCAATCTATTCCCCAACACTCACAAGCAAAATCACCATGGATAAAAAGAGAAAGCAATGGGTATTTCTCCTCCTCCCTAGTTACCCTTTGCATCTGCTACTATTAGTTTAATGACCTTACTAAACAAATATATTTTTCCAGCTGAATACTTTGCCACCAACAATGGCATATGATGTATTTTGAAATGCATGAGTTGATCGTCCATATTCTTTCTGTTTGTTTGTTTCTGTGAACTTGAAGACTTCACAATAAAATACAGAGTTTCAAGGCAAGCAAGCCTGCAATACAATTTCACTGTTAAGTTTGTGGAACATGACTGCCATCCTATGTATGTTTTTCTGGGAGCAAGCCCTTGTTTCGATTTGTGTGTGGCGCTACTGCAGCGGAAAACATTTATAGAAATGCTATTATTTCTTTCAAATGTAGGGGACACACAGACTATGGTCAATGTTAAAAAGAGGTTTTTGTTAAGGAAAGGAAGATTCCTGAACTGACTTACCAGCCAATTGCTTTTATTTGGTGGAGCTTGAAATCCTCCCGGTTCGCTCTTACCTGTTGGTCGCCGCACAGCCGAAGAAGCTGGTGGCGTTCGGGGCGCGGGGCTTCCCCTGCCCGCCTGAACGCCGGCATTTGCGTTCTTTTGCCCTCTGCGCATGTGCAAAGCGTTCTGCTTGCGCAGAGGGCAAAAGAACGCAAATACCGGCATCCAGGCAGGGTGGTAGCGGGCGGGGGAAGCCCCGCGCCGCGAACGCCACCAGCTTCTTCAGCTGTGTGGCGACCAACAGGTAAGAGCGAACCGGGAGGATTTCACCCCAATCAGGAGGTTGTGAGTTCTATCCTAGGTAGAGGCAGATGTAGGGTCTCCTGCTTGGGCAGGGGGTTGGACTAGATGACCTGCAAGATCCCTTCCAACTCTGTGAATATGTTAATACTTTAAAACTATACCATGCATGTAATTGCATGGTTTTTTTTTAAAAAAAGGTGATCCTAAAATCGGAAGATTGCATTAATATAACTAAATCAGATAATTACTTAAAATTGAGGTCTTTATTATATATATTACCTATGCTTTCAAAATAATTCAGAATAAGTGCTTTGGACTCCTTGAGGGCACAACACCTTTCTGCTCTTGGTTAAAGCAACCTCTGTTTTTGAAGTTTCTCTAAGAATCTGCGGAAAAAATGGGGGTGCTTTAAAATATATATTAATGAACTGACCCTGTATAGCAACACCGCCTTTTTCAAGCTATCCTAGATGCCTGGAGAAAGAAGGGCTGTTGTAATGAACAGCACAGAGCTGCCTTGCTTACACTTACTCAAAATCCCAAGTGCCCCTTCCAAATTGGTTCCATGAACAAATCATGTCTCTCTGTCAATTTATGTGTATATGAATGTGTAACGTAATGTATATATGGCCATTTTTCACACTTACGACCATTGCAGCATCCCCATAATCATGTGATCAAAATTTGGACACTTGGCAACTGACTCATGACGGTTGCAGTGTCCTGGGTCAAATAATCCCCTTTTGTGACTTTCTGAGCAGCAAAGTCAATGGGGAAGCCAGGTTGACTTAACAGCCGTATTACCAACTTAATAGCTGTAGTGAGTCACTGAACCACTGTGGCAAGAAAGGTCGTAAAATGGGGCAAAACTCACTTAACAACTGTCTCGCTTAGCAACAGAAAATTTGGGTTCAATTGCAGGACTACCTGTATAATATCCATGATGTATCCATGTACAGACACACACACAGAGTGTATACATGTACATATACATACATATATACATACATACATATATATATGAATATACACACACACATATATATATATATATATATATATATATATATATATATATATATATATATATATATATATATATATATATATATATATGAATATATATACATACATACATATATATGAATATACATACATACATATATATGTGTGTGTGTACATATATATATATATATATATATATATATATATATATATATATATATATATATATATATATATATATATATATATATATATGTACACACACACACACAGTACACACACACATACACACACATATATACATACACACATACAGTATGTATGTGTATATACCCTGTTTTCCCCAAAATAAGACGTCACCTGATAATAAGCCCAATCGGGCTTTTGAGTGCATGGCAATAAGGCCATTCGCTTATTTCACGGTTCAAAAAAATATAAGACAGGGTCTTATTTTCGGGGAAACACGGTGTGTGTGTGTGTGTGTGTGTGTGTGTGTGTGTGTGTATACATACACTGTATATATACATACATATACTGTATATATACACACACTGTATATATACACACACTGTATATATATATATATATATATATATATATATATATATATATATATATATATATATATACATACACACACACACACACTGTATATATACATATATACATACATACACACACACATACATAGACACACACACACACACACACACACACACACACACACACACACACACACACACACAATATCCATGTTATAACAGGCATAGTCCACCATCTACTGGTGAAAGAAGATGACTGCATTAATATGCATGTGTTGCTGTTCTTGTGTTGTTTGGCTGTCCACTATATGTCCTTCTTAGGCTTAAATATTTAACGTCCCTACTTAAAATGGTTGATCTGGTGAGATGCTTCAAATTGGAAAGATGTTCAGTTGGAATGCATTAAACATTAACCTTTAAATACGTTTTGCATTTGCCTCCCAGGTAATCCCCAACCTGAGGTCCTGTGGTTCAAAAACGAGAGCTCTTCAAGAAGTTCTGCTTTCCCCATAGCGAACAGTTCCTTCTTGTTCCTGGGCAATGTTTCGGGCAAAGACACTGGAATTTACACTTGTACGGCTACCAACGCTGTGGGCCATGCTACAGAAGCCACCGTTCTTCAATTGGCTGGCAAGTATAAAGTTGGGTCAGTGGCATCATTGGGCAGCCTATAAGGAGGACCTCTTGGCTTCCTTCAACCAACATTTCTTCGTTGACCTCAGTGGGTCACTGCTGACACATGCAGTAAAACTCCAGGCACATACTGTATATACATACTTATTCTGCCTTTATGGTTTTTTTAATAATCAACTCAACCTGGCAAATATATCTAATCTTCTTTCTCCTATTTTGCCCAAAACAACAAGCCTGGGAGGTGAGCTGGGGTGAGTGAGGGGAGTAGGGATCACCCAACTGGCTTTCATGCCTAAGGTGGGACTAGAACTCACTGTCTCCTGGTCATTGGCCCAAAGTCACCCACATGACCTTCATGCCTAAAGCAGAACTGGAACTCATGGTCTCCTGATGATTGGCCCAAGGTCAGGCAGCTGGATTTCATGGCTAAGGTGGAATTAGAACTCATGATCTCCCAGTTTCTAACCCGGTGCATTAACCACTAGACCAAACTGGCTCTCTATCACATATTTGTCTGCTGAAAACAGATTTTAAGAGCATGAATATACGGGTGGTAGGGTAGAGGAGCTACGGCCATTCCCCTGCGTGCAAATGGACTTCGCCAGCATAGTGAGAAGGTAATCTGCTGCTGTAGATGCTGATGCAATGAGAATGAGTCAGCAGGGTTATTGTCGCTTTAAGACAGAGGATGAGTCAGGAGGGTTACTGCCACTTTAAGAAGCTGTCTATATAAGGGAGGCCATGAGAAGGCGTTTTCTCTCTCCTCGTGTATCAATCTCCTCATAGTGTTCAATGTGCATTGTAGTTCTCAGTGTAGAGTTGAAGATTGATTGCTTGCCTTGTATGTCCCTACCATGTATATGTATGTATATAAACCACTGTTTGTAAGACAACCGTCTTTGTACTGTATTTTGCTCCTGGGTTGTCTCAAAATAGTAGTCACACTGTGCACACTCTGACAAAGTCCTTCAAACCTGAGTAGCCTCTCCTTGGTTTTATGTCTGGGAAACCCTAGGCTGTAATTTCCTCCATTATTCTAGGACGAAGAAAACCACACAATGGATCATCTACTAACAGTAAAAGAAAACGTGTTTTCATGGCATCTGGAATTGGTACCAACGTTACAGTGGCTGCTGGTGATACATTACGAATAGGTATGGTGGTCCCATAGATCAACTCTGCCCTGAAAGAATGGGTGGCAGGCAAGGGCTCATTCTTGTTTCATTCATGTCATATCTGTGATTATTTGGGGGAGTCTGTATTTTTGGTTCTAGGAGGTTCCAAAAATGGCAGCCAAGGAACTCAACTGTGTAGGAATATAGCATTGAATATCTCAAGAGCAGGGTGAATTATGGCCAAAAAGCAACACAGCAAGAAGAGGGGGGAAATGGGAACAAGAGGAAGGCAGAATAAAAAGCCAAATTTAAAAAAGGGGAATTCTTCTTAATTCTGGTGGGCTTTGGTTCATGATGCCATGGCATGGCTGGCTGGGGAATTCTGGGAGTTGAAGTCCACAGGTCTTAAAAGTTGCCAAGATTGGATACCGCCCCTATAGAGGTTTCCATTTTTCTTCTCCTCCTAGTTCTGAAAAAGAATCCACGGGGGACCTTGAAATGTTGCAGCTAGTTTGGAGATACTATTATTCTTTTTTGGACAGGGGCACCTAAGAATAACCAAATTCTTTATTCTGTATGCAGGTTTTAGATGTTCTGGGGACAAAAGGCTAAAAATGCCTTTGGTTTTTCTAGGTTGCCCTGTCTACCCTAGCGCAAATAACACAATTCGCTGGTTTGCCAGAAACCAACCCATAGAAGAGGCTTCAGGCTTCAGGCACAAGACCCTGGTTGGGGGACGCATCCTTGAATTCATCGTTGCCTCTGACCAGTTTGCAGGACAATACAAGTGCTGGATTTCGTCACATGTCAAGCCATTGTCTGTCTGGGTAAATGTCAAGAAGGAAGGTTTGTTGAAAGATCCCCGATAACATTTTTACATTTTCATTTTTGTTTAAATGTTGTAGTGTTATAATTGAAGGCGGAGGTGGGGAACTATGATCCCTTTATGACTTGTGGACTCCCAGAATTCCTGAGCCAGTCATGCTGGCTGGGGAATTCTGGGAGTTGAAGTCCACAGGTCATAAAAGGGTCATAGTTCCCCAACCCTGATTTAAGACTGTGTAGATTTGGCTCTTCCCTTAAGCATTGGACTAGGATGGTGGTTCAGTTGGAGGTTCTTGATCTGGCACCTGAGGGAAGGGTATTTTTATTTCAATCTTGTTTTTCATTGCTTATTGTACACCACCTAGAATCACTGCATGAGATGGACAGTCATATAAGTTCTGTAAATCAGTCAGTCAATCAATCAGTCAGTCAGTCAGTGAGTCCTTTTTATTAATGAATTTTATGCTGCTGTGTTTATGTTTTCCTTGTTTTCCCTTTAATGTTCTTTTAATTTTGCAAGCCAACAAATGAACTTCTCATATTGGACAATATAGAAGTATAATAAATAATACATAAAATAAATAACTATTGGGCAAGGGTCCTAACTATGTATTTAGTTTGCTTCTTAGTGTATGATCAAATGAACTTCTCATATTGGACAACATAGAAGTATAATACATAATACATAAAATAAATAACTATTGGGCAGGGGGTCCTAACGATGTATTTAGTTTGCTTCTTAGCGTATGATCATATTCTTTGTAGAATATGTGGAATCCTAGAATTGTAGAGTCTTAGAGTTCATAGGGCCAGAGTTGGTTGAAGAAACCTTCTATTTTTTTAGATCTAGCTTAGGAACTAGAGGGGATTGATGTGATAGCCAAACTCATCTGGATTTGCATATGATACAGAGATGCAATAGGACTTGTTCATGATGCTTAGCTTGATGTGAAGATCCTGGCCTAGGGACATAATATGTATAGACCAGTATCATAGATTGAAACAAATGATAGCTTGATGTAATTAGCACACCTTGTCCTAGTAAGGCATTTCCTTGTATCGGGAAGAAGTAAATATATTTGGGATATATCCTTTTTCACAGAATATCGATGGAAGCTTGGTGAGCAGAGTCCATGCTCAACAACAACTTGCGGAGATTTGGGAACTCGCTTCCGGAAATTTCTGTGTGTGAATATGAAGGATCAAAATGTGAATGCATCACTATGCAAGGACCATCAAAAGCCAGTCGTAAACAACCCGCAATCCTGCAAAATTCAAGATTGTCCCGCAAGGTACAAATATTTAGTTACTTTGTTCAAATTAGAATATACTCTTGGATATCTGTACGTATATGTTTTGCATGGAAGGTAGGTAGATTTCAGGTTTATTTTGCTAGGAGCCTTTCTCCGTAGTGCGCCCATCGTTAGCTTAACCATCCCTATAGCCCAATTTGTATTGTTCTTCTCGATATGTGCAATTCCTTTACTTTTGTGATTAATTTTCTTATTATTATTTTTCTTGCATTTTCTCCTTCCAGGTGGGCAACCACAGCTTGGTCCGAATGCTCTGCTTCCTGTGGCCATGGATTTCACCGCCGGCGAATAATCTGCAAGCAAGTCAAAGCCAACCGGCATGTCTTAACTTTGCCTCCAGGCGCCTGCGCTGACCAAGAGCGTCCTTTGGAAATGAAACCTTGTGTGGGCCATTTTTGTGCAGAATGGATGGTTCATCCCTGGAGCCAAGTAATTAATTCAATGATGAATGAATCTATCACCTCTGCCACTGGCTATGCACAAGTCCCAGTTGGGTTTGCCTCAAAATTGCCTAATAATTAAGCACGCTTCACTAATTTCTACCTTTTCTACCGAGAAGTGCAGGGTTGTAGATTATCACCACAACAAAGCGATATAGGAGACGAGGTGGCGCAGTGGTTAAAAGCAGCACTGCAAGTTCAGCTGATTGCTAGTTCAGCAGTTCAGCTGTTCAAATCTCACAGGCTCAAGGTTGACTCAGCCTTCCATCCTTCCGAGGTGGGTAAAATGAGGACCCAGATTGTTGGGGGCAATATGCTGAACTCTGTAAACTGCTTAGAGAGGGCTGTAAAGCACTATGAAGCAGTATATAAGTGCTATTGCTATTGCTATATAAGTTGAAGAACCTTTTGATCGTTTTTATAGTGCCTTTGTTTTTAGGAATAACACCCGACACCTCGACAGCAACTCCCAGTCAGAATAGACTATCTTGAGTGTGTTGGACAAGTTGTATCTAAAGCCAGTCCCAGTGTTCCGTGGATTTAAAACTGCTGTTCATACATCTGGTGAAAGTATCCGAGATGACATTTCATTTATTTTGCATCTTAAGTTCCATGGAGTCCCTGAATATAGAATCTTGCTCAGCCCCAGAGGTGGGTTGCTCCTGGTTCGGACCAGTTCTATAGAACCGGTAGCAGGAATTTTTCCCCGCTCGCCAAACTGGGAGCGATCGCCGGTTGGCGATGCCCCCAAACCAGTTCTAATGGCAGCGCCATAGGTGCCACCATCTTGTTTTTTGCTTCTGCACATGCGCAGTAGCTTGGTTTTCGGCACTGTGCATGTGCGCGTGGCCACACGGCGTGCAATGCACATGCGCCCATGCAGTGCAGATGGAAGCGAACCGACAGCGAGGTAAGTTAGAACCCACCCCTGCTCAGCCCTGATCTGCTCCATGAGGGCTGAAACTGGTATACAGTTTCACAAAATAAGTCAGAACTAAAGAACTAAAGCAAGGTCAAATCTCAGGACTAATTTAGAGAAATATATCCTAAAACTCAGAAAGTCCATGTTAGGCTAAAGAGCAAGTAGAAAAGAAAACAGTTCTTATTGGCTGTTCTGCTCAAGAGGTCCAGCCTAGGTAGATGGATTGAATTCAAACCTTAAGGACTATTGGCTCTCTGGCTGAGTACTTTTACACTGTCAAAACTCCTAGAGGGGTAAATAGGTAGGATCAGACCTGCTGTCTAAAAATAAATCACAAGGAGAAATTAGATTAATATGATCGCTTCTTGGCATGTGTTCACATGGACAGGAAGCCTGCTATCCCTCTGAGTTCAAATAATCTGCATTTTGCTTCGTCTTTGTAATGGAAGCTGTTTGCTTCTCTGTCTCCTCCTCAGTGCACCGGACGTTGCATCAATCTCAGAGTGGGCTTACAACACCGTCGCATTCAGTGTCGGCATCAGAATGGATCAGCAGTCCTGAATTCACTCTGTGATCATGAGAAAAGGTATGTCTGCCAAGCGTGAGACCCGTAACCCTTCTTTTCGTCTCAGCAAATGTCATGACATTCTTTCGCTAGATTCTACTGGGAAGGTATGAGTCAGTGAACACCACATATTTCTCCTCCTCAGCAGTCCCATTAGGCTACTAAATGCTGTACTTTTTTATTGCTTTCCAACTCCTAAATCAGTGGAATGAAACTTACAACTTCCAATAATTGAGGGGCTGCCACAGAGAGGAGGAGGGGTCAACCTGTTTTTCCAAAGCACCCGAAGGCCAGACAAGGAACAAAGGATGGAAGACTGAGGAAGGAGAGATTCAACCTGGAAATAAGGAAAAATTTGCTGACAGTGAGAGCAATCAACCAATGGAACAGAAGTTGCCTTCAGAAGTTGTGGGAGCTTCATCACTGGAAGCTTTTAAGAAGAGACTGGACTGTTGTCTGTCAAAAATGGTGTAGGGTCTCCTGCTTGGGTGGGGGGTTGGGCTAGATGGCCCACAAGGTCCCTTCCAACTCTGTTAATCTGTTAAATCTATTAAACTTCAGCGAGATCTTATCTCCCTCTCTTTGTGTTTGCGGAGGGATATTGCCAGTGAAAAAGGAAAGGAATTGTAAAATTTTACATCGGAAGCAGCAAGCTAAGCCTACAAACTGTTTGTCCTCTTTAGTCAGAATACTTCTGATATGCGTTTTAACATTTGGGCTTTTGGCTGCAATCCCAGATCTAAAAAGTATGACTAGATACTTTTTTTAAGGAATGCCTCCATCTCAGTTTCCCATTTTTATAAGTTTGATGCCCTCTGTTTTCACATCAGTTTGAGATTTGGCAAATAAAAAATAAAAAAATAAGAAGGGAGGTAAGGGAGAATTATTGGAATGAGCGCTTTACAGAAACTTTGCAGATGATTATGAAGATTCTCAATCACCCAAGTCAGGGTTGTCCCAATGTTGCTTTTCCAAAAGGCATCTGGACTCTCTTAGGTTTTTTTGGGTGGTCTTGAAAACTGAAGAAGCCTCTTGGATGAGAAGCGAAATGTTTTCAAGGGGGAAAAAAAAACAAGAAACTCCACCTGCCTTTTGGAAAAGCACCTTTGGGATTCCCAGATGATTGCTTAAGGTGTGAGGTATACCGATTTAGCATAATCTGAATTCAACCGATGTATGGTAGGAAAACAGAGCTGGAGAAAATAGAAAGGAGACTAAAAAAAGCCTCATCACATGCTGAAGAATAGTAGGGACTAAATATTATCAGGAAAGAAACTGCAGAGAACTGGAGAGATGAGAGAAGTTGGCTTTCATTGGTTTAAGTCCAGATCTTAAAAAGGGAAATTCTCCAATTATGTCTTTTATTGATAGCAATAGCACTAGCACTAGCACTTAGACTTATATACCGCTTCATAGTGCTTTACAGCCCTCTCTAAGCCAGTGGTTCCCAACCTGTGGTACATGTACCACTAGTGGTACGCGAGGGCCTTCCAGGTGGTACGCGAACACTTTCGGGGTCATGAACGATTTTTAGTTAGTTATTTTTTACTTCACAAAAATGTTTACTGCCTAACACAAGATAATCTGGCAACGATTTGCAACTGTTGCCACACGCCACCCACCTGGTCCCAGCGGCCCGAGAATCCAGTTGCTGGATGCGCGGGGCCAAAAAAGGAACGGTACAATTATGGAAATAAAGTGATATCTGATCGAATTTAGTTTCTCTGGAACCAGGTGGTACGCGCCGACTGTACGGGACCTCCAAGTGGTACTCGATCACAAAAAGGTTGGGAACCACTGCTCTAAGCAGTTTACAGAGTTCAGCATATTGCCCCCAACAATCTGGGTCCTCATTTTACCGGCCTCAGAAGGATGGAAGGCTGAGTCAACCTTGAGCCGGTGAGATTTGAACCGCTGAACTGCTAAACTGCGCCACCTGCAATAGTGAGAGTGGATAAGCTTCATGTTGCAACAAAGATCAGGAAGGGAGGAATTATCATTTCTTGGATTAAGTCTCAAACTGCGGCTTTTTCCCCCCTCCCCCTTTTCCTCTTCTGCAGGCCGTCCATTAGAAGAAACTGTTCTTCAGAAAGTTGCGATGTGCATTGGCGAACGGGTCCCTGGCGTCCATGCCCCGTAAACTGCGGAAGTGGTTTCCAGTCACGACAAGTCAGCTGCGTACACAGGAAAAAGAAAAGATTGGTGGCGGATCAGTTCTGTGCGTGGAAGAAGAGACCCACGACCTGGAAGCACTGCAATGTCACTTCTTGTGACAGTATGTAAAAAAAAAACCACTTTACATCCATTTCTCGCCTTGTCCATTGCTTGCGGCAAATTACGTTTAGAACCTGGTGTGTGGCTGAACATTAGCTGTAGAAGGAACTTGATAAATCCGCGTTCTGCTAAACGGTGGCTGCAGTAAGCAGTTAAGAGGGGAAAAGCCAACGAACCCCCCCCCATCCCCAAGATAGCTCCAAACAGCGCTGTGGATTGGATCAGAATCCGTTAAGTTTTCTTGTTCATGAGTGAGCCTCCAGGAAATCTGCACGTTAAATCCACAGTCGTTTTGAAAAAGACACACAAGGCAAAAAGAGAGAGGGGATATTGATGCTTTATTTAGGTCTTACATCTGTGTTTGCTAGACAGGAGATGTCGGTCTTAGGACTTCAGCATCTGAGAGCCATTTATTGTGATGACATAATTTTTTCATGTCATTTCCATGTATTTTTCAGAAGGCGAATGCAAGGACACCACTCACTACTGCACATCTGTAAAACGTCTAAAGTTATGCTCAGTAGGCGTCTACAAGCAAAGGTGTTGTCAGTCATGTGGAGGAGGCTAGTCTTTTATGGGAAGCGATCAAGGATGCCCCATCAAGAGGAGAGTTTTCATTCGGCTTGGTTTGTCCTGTAGGACAGGGAAGACGATCAACAAGGAAGACCCGAGCTTGCTGAATTGATAGCATGAATTCATAAATTGGACAAAACGTTTCCTCTTCCTGAATTCCTCCTGGGCTCCCTTATACCTTTCCCAACAACGTAAACTTCAATGGTTGTTTTAAAAGAAAACATTACAGTCCACTGAGTATACTACTTGAAAGCATCTGTCCTAATCTGGTGTCCTTCAGATGTGATGAAATTGCAACACTGATTTTGCAGCCGTCATGAACAAGAAAGCCACCTGCAGCCTTGCAGAAGAGCTTCTTCAACGAGACAATGGGAATTCTTTGCGTTTAAGCAGTGCTACTGACGGTACAAATACAATTGAAGACTAGTGCATTGAAAATATACTGGAATCAGCCATCGGACTGCTTTGCTTGTCACCTTCTTGATTTAATCCATTTTAAGACAATTTTCGGAAAGTACAGAAAGAATAGTGTTATTTTTTTTTCCCGCCTATCATCGTTTCTACTTCATTTTTTGGCCAAACCACATTGTCTGAGACTTCGTTCCATTAGCTTCAGATGAATCACAAGTTCATTCCTTTAAGTATTTTCAGTTAAAAAAAATATATATATATATACGGTACATGATGTTATAATTTGCAGACTTGCCGTGGGATTGTTTTTGATCAATGCAGTGTAATTTTAGGAAGGCAGATCGTATCTTTCAATCTCTCTGTGGAATCTGATCGAGGCAGGGAGCTCTATTAGCCCGGTATGAAATTGGATTTGAGGTTTCTACACTGGAGCTCCAAATTTAAATGTTTCCATTTGAATTCGAAGATTGAGAATTGGGGTCCCCCACCCCCTCTTTGTCAGAAGAGAACTAAGAGCAGATCCCCAGCCAAAAAGGCATATCAGTCTATGCTGCTTCGGAATAAATCCTGTATTATTTTACAGTCGTTTGAAAGAGGGTGAAAAACCCAGATCTATTATACTTTGAGACAGAGGTATTGTTCAGGGTCTGTTCAATTGATTTTCATCCATTTCGATCATTATGCCTTTGGAAATCTGCCACGCGAGTCAATTCCAAAAATTACTTCAAATGGTAGCATTTTTCTCCCATATAGATTTGGGGAAAAAATAATAAAACATCTCAGTTTTAACTATCAGACAATATACATTATTAGAAATATAAAGGAATGTGGCTGCCTACAGTTCTGCCCAACTGTTGAAAAAGGAACAACTGAAATGGTTTGAAATGTTTCTGATGAGACTCCTGAAGTTCCTTAGAATAACAGAAAAAAGAACAGAATTGTGGTTGATGAAAATTGAACAAAGTGGATTGAACAAACGTTCAGCTGCCATAAGAGAAACCAGTGAAGTTGACAGACAAAAGGCTCAGCACAGACCAAAATATATGCTATGCATGCTTGTTACATAATTGTGTGCCTCAAAATGAAGTGAAAGCCATTAACTTGAGTACGTCAGAATGTCTTGGATAGATAGGGTAGCTGTCTTCTTGATTGGGAAGCAATATAAAAAAATGGATGAAACCACAATTAGATAGAAAGCTTCCTTCTAGCACAGGGGTCCCCAAACTTGGCAATTTTAAGACTTGTGGACTTCAACTCCCAGAATTGCTAGAGTTGAAGTCCACAAGTCTTAAAGTTGCCAAGTTTGAAGACCTCTGTTCTAGCAAGTCAAGTCGTTGGTCTGGCTCATTGGTGGTAGCATTTCAGTTTTTTTAAACTGGAGTTTTCCTAGCCTTACCTGGAGATGCTGGGATCGAACCTGGAATCTTCTACTTACAAAGCATTGTGATTCATCAGTAACCTATGGTTCTTAAGGTTATTCGAGTCCATTGTCTATCAATGACTATTAGCTCTCAAAGCAGCGTGGAAATTTCATTTTCAGACGATGTGCCTTCAAAGGTCAGATATCACAGGCAAGAAAAAACAGGTGTGCTTTATCTTCACGCCCTGCTTGTAGGTTTTCCAGGGTTATTTGACTACTGTTTAGAAACTATGCAAGACTACCTGAAACTTTGGCCTCATCCATTGAGTCAAGGATATTCTATACCGTTCTTATCTTTTGGGTTTTTTTTCATTTGTTAACTCCCGAGTTCTTGCATAAACTTCAAAAGTTGTGTTTTCTTGAACTGGACCCTCTGACAAAGGGCAGAAAAAGTAACACCTGAGTTTTTGGTTTCTGTCCCAAATGTATTTCAAAAGAGAAGGTTTAGCGTTGCTAATGGCTAAACGACTGCTACTGTATAAAAGGTGTTTGAATGAGGAAACTGTATTTTTGGCTGATGACCAAAAATGATCAAATTGAAGTCAAGCAACTTGGTCGATTGCAGTAAAAATCAAGGAATATTTCTCATTTCGCAGCCAAGCGAATTCCATGTTTGAATGTTCCCTTTGGAGGCAGAAAGAACTCCATAGAATCTCAAAAAGATGATGTCTGGGAAAACTCAGGCTGAGTCATACTTCTCAGTATTCTGGGATAAGGAATACCTACTGAGAAATAAAGGCCTATTTGCAAAATTAAATGTGGAAGTAGCATTGGATTTTGCATGAATATAAGTGCTTCTTTCCAGATTCAGAATCTTTAGTTCTTTCTCACTGAATTCAGTGGACTTTAAACTTTTGCTGTATCGGGGCCCTAAATTTTAAAGCAATCCTTGGCTTTTTGATTACACTCCTTCTTAAATTAAGATAACCTGTAAATACACTTTTGTATATATTTATTATCTGGTTTAAAAGTGCAATATTTTTGTATAGTGTGTAATAAAGATTTTGGATCCTATTTTTTCTTATTACTAAAACTTACTATTGCTTTCTTTTGTTTTGGTATTATTTGAAAATAATTAGCTGCTAGCATTTAATGCACTAACCTGTTTTGGACATGTAAAGACTCATGTTGATGCTGTAGGCATTAAATGATGTTCAGGCATATATGATCCAGTCCAATAAAGGTAGTCCTCAACTTATGATCTCAATTGAGCCCAACATTTCTGTTATTACCGGTAAGAGAGAGAATTACTAAGTGAATTTTTCCCCATTTTGTGACCTTCCTTGTTAGTAACATGGATATAAAGTGAATCTGGTTTCCCCAGTGACTTTGCTTGTCAGAAGGCCACAAAAGGGGATCACATGACCCCCCAGGAACACTGCAACTGTCATAAATATGAGTCAGTTGCCAAGCATCTAAATTTTGATCATGTGACCATAGGGAAGCTGCAACAGTCATAAGTGTGAAAAATAGCAATAGCAATAGCACTTAGACTTATATACTGCTTCATAGTGCTTTACAGCCCTCTCTAAGCGGTTTACAGAGTTCAGCATATTGCCCCCAACA
Organism: Diadophis punctatus similis; assembly: GCA_023053685.1. Classification (NCBI taxonomy): domain Eukaryota; kingdom Metazoa; phylum Chordata; class Lepidosauria; order Squamata; family Dipsadidae; genus Diadophis; species Diadophis punctatus. The sequence goes on along the minus strand of JALIGW010000012.1, from coordinate 12,236,685 downwards.
ATCTGGGTCCTCCTTTTACCGACCTCAGAAGGATGGAAGGCTGAGTCAACCTTGAGCCGGTGAGATTTGAACAGCTGAACTGCTGAACTAGCAGTCAGCTGAAATTGCAGTGCTGCTTTTAACCACTGCGCCACCTCAGCTCCTATTGATCATGATAAAATGATCATACGCCACTTTTTTCAGTGCCGTTTTAACTTTGAACAGACACTAAATGAATTGTGGCAAGTCAAGGATTACATGGTAACTACATTTCAAAAGAATTCATTCCATAGAATTCAGGAATTTTATCTGTAGCTATCGGATGACCAAAAGACATAAATATATTACCATTTCAGAGCAAATGGGATTCCACACCCTTAGTCTAACTACAATCTTTAAAAGTATTTTAAGAAACGGAAAATATAATGTGACACAAAAAGTGTTTAATGAGATTTTTTAGAGCAATACATTTACATAGGACAAGTTATAAAATAAACGGATGCTAATCTCAGTCTGTATCTGTGTGAGTGACACAACGCAAACATTCCCAGACATTCAGATGGTTTCCTGTCCTTTTCTGGATGATTTATTTTTTTGCTCTTTTGACACTATTTATCAATCTCAGTCTCTTATTTTGCTAACTTGGAGACAGAGCAGAAGGATCACACGGTGCTTCAATTATAAAACGATTTCCTTAAATTAATGAGTACAAAAGAACTCGGAGGTAAACTTCAATCTATCATATTGAAACAGAAACACTCACTGGAACAAATTTCATCCGTTTAGGACTAATCAAACCAAGGACTTCATTAATAAAAAAAAAAACATGACGGCGGAAATAACGATCTGAAAGGCAGATTTGTCATTCTACAATGTTATCTTGCCTTTTTTCTCAATAAGAAATTGAGTCAAATTTGGGGGGAAAAAAGCTTCCCCATGTTTAATTCTGATCCTATAAATTCTTCCTGGATAGTTAGTTCAGCTGAATTCCACAGGAGATGCTTCATCTACCAGTGAGACTTGGACTCTGCCTTCTGCCCCAACCGCAAAACTTGTGTTGATAGGATTAGGGTGGCAGGAAGTTAAGGGTGCCTCAGGTAAGTACAAATCTGCTGATATGCAGATCAGTGGCCAGTTAAATGTCATTGATACTCTAATAAGCCCCATAAATTTTTTTTTAAAAGCTAGTTCCGAGGTCACTCAACATGCTGTTAGAAATACGTTTGGTTCAAGGTATTATAGGCTTATTTGTAAACATAATCATCTGTAGGCTCCTATTCTCTCTAGCCACTAATTTCTCAATTCTAGCCCACTTCTGTGACCTGGCATTACTGAACATGAGATGCTGGAAATTAACCTGGAAAACTATAGGTATAAAGAATGATTCCTTTCTGGATCTAGCTTGAGAAAATACATTGCCAAAAAAAAAAGTAGCTACAAACAGATTACATTCAAATCATACCATACAGTACATAGTAGAAGTGTTTACTGTATATTAAATTAAAGTTATTGCCAAATGGACATTTTTATTAAAGATTAAATTATTTTAAGAAACCACTGAAGAAGAAGAAAATTCCGTAGAAATACTGATTCAGTTTCCATCCCTATTCTTATAAACGTTTCCGTTTTCACGTTCCCAAAACCTTGTAATCATTGTGCTTATTTTAATAGTTAGAGCCACCATATTAGTCTGCCTAAGGCATGATAGTCTTCAGCCCTGGGCAGAGCAAAATAATCAGAGATTAGGACACAACTGCTATTTCTTTTGGAACATGATTACCATTTGGATGGACAACCTTACTGACATCTGGGGTCACCTTGCGGAAGAATTTGTGACCACGCGAATCGGTGCTGACATAGACATATCCTGGAGGAGATGGGTAATTTACTGGACAAATCTCTTTTTTCTTCGGGGTGTAGTCCGTATGATATATGGATTCATCCTCGAAACGTGCCGAAGAGGACAAAACTACCTTTTGAGGTTTGCAACTCAGGGTTGGGATTAGATTGTGTGGCGTATAGTGAGATCGGAAGGTGGTGATATCATCGAATTTACCTGAGGGCTTCGGTATCTCCTGGGGATTTTTAATCATTTCCGGGGGATGGATATCCCAAGCTTGAAAGGAATCTCTCATAGTTGTGTTCCCTTGGAAGGGAGGGCTGCTCTTTTTGATCCTTTCCAGCGGTTTCATGAGGACCACTGGAGAGACGATGTGAGGAGGATAATCAAGGCGGGATGTGGAATTAAATTCCATGCTGCCTGTAGGTGGAGCGTATGCCTTTGTTTTACGCAGCTCAGGTAAGGAAACCGCCCACGGCTGAAAGCGATCGCGGAATTCTGACATTCCCTCAAAATTGGACTTGGTTTCCATTTTGGTCGGTTCGGGCTTGCAGCTTTTGGTGAGATTGCCAGGGAGGCCCCTAAAATCGCTCTGGTGGGTGGTGACATTTTCAAAAGGCTGACTGCTGGGCCTGTAGGCTTCTTTCAACTGCTTCCACCTGGGTTCCAGCTGATGGGGAACGTAGTCGCTCCGGTGACTTGTGTCGCTAATAAAAGGTTGGTCTGAAAGTGTGGTGGCGTCGGTAGGTTTAATGAGCTTCCGGAGGGCAAATTCCCTTGGAATAAACGCGTCCTGGGAGGTAGTGGCGTTTCCAAACTTTTCAGTGGGAGGATGGTAGATGCGCTCCACTTTACAGGACTCCCTTTTTTCTGTTTCCCAGGGTTTAAAGTCAGCTTTAAGGCAAAAAAAAAAAAAAACAAGAATTGTTACATTTTTGACGGAAGTTGCTATTCTTCCCCTTTTGCTCACCTAAGAGTAGGCCAGTGATCAGAGGTGAGTTTGGACAGGTTCAGACCGGTTCGCCTGAAGCGGTAGCAAACTGCTGGTGATGTAATGGAGCTGGTTCGGTCAGTGCCGGTCCGTGGATGCCACTATTTTTTGGGGGGGGGGGTTGGATTTTTTTCTTCTGCGCATGTGCCAAAGCTGAGTTTTCAGCATGGCGCATGCGCCGCCATCTTGTTTTTGGCTTTTTAAAAAATTGGAATTTTTGGCACTGTGCATGCGCACACATGGTGCGACCACGCAGCACTGGAGGAAGAGAACCAGCGGTGAGGTAAGTTAGAACACACCCCTGCCAGTGATGAACGGATAACAATAGCACTTATATACCACTTCATAGTGCTTTACAGCCCTCTGTAAGGGGTTTACAGAGTCAGCATATCACCCCCAACAATCTGGGTCCTCATTTTACCAACCTTGGAAGGATGGAAGGCTGAGTCAACCTTGAGGTAGTCAGGATCGAACTGGCAGTGGGCAGTGAGTTAGCCTGCAATATTGCATTCTAACCACTGTGCCACCACGGCTCATAAAATATAAAAGGTTATATGGTTATAAAAGGTGAATAGACAATGTGCCAAAATAACTGATTCTGCAAGAACTTCTAGATATGTATTTGATTACTTCCACCATATTTGACTATTATAACGGGAATAAGGTTATCTACAGTATTTGATCTTAATTGACTTTGCATAAGAAATCCTGAGAATTATAATATTGTGCAAAGAGAGTGACGACTGCTGAGTGAGTATTGCCTGAAACATCTAAAATATATTTAACTAGGTACTAGCATTTATTAAGAAGGCATGTTTATCAGATCAGTTTTAATCATTTTAGGCCCTCACAGGGTAATAAAACATATTAAACTTGTTTGGCATTTGCTTTACGAAGCTCAGGAAACTGCCCACGGCTGAAAGCGATGGCGGAATTCTGTGATTCCATCAAAATCGGACTTTGTTTCTATTTTAGTAGTTTCAGGCTTGAGGTTTTTTGGAAGATCACCAGGAGGTAAATCACACCAGCGAGTGGGGAACATGCTTCCTAAAGCATGTTCCATCAAACACGCTTTGGGAAGCATGTTTGATGGAACATGCTTCAGTTTATCAGCAATATAGTTCTCTAGTGGTTTCATGAACTGAACGAGGTTTTGGTCTCAGAGCCTATTGATGACATTAAACTACAAAATGCTCTTCATAGGAGTGTCGGTTGCTGATTAGACATCTTTCAATTACAGGGAAATTATTAGGATGGCATTGCATCCACCAAGTCAGAATTTGCCTCCCGGAAGCAACAAATGGACACTTCGTCATCCTTGGCAATTTTTTCCCCTTTTGTAAAAATAATTGGCACTATTACCTTGGTAGGTTGGAATGGTGTCCAGTTTACATTTAGAAAAGTATTTCTTTTCTGCAGGTCTTACTAATATTACTGGTTCTATTTTGTGAGGATTGTAATCTCTTCTGTAAGTGGTTCCCATGTCAATTTCTCCAGCCATGGGCTTGTATTCCTCCTGTACACGAAGGGGTCGATATGTTATATCATATGGAAGGTAATCCGATCTGGTAGGAGGAGAGGGTGAAAAAAAAACTCTTGACAGAGAAAACATAACTGCAGCATTTAGTCAATAAATCAGTCTGACTAGTTAAAATCTTTGGATTGATTGAAATTGGGGCTCTAATTAAAATCTTGGCAAACTAAGGAGTGAAAACCAGTTAAATATGTCTAGGGCAAATGCCTACAAAACATAAGGTTGGTAAACCTGATTCGAAAAGGAATGTCCTTCCTTCCTTCCTTCTTTCCTTTCCTTCCTTCTCCTTCCTTTTCTTCCTCCCTCCCTCCCTCCCTTTCCTTCCTCCCTCCCTCCCTCCCTCCTTCCTTTTCCTTCCTTTTCTTCCTTCCTCCCTCCCTCCTTTTCCTTCCTTCCTTTCTTTCCTTCCTTCCTTCCTCCCTCCCTCCTTTTCCTTCCTTCCTTCCCTCCCTCCCTCCCTCTTTCCTGCACAAATCCCTGCAGTTATCTTGGGAAGATTTCATAACTATTTGATCAAAGTTTTAAAATACAAAGATAAAAAAGCTAAAACACACACAAAAAATACAAATAGTTCAAAAGAAATTTTAAAAAGTGCAGAGAAGAAGAAAATAAACAAAAAATATAAAGAAATGACTTTCCCCCCTCTTTCATCAAGACAAGTAGTTTCAGTAACTTATCACCTTCTCTGACATTTTGACAAAAGCTTCCCCATATCTCATCTCTTATCTATAAACAAATTATAAAGCCTCATCATTCAATGTTAATCAGCAAGAGTCCATTAAGCGTTACCAGAAATAGCAACATATATATATATATATATATATATATATTAACCTTGATCCAGCATTACTGGAGAAGAAAGATTAATTCTCTCTTTTTTAAAAAAAAAAAATATGATGCTGAAAAGGTCAAAAGAGATCTACGAAAAGGTCCAGATAAAATGGACAAGGGTTGAAACATAGACTTGTCTTTTCTCCCAAAGTGTGTATCAGTCTTTTAGTCAGTTTGTGATTCCTGGCAACTGTCTGGACAAGTCCCTGCAGTTTTCTTGGCAAGATTTCAGAAGTGGTTTGCCACTGCCTCCTTCCTAGTGAGCTTCCTTGCGAGGGAAAGAGAGATACTGGCCCAACATTACCGAGCTGGCTTTGTGCCTTAAGAACAATAGAACTCATAGTCTGCTGGTTTTTTTAGCCTGGTACCTTAACCATTACATTACACCACTACACCAAACTGGATCTTTTTTCTCTCCTATGTAAAGCAAAACATTAACATTAAAGCACCAGAGTTCTTTTCCCCCATAGAATTATTCCTTGATTCACATGCAACATTTGCGAATCTTTTTTCTATCCATAAAAACGTTGCGCTGATCTCTTTATTCAGACGGCAGGTCTATCAAATGTCGGCTGTGTAATGATTTCGATTGAAACTATATCGCAAGCTTACCTCAACACAAATCTCAATAAGCTACCTTGAACCTTGTACTATGAGCTGAAGTGGCGCAGCGGTTAGAGGCAGTACTGCAGGCCACTTTAGCTGACTGTGATCCGCAGGGCAGCAATTCAAATCCCACAGGCTCAAGGTTGACTCAGCCTTCCCTCCTTCCGAGGTAGGTAAAATGAGGACCCAGATTGTTGGGGGCAATATAAATATATATTGCTTACTGGTGTAAACCGCTTAGACGCAGGGGTGGCCAAACTATGGTTCTTTGAGGACCTGTGGACTTCAACTCCCAGAATTCCTGAGCCAGCCATGCATGCATGGCTAGCTCATGAATTCTGGGAGTTGAAGTCCACAGGTCCTCAAAGAACCATAGTTTGGCCACCCCTGGCTTAGAGAGTGCCTGCACTGTGAGGCGGTATATAAATCTCACAAATAAATAAAATAAATAAAATACCTCTTCCCCCATTTTCCTGATTTCCTTGGAATTCCCGTTTCTAATGTTGCACCATATTTACCTGAAGGTAGTGATGCCTTCCATTTTCCCTCCATGGCTCCGATATTCCTGCTTGGGCCTGAGGCTCTTGGGTGGAGGGACATTGCGGTATAAAGGGTATTTTTCTGTGTATTCCGTCATGGGGCTTGACTCTCTTCCATAGTCATAAATCCTTGTAGGATTATGAGGACAACGATGACGTCTGGGATCAAAAAGCAACCAGGAAATAAAAACATAAATGAAGACCATAATCAAAGATAATGCAAGCACTATCCAAGATCTAGAGATAGTGATTACTTCTTGAAATATTAGCGGCAGCATTGCTAACACTGGGCAAAGACTGCATATTTACCGATCAGATAAAATTACATTTATCTTAAGTTGCTTCTTTTACAGACCGCGTTTGGGATAATTCAGTTTAATGCAGTCTTGTAGACTATTCCCAATCTATAAATGAATGAACAAAGACAAAGCATTTCTCATTGCTCAGATAAAACTAATCCAAAGAAAACTACAGTCTCCATTAAGACTTTTAAGTTTTCTGACAGTTTATAATCAAAATGAATTCCTCAGGTCCCTAGTTTGGATAAGGGGGAAAATATATATTAGGAGTAGAATTTACTGATACTGAAATGCATTTTACGGAAATGCATTTAGAGGTCCTAAAAAAAAGAAATTACATTAAAAAGATTAACCTGTCAGCAGAAAGTATTCATTCTTCCACATTTTGTGAGATGAACATTAAAAGATGGCATTCTCTTTAAGACGTTTCTTATCTACTATCCAGAATTCAACCCAGTTAGGGCTGGGATCAAAGTCAAAGGAAGATGAAGGGGAACCTAAACTATCTCCTGACCTCACAGAATAAGCATAGGGCTAAAAAAAAATGATATAGTAGTTTTTCATTGGACATATAATTCTTTAAGGGGCTTAGGCCAGACTTAATATCTTCTTTTCCACATATTTTATCCTCAAAGTATTACTATGGAAGGAGGACAGGTTGATAAACAATGAGCTGGAAGACTGAGCTGGGACTTGAATGCAAATGTCTAAAGTTGATGACAATTTGATGGCTTTTCAACAGGAGGCTCTTTGTAGAGTTGTCATCAAGACTGGGGGGGGGTTCAAACAGCTGACTGTGTCGGGTGTGAGGGGTGTGATAAAGTGACCTCTGCTCTTTCCTTTATTTCATTTATCTTTGCCTCATGGGTCAGGAGTTCAGTAACTCTGGATGAGACATCTGATTATGCAGACGATGGCTTGAAGATTCGTGGCACCATTAAGCAACGTCTTTTGGATCCCACTGCATTTTTGTTCTAGGGATTTTGACAGCTTATCTAGAGTCACTTTCAGCTGCAGTTACATTCATGGAAACAACTTAAAACATTCGCTAAATCCCCTGTCATCAAAATGATCTCACCTCCTTTGTAAGATTGCTTATTCCTCTGTAGTTGTCAAGGAACGACTTACTGGTTGAGATGCGATGAATTGTGACATCAGAAGGAAGTCAACCAGTCAACATTCTCCCCTGTTTCCTCTCTTTCTCTCGCTTTCCTCTTCCTCTCTCTTTCATTCTATACATTCTGTCATTTTTTTTGGCCTGAAAGCAGTTTCTGGAAGTCTAAATCTCATCTTCTTAGATCTCTATTATTCTCAACTGTCTAATGCTATAGAATAATTCAAAAACAGCAGTTTAATTTATCTTTTATCTTCTTCTATGGCACCAATATAAGTTACAATTACTTCTGAGCAAAGTACTTGTGATTTCGGTATTAATGGTACTTTAGGTTTCAAAAATGAATTGCTGTGCAGTATTTAGTTTGGAAGATTTGAAACCTTTCATATAGTTGTTTAGGATAATAGCAACTCAAGTGGAAGTGGAAAACAGCCAACATGGCTTTGTTACGAGGAAATGTCTTTACTGTATTTTATTCTCTAACAAGACTAATAAGACCATAGCATTTGTAGTGTCTTTTGTCCTTTAATTCATGCTTGCAGTCTATTTCTCCTGAGAACCAACCTAGAACTAAGGAGAAATCTCCTGACATTGAGAACAATTAACCAGTGGAACAGCTTGCCTTCAGAAGTTGTGGGTGCTCCATCACTGGAGGCTTTCAAGAAGAGACACTGGACAGCCATTTGTCTGGAATAGTATAGGTATAGGGTCTCCTGTTTGTGCAGGGGGTTGGACTAGAAGACCTCCAATGTTCCTTCCAACTCTGCTATTCTGTTATGTTATAATTTGTAAACGATATTAAGCGTACTTATACTAAGAAAGAAAAGCAGTTTTAGCATACTGTGGACATTTTCATGGCTTCCCCAGAGTGAATCTTGCGACTTGAAGACTGGAGATGACACTAAATCTGTTACAAATCTATAGCACCCAAGCATTTTTTATTTTCTTTTATTGTGCCTTCGAGTCAGTGTTGAGTCCCAGTGGCTGCCTGGACAAGCCCCTACAGTTTTCTTGGCAAGTTTTTTTTAGAAGTGGTTTGCCATGACCTGTTTCCTAGGGCTGAGAGAGAGGACTGGTCCGAGGTCACCCATTTGGCTTTGTGCCTATGGCAGTACAAGAACTGTCGGACTCCCCGTTTCTAGCCTGATACCTTAACCATTACACTACACTGGTTCTCGTAGCCCCCAATATACTTGCATAGGGGGACGCGGGTGGCTCAGTGGCTAAGATGCTGAGCTTGTCGATCAGAAAGGTCGGCAGATCGGCGGTTCGAATCCCTAGCGCCGCGTAACGGAGCGAGCTCCCGTTACTTGTCCCAGCTTCTGCCAACCTAGCCGTTCGAAAGCACGTAAAAAATGCAAGTAGAAAAATAGGGACCACCTTGGTGGGAAGGTAACAGCGTTCCGTGCGCCTTCGGCGTTTAGTCATGCCGGCCACATGACCACGGAATCATCATCAGACAGCGCTGGCTCTTCGGCTTAGAAACGGAGATGAGCACCGCCCCCTAGAGTCGGGAACGACTAGCACATATGTCCGATGGGAACCTTTACCTTTACCTTTACCTTTATACTTGTATGAGTCTTTTTGAGAAGGGGAGATGGCTGTTAAACTACTTTAATGATAACACCATGAATCAGAAGTAGGTGCCATTGAGTTCAATTGGGATTACACAGATGTCTATTAAGTTGTGTATGCACGTCATGTACATGAATGCTTTCAGTTGTGGTAAACTTAGAAAAATCACAACGATCTCGGTTAGGACAGAAGCATTTCTCACAGAAAGAATGTCCCTATGTGTACCGTAATGTACCTATTGAGATTAGTCTTAATTTCAATTAGGTGACATTTATGATCACGCACACACAACTGTAATCAGATGAAAGATTACAGTCCCCTCACCACTTACATAACTACCTTATACATTTGTCCTATTGTTTTCTTCTTCTTAGCAACTCTTAATTTGTGTATGGCTGAATTCCCCAGGTAACAAGACCTAAGCAACAAGGTTTCCCATTGAAACAAATAGTGCTGCTATGAAACCCCGGTGAATGCAATTAATGCCTGAATCAATACCCACTTGAGATTTTATCAATTACAACACTGTTGACAATGTTTATTCTGCAAATCATTTGTGGATAATCTTGGTTCACAGAGCTTTTGTTCTCTGGTATTTCATCCCAGAATCTGAACAAAAAAAAAACCTGTTTAGTTTTCAGCTCTCCTGCCTCTTCCACTCTCATGTCATGTTTATATTGGCCAGGATTCAAGTAGTTGATTCACATTGTAACTTGTTTTTGCTTTTTGTTTGTTTAAATAGCTGACTCCCATATCCCAACTGGTTGTTGAAACTTCCTTTTAGTTCCAAAAGCAGTTGGCTGTCATTTTAAATCCCATACGGACTCCTTGAATAAGATTCAAGGATTTGGACTCCTAACTCGTTCTAACAAGTATCCAGTGGAAGGCTCCCTTTTCTTCAAAATGAAAATGCAAGAATTCATAATTATTCATAATATATTCATATGCTGTACGCCGCCCTGAGTCCCACGGGATTGAGCAGCTTATAAGAACAATAAATTAAAATTAATTAAATTAAATTATTATTCAAGGGCATATTGAAGAATGAGAGGCAACTTTTTAAAACCATATTTAAAGAACCCATTGAAAAATTAAAACATGAATAGAAAAGTTTGCAACTGATTTCGTGACGGTCATATTCAAGTCACAACACATCTCTAGATCCAAAACAATTTACTTCCCTATATGTAAGAATAATGTTTGAGCGGCGGGGTGGCCTAGAGGTGAAGGTCTTTGCCTCTCACTTGGAAGGTTGAGGCAGCGACATATGTTTCTCTATCGGGTCACAAAGAAAAAATATCTACTGCAAACTCTGTAGGTGTCAGGAAGGGCATCCGGCCAGTAAATGCTCAGCACCATTTACGGTAGTTACCGACTCCACCTCGAACAAAGGGATTGAGGGTTGTAAAAAGAAAAAAATAACAACAGTAATAATGTTTAATGGTCCTCAGGGTAAAATTAAATATATATGTGTTTGGTTCTAGTATATTTTTGCTGGATATGTGTGCGCATAGGGAGATAAATTTAATTATTTCCCCTTTTGCTAGTTTCTTGCTAGAATGTCTTTTCTAAAGCTAGTATTTATGTTGACAGAATCCTCTTTTGGTGGCAATAAGCAACTCCAGTGGCGAGATTTTCATCTCTCAAACAGTAATAATCTTCACTCCTGTTTCCCAATAGCAAGCTACAATCTCAACTACTATTACCCGTCCACATACACACATATACATACATTAGTTGCTACATGTTCTGTTTCGTTTTTTAAGTGTGCACAACATGCCAAAACACAATATCACATTCAGGGTGGATGCTTTTCTTTTTGGATATATCTTTGGAGCCAAAAGAAACAACTCTAAAATGGTGATGGAGAAAGAACTGTAGCTGTCAGCCTCCTTCAAGGATGAGTAATTCTGATGTATTTGCCATGAATAACCGATGAAGAAATGATATCACATAGAAAAGGGAAGCAGAGGTACATACCGGCCCAAGTGCAAGGCAACATAGTCACTATGCAGAATTGTACAATGGACAAGAAATGTTGTAATGTATACAAACTCTTTTCTTAAAGCTGCCCAGCATTGCCCTGGGATGTTCATTGGGTACTAGGGACTGAAAGAGACAAGGAGCAGGTGCCATCTAATCTCCAGGACAGACTGTGGAACATATGATCCAGGGTCATTCCCCAATATTAACATCCATCAATTTATGCGCTTTTATTGCTGCATACCGCAAGTAAATAAAATGCTTTCAGATTGGGGAGCATTGGCCTTTTGAAAATATAAGGTGGATACACTCATAAAATGGCTGCAGTGGGGGGACTTGCCAATTCATAAAACAGAAGCCATGGTGGGCATGGCCAATCATAAAACACCCATTTACCAGAAGTAAACTAGCAGCCCAAAGGGATTTATATCCACCAGGTGACACCTTTATGGATCCCAAGGCATTCTTGCAAGCAATTAGGAAGCTAGATTATGGTGCTTTGCTGCTTACTGTTTATTGTATCCATCTTTCTTTCTTTCCATCCATCCATCCATCTCTCATTTATCTCTTATCTATCTGACCCACCATCTTTCTTTGTCTGTCTGTCTGTCTATTCTCTCTCCATCATCTGTCTATCTCACTCTTTCATTTTGTTTTTTCTTGTTCTTTCTCACTTGCTTGCCTGCCACTAGCATGAGATTTTCACACTAATGGCAGGCAAGCAAGGTGTGTGGGGGGGGGAAAGAACAAGAGTCCAACTCTATACATCAGAGATGAGGGATTGCTCTGAAATAATAATATATTAAATCTGTGCACTGATCGATTCCCAGGGACTCTGGGTAGTTGGTCAAAAGAAACGAAGCAGGTCAGGAGGATAAAATGGGCAGAATCTCCTTCCCATCCAAGCAATTTGGTAGAAGGGCAAGAAGAGCGAGTCTTTTTTTTAATTCAATTTTTTTATACACAACAACCCCGTGGAGTAGGTCGGGCTGAAAGGGAAAAAAAGCGTGGAGGATCGCTGGACAGGGATGCCAAGCCGCCTTGGCCCGCATGACACCCCTCCAACCCCATCGCGGGGGTCCTCCCGGGCACACGCGTGTAGAGAACACGTTACGCGTGAACGACCCCGATGCGCCCTGCGGCAAAGGCGTGGAGGCTCCGAAGAAGCGCCGCTCCCGCCTCTCCAGAAACCCTCCCCTCCTCGCCGCTTTCTTACCCGCAAGTGCAAATCTGGCACAAGCACTGCGGCTGCTTCATCCTCGCGTCTCCCGCAGCTGCCTTCGCGGCCTCCTTCTCTCCTCCTCCTCCTCCTCGGTAACTAGGGAAGCGCCCCGTCGCTTAGCAACTCTCCCGGCGTTCTCGCCCCTCCCGGCTTCCGTACCCTCGCCACGCCCTCGGGGGAGGGGGAGTCCAGGCTTCCAGAAGCTCCGCCCATCCCCTTCGACGAGTCGCGCGGAGCGGCGGCCCAGACGGACTTCCGGTTGGAACCGGGAAAGGCGGATATCGGGCGCCGCGGAGGTCAGTCCAATGGGGTCGGACGGGGAAAGGGGCGGAGCTTAGCTTCCTTTTGGGGAGGGCGAGGCGGTTTGGAGGCCGGGGAACCCCCTCGCCTTGCCCGGGAGGGCTCCGATAGTTTCCCCGCTGTCCCGCAGCCTAACTTCCTCTGGTGGGGTTATTGCGGGGAATGAAATGAGGACAGGAGCCCCTTTGAGAAAAGACGGGGTGATACAGGTAGTCCACGACTTACAACGGTTCACTTAGTGACCGTTCGAAGTTACACCGGCAGTGAAAAAAGTGATTGATGACCATTTTTCCACACTTAACGACTGATGCCTCATGGTCAAGTAATTTAGGTTTGGGTGCTTGACAGCTGATTCACATTTATGACGGTTGCAACATCCCGGGGTCACGTGCTCCCCTTCTGCGACCTTCTGACAATGGGGAAACCAGATTCACTTAACGACCGTGTTACTAATTTAACAGCAGCAGCGATTCACTTAACAAATGTGGCAAGAAAAGTTGTAAAATGGGGCAAAAGTCAACAAATTTCTCCCTTAGCAAGCATAAATTTTGGGCTCCATTATGGTCATAAGTTGAGGGCTACCTGTACTAACTATTTTGTTATACAGGTAATCCTCGACTTATGACCGAAATTTTCATTGCTAACTAAGTGAGACAGTTGTTAATTGAGTTTTGCTCCATTTTTCTTGCAGTCTTGTGAAGTGCATCACTGCAACTGTGAAGTTAGTAACACGGTCGTTAAGTGAATCTGGCTTTCCCATTGACTTTGCTTGTCGGAAGGTCACAAAAGGGGATCATGTGACCCCCGGGACACTGCCACCGTTGTAAATATGAGTCAGTTGCCAAGCATTTGAATTTAGATCACATGATCATAGGAATGCTCCAACAGTCGCAAGTGTGAAAACTGGTCATGAGTCACTTTTTTTAGTGCTGTTACAACTTTGAACGGCCACTAACTGAATGGTTGTAAGTTGAGGACTGTGTTTCTCTATATGCTGGCTCCGAAGGAGCCCTCGTGCCCTCCCAAAATGAAATATGATAGTGATTGATTGATCTGAATTGATTAGGTGCCCAACTCCAATAGACTCCAGTTAGTCTGACTCCACAACTTTGCATAATTTAATCCAAAGTAATTCTGAATATTGATCGTCGTGGCTGGGTCTGATGATCCAGAGCATGGAAAAGCAACTCTGTTTTCTCTCCCCTTTTAAGGGGTCCTTTATCCTTCAATGTCTTTAATAAATACATATTTTGTAACTTCATGTGAGGTTGCAAGCCTAGTTTTTCTTGTTTATATCAGCCCTCCTAATGAAATGAGTAATTTTGTGTAATGTGAGGCCTTTAATTAAGGAATCACAATCATAGGGTAGTAATTAATTAGTTCGACTTCAAAAATCAAGTATGATTTTCATGTTGGAGGAATATAGTTTGCTTTCTGCCTTTGTCTTGTTTTTCTTTGAAAGAGTTGAGCTTATGTTTCTAACACCTCGACAGCTTCTTAAGATGCTGAAAGAACCGGGACAGAGAGATTCCAGAAGTAGATTTTGAGTAAAGAAAATGGTAGAAAGTCTTTATTATTATGCAGCTTTAAATGCATATGTATGGAAAACATGAAATATGAGTGTTAGTGGTTGTAGTATTCAGTATTTGAAGTTTTTGTTGCTTTTGTTTCTCATAAAAGATGAATACACATTGCGTGATATTTTTTTTTTTAGGTTAACTGCTCCAGGGCAAAACCAGATTCATTTGTCATATACACTCCTTACCTATTTGGAAAGCTAAGAACTAGCTCGTCTTGATACTTAACTTCAAGCTCTGAAGGTGTTTTTTTTTTAGTTTGCATCTTTCTGTTTTCAATATGAAATACTTTTCCTTACAGTAAAACATCAAACCATGGTTCTTGCTAGTTCAAATAAAACAACTGGGCTTCAGCAAAACACTGCCTGCATCAGGAATATTTGTATACTGGCTCATGTAGACCATGGTAAGAGAAATAAACCTCCACTCTAAAGAATAACTATTTGTGAATTATGTGTATATTTAAATTAATTTGTTTCAACAAGGGTTATTTGTTTTGATTGTATAATCCCTGGTGTTCACATGGGCTTTGTGTCTCAGTCTAGAGAAACAACTAGCCTAAGTTTCAGAGGAAGCCAGGCATAAAAGTAACAAATTGCCATATGGATGAAGTTTTCGTGGGATTTTTTTTGTTTTCATTTTGTATTCTTTGCTACATATTTTCAAGTAGGCTGCAGTGGCAGTACAACCTTTTCGTTTGGAGGATGCTTTCACTTTAATTTTTTCACTGAGCAAAATATTACTGGGCTAAAAAAAACCCTCCTTTCAACTCTATGATTCTGCAAAAAAAAAAAAGTATTTTTCTGAGTTTGTCAGCAAAAAAAAAGTTCTTCTTTTCTTGCTGAGTTGTCAGCAACCCCCCCCCCCCCAATATATTTATATTTGGTGGAAATTGATTATTCTTTTTCTTTATTTTTCTTTCTAGGCAAAACAACTTTAGCTGATTGTCTCATTTCCAACAATGGAATAATATCTAGAAGATTGGCGGGAAAGGTGCTTTAAGATCTATTCAGTCTTTTATTTTAAATATTAATGTTTTGTCACAAAAACCTATAGAATCAGAGGTGGGTTTCAGCAGGTTCTGACCAGTTCTGGAGAACCGGTAGTGGAAATTTTGAGTAGTTTGGAGAACCGGTAAATACCACCTCTGACTGGCCCCGCACCCATCTATTCTCTGCCTCCCGAGTCCCAGCTGATAGGGAGGAAATGGGGATTTTGCAGTAACCTTCCCCAGGAGTGGGGAGGGAATGGAGATTTTGCAGTATCCTTCCCTTGCCACGCCCACCAAGCCACACCCACCAAGCCACGCCACGCCCACCAAGCCACGCCCATAGAACCGGTAGTAAAAAAAATTGAATCCCACCACTGTATAGAATGTGTAGGAAAACACATGTTCTGTTATTTTCATTCATACAGCTGCGATATTTGGATAGCCGAGAAGATGAGCAGGTTCGAGGTATCACAATGAAATCAAGTGCAATTTCATTGTTCTTTGTGAAAGGTAAAGTAGCTACGCACATTCTCTATGTGCATTTGAACCGTAAAATAGTCACCCTGAAATTGAGCTTTAATTGGTAGTTGTTTCCTACTATGTTACTTACTATATGATCTGTTCAAAGGAAATCGTGATCTGTTATTGTTTAAAACCACAGACCAATTCTTAAAAGGATGAGCAGTGAAGAATAAAGATCTGGGTGAAAGTTTAAAAGTTGCTTAGTTACTGAAATACGAAAACACAGTCTTCACAAGCACAGAGAATATATATTTAATTAAAACCACTAACAAACTAATTGATTACCCAGCAGTAACGGAAAACTACTGGCTGCAAACTTTAAATTTAAATTTTCTAACGTACTTCTATCTGGTAGAAGAGAAAATACCCAAGCATTCATCTGTTTAGTGGTGGTGTGTATGCTTTCTGGCTTCATTTCCAAAATACTTGTCTTTTAATTTTAATTTTTTTTATTCTAGATAATCAGGAACACCTCATCAATCTAATAGACTCCCCTGGCCATGTGGATTTCTCTTCAGAAGTGTCCACAGCTGTCAGACTTTGTGATGGTTGCATCATTGTAGTAGATGCTGTGGAAGGAGTCTGCCCACAGGTATTGGAAAACAAGATGCTTTTCACTAATAATAAAATATTAATAAGAGTGGTCTTTCACATCTGTTAGATTTCAACACCACGAATTAAGGCAGGTTCTTGATCCAAGTATGCTAAGACGAAAAGCACAATTGTCCTTGCTATCTGTCTGTAAACCATTCCTTCCATTAGAATAGAATAGAATAGAATTCTTTATTGGCCAAGTGTGATTGGACATACAAGGAATTTGTTTTTGGTGTATATGCTCTCAGTGTACATAAGGAAAAAATAAAATATAGTCAAGAATCATAAGATACAACACTTAGTGATAGTCATAGGATACTAATAATCAATCAAATCATACTAGGAAACAAGAAAAAGAATATACCGGTAAGTTGTAAAGATATAAGCAACATGGATCTAGCCATAAGTGGGAAGAGATAGGTAGTAGTAAGGATGAGAAGAATAATAGTAATACAGTCTTAGTAGATAATTTGACAATGATTGACAATTAGTTGTTTAGCAGAGTGATGGCATTCGGGGAAAAACTGTCCTTGTGTCTTGTTGTTCTTGTGTCTTGTTGTTGTTACTCATATGTTTATAGGTGCTAGTTTTAATAGCAATAGCACTTATATACCGCTTCACAGTGCTTTATAGCCCTCTCTAAGCGGTTTACAGAGTCAGCCTCTTGCCCCCAACAATCTGGGTCCTCACTTTACCCACCTCGGAAGGATGGAAGGCTGAGTCAACCTTGAGCCGGTCAGGATCGAACTGCTGGCAGTCAGCAGAGTGAGCCTTCAGAACTGCGTTGTAAACACTGCACCACCAAGGCTTTAATAGCAAGCTGGTTTTAGTTTTTACTTCACTTGGTGACTATTGTGTGTGTGTTTGTAATAAAGTAATTATGTGAGAGAATATAATAGAACGGTTATTGGCATCTGCCATCATCCATGCTTTAGGTCAAGTTAGATCGTTAATGTTTGTAAGATGAGTTTTGTTTATAGAGATCTATAGTATTCCATAGTTGAAAGTGAAGGTTTAGAACAAGCGTGGGTGCAACTGTTGGCATCTCTTTCAAGAAGCTTTTACTAAGCTGACTCAGTAGCCATGAAGTCACAGAAAAATAGGTGCATGGGTTAAGAAACACTGACAAGGAGCGAGTGCCCCCTCTGAGCCTGTTATCATACCCAGATGGCACCTCCTTCATTTTCCTGGCATGGCACAGCTACTGTGTGAACTCCCGAAAAGAGACGCTGACAAGTGACATCTGTGCCCACGCTCAGTTCAAAGCATCTTTCAGCCTCGGACCCAAAGTGCCACAAATCCCTGTTTGTGTACCTTACGTCGCAACCTTCTGTGAACACATTTTGTTTTGTCTTAAGACACATGCAGTGTTACGTCAAGCTTGGCTGGAAAACATCCGCCCAGTCCTGGTCATTAATAAAATAGATCGTCTCATCTTGGAACTCAAATTTACCCCCCAGGAAGCATATTCTCACCTCAAGAACATCTTGGAACAGGTAAGAGAGTTCCTTGTCTCCGTATTGGGAAATGGAAAAAGCTGTATTTCCAGTACATATTAATCAATCAGTCAGAATGCAGCTGGGAGGGTCCATGGAGGTCTTCTAGTCCAGCCCCCTGCTCAAACAGGAGACCCCATACCAGGGGTGTCAAACTCGATTTCATTGAGGGCCGCATCAGGGTTGTGTTTGACCTCGGGGCACCAGGGTGGGCGTGGCCAGCTACATGTCACTCGTGTCGGGGGCGCCTGTGGCGGCCCAAGCACTCTGCCAGCGAAAATAGGCTCCTGAGCTCCGTTTTCGGCCGTGGCGGCATCCTGCAACCCTCTGCCAGCGAAAACGGAGCTCAGGAGGGCCACGGGTGGCTCTCCTGAGCTCCATTTTTGCTGGCAGAGGCACCGCAGGCCGGTCCTTTGCTGTTTCCAGGGCGGCCCCATGGGCCGGATCTAAGCATCTCGTGGGCGAGATCCAGACCCTGGGCCTTGAGTTTGACACCCCTGCCCTATACCATTTCAGACAAGTGACTGTCCCGTTTTTTCTTAAAAACCTCCAGTAATGAAGCACCCACAACTTCTGGAGTCAAGTAGTTGTACTGGTTAATTATCCTCACTGTTAGAAAGTTTCTCCTTAATTCCAGGTTGCTTCTCTCCTTGATTGGTTTCCATTCATTGTTTCTTGTCCGGCCTTCTGGTGCAGATTGTGTGAGTTGGTGGTTGTTGTTGTTTTGTACAAGTAGTGCTAGATGTCAGACCGAAGTCAGATTTTATTAGAGACTTTGGCCTGCCACACTTGATGCTTTAGAATGTTTCTTGCTGTGGGAATTTGGGAGGGGCTGTTGCACAAGCAGTGTAGAAATGTAGCCATAGCAAATTCCTTTTAGGCTTTTAAGGTCATCCTTTGTTCAGCACCTGGCCGGAAGCTGATGGGAGTACCGGAGACGTTGGCAAAAGACAACTGGTCAGTTTAATGAACTTGTGGGTGTGGGAACAAGGGAATGAACTTTAAACTGGGTGGAGAAACCCTCGTAGCTTTAGATTCGGGTTTCTCCCAGATGTGCCAACATGGCTCTGTTAATAAATTGGAACTTTGAGGAATACTTCGCCTCGGACTCTGATTTATTTTGGATGCTATTTGGAACCCTGACACTAGACTTACAATTGAGGCCAGAATTTTCATTGCTAAGCAAGACAGTGACAGAGTGAGAATTAATCTCACAGAGGTGAGATAGATTTTTTCCCGGAATTCAGACATTAGAAATGAAACAGCAGTTTAAAATTCTAATTAAAATATTTATTTCGGTACAAAAACAATAAATTCTGATTAATTACATGTCTAATATAAAAATGCGACTTCTCTTATTGGAAGCCAGAAGAAGAAGGATAGAGCGGAGATTGGAATGCACACATGCGTACAAGAACATATCAATCACGTGCTCAGGAATAAACCATTATAATGAATAGGGGTGCATCTCCCTGCATATACATGTAACAGGCAATAAATCACACCGTGACAGACAGTTCTGAAGTGAATTTTTGTCCCGTTTTACCACCTGTCTTGCCACCGTCGTTAAGTGAACCACTGCCGTTGTTTAACTTAGTAGCACCGGCATTAAGTGAATCTGACTTCCCCATTGACTTTGCTTGTGAGAAGGTCGCAAAGAGGGATCACATGACCCTGGGATACAGCAACCGCCGTAAATATGAGTCGGTTGCCAAGCGTCCGGATTTTGATCTTGTGATCATGGGGATGTTGCAATGGTCGTAAGTGTGAAAAACGGCCCTCGTTATTTTCAGAGCCACTGTAACTTTGGTCATTAAACGAATGGCGGTAAGTCAAAAACTTCCTGTACTTAATTTTAATAGCATAAGTGCTTGTATTGTACATTTAATTCCTATCTTTCTGATATTTTAATGCAGTGTTTCTCAACCTTGGCAGTTTGAAGATGTGTGGACTTCAACTCCCAGAATTCCCCAGCCAGCAATGCTGGCTGGGGAATTCTGGGAGTTGAAGTCCACACATCTTCAAACTGCCAAGGTTGAGAAACACTGTTTTAATGCATTATTTATGCTAAGGTCCTTAAGCTGCCTGTAGGGCCATAAATCTAGAATGTCACACCTAGAATAAACAACACGGTTTTGTTTCCAGGTAAATGCAATCACGGCTACACTCTTCACCTCCCAAATCCTTGAAAAGAGAGCCGAGAAAGACACGGATGTTCAACTGAATTCTGATCCTGCTAATGGAGACCAGGTTTATGACTGGAGTGCAGGCTTGGAGTTGACAGATGATTCCCACCTTTATTTTTCACCTGATCAGGGAAACGTAATATTTGCCAGCGCAATTGATGGCTGGGGCTTTGGGTGAGTTTATACTTAATAGGATTTATTCGATTTCATACAGTCTGCCATTCCGGAAGATGGCATACAACAATCACAAAGAGAGTAAATAAAACAGTTAAAAACCCATATAAGCATTGTTAGAGACCTCAACACACCCCACTTCATGGTCTGTTTCTGTTGCTCCCCTCTAATTAATAATAATAACAGAGTTGGAAGGGACCTTGGAGGTCTTCTAGTCCAACCCCCTGCTTAGGCTGGAAACTCACACTACTTCAGACAAATGGTTATCCAACATCTTCTTAAAAATTTCCAGTGTTGGAGCATTCACAACTTCTGGAGGCAAGCTGTTCCATGAACTGTCAGGAAATTTCTCCTTAGTTCTAAGTTGCTTCTCTCCTTGATTAGTTTCCACCCATTGCTTCTTGTTCTGCCCTCAGGTGCTTTGGAGAATAGCTTGACTCCCTCTTCTTTGTGGCAGCCCCTGAGATATTGGAACACTGCTATCATGTCTCCCCTGGTCCTTCTTTTCATTAAACTAGACATACCCAGTTCCTGCAACCGTTCTTCATATGTTTTAGCCTCCAGTCCCCCCTCTGGGAGGAGGTTTCGAAGTCTTTCTAGCAGGACCACCTAATTCTGTAACGGCTTTGTTCCTTATGCCATCCATCTGGTAAACTCACAAGATTCATTTTTCTTGCCATGTACATGTATACCGGTACATCTGAACTAGACTGTGTTGTTTCTCTGTGTCATATAATATATGTGGGTATATGCATAATTTTGTATTTATTTTGTCATGTTTATGTAGTGTATATTGGAGGTGGTGACCCTTCGAGAGCTGTATGCAACGGAATTTCATTTTAATGTATGCCGATTAGTGTACATTCAAAGTGACAATAAAAGTTATTCTAAGTCTGTAAAGAGGTAGCCTGGCCAAAAAGTGTGAGAACAACTAGTGAGATGCAAATAATATAAAAATACATACCCTGTTTCCCCCCAAATAAGACATCCCCTGATAATAAGCCCAATCAGGCTTTTGAGTGCATGGCAATAAGGCCAAGGGCTTATTTCAGGGTTCAAAAAAATATAAGACAGGGTCTTATTTTCAGGGAAACACGGTAGGTAGGTAGGTAGATAGATAGATAGATAGATAGACAGACAGACAGACAGACAGACAGACAGACAGACAGACAGACAGACAGACAGACAGACAGATAGATAGATAGATACCGATAGATAGATAGATAAATAGATACCGATAGATAGATAGATAGATAGATAGATAGATAGATAGATAGATAGATAGATAGATAGATAGATAGATAGATAGATAGATAGATAGATAGATAGATAGAGATGAGATAGATGAGAGAGATAGATAGATAGATAGATAGATAGATAGATAGATAGATAGATAGATAGATAGATAGATAGATAGATAGATAGATAGATAGATAGATAGATAGATAGATAGATAGATAGATACCCTGTTTCCCCCAAAATAAGACATCCCCTGATAATAAGCCCAATCGGGCTTTTGAGTGCATGGCAATAAGGCCAAGCGCTTATTTCAGGGTTCAAAAAAATATAAGGGGAAACACGGTAGTAATAGATAACAACTAGATTAGCCTTGGACCTGGGACCAGAGCCAGGAGGAGGTAGATGTTAAAGATTGAAAGAGAATGTGGTAGTGAGAGCTAGACGTGTGTATTTGTGTGTGTTTGTGTGTTGCTGAGCTCATGAGTACCCATATTGTCTACTTATCGCCAGTCCTGTATGCACATCCAGACAATAGACAACACTACACCCGTCCAATGTGCATGTGTGAAGTAGGGCAAGAGTTTGTGGCATGCATGCTAATAGATACCCTTTCAATAAAGTATCTGTTGAGAGTGTATACTTACACACTTACATTATGTGAGTTCTCTGTAAAGTAGTTGTAAGCTCTTTTTCAATCACCCTTAGAGAAGAAGTGTTCAGCTTATTACTGCGCAGGTGGACAACACATTCCTTATTCTGAAGACTGTTCATTTAAATGGATTTCTCCCATGACTTATTTTGTGTTTTCTTTCCCAGGATTGAACATTTTGCTAAGCTGTACAGCCAGAAGATGGGAATCAAACCGTCAGTATTATTGAAGACTCTCTGGGGAGATTATTATTTAAATATGAAAGCTAAGAGGATCATGAAAGTCGATCAGGTAAGAACGTGGGCATTGCGGGCATGAAACGGGACTCTTGTTCTCACTTTTGGGGGAGCAAAATGGTGTGGGCATCCTTGCCCCTTTCTTGACTGAGTAATTTTGCCATTCAGAAGCACACACCGAATTCAATGCATGGGTGAGCAGCAACTGTTAATTAATAGCACTACGAGAAACTGCAGTATCAGATATTGAATTGCTGGTATCAGGAGAAATACATTCAGCACCATAAACCAAAGCTTTTACATCGGCAAAGGAAAGAACCCATTTATCACTATGGCTGACTTTTCCCCCCTTTCAGGGTGATTTTCAAATGGAGAAATATTTGAAATCTGATTCTTCTAAGTCCGATGTTGCTCAGTCCGGTCTCCCACTTTACCATCTCATTTTTGTCTCATGCATAAATCTGACCATAATGTTTTATTGCCATAACTTAGCAAAACGGGGGTTCGTTCCAGCTCATTGTAGGTTCCACATTTTGTATGGAGGTGATACAGGTTATAGTCATAAGGGGGAAGCCCACTACAAGTTATTTGTCCCCCATAAAGGCTTGGTGAATGACACATATGTAACAGGTGTGGGACTAGAGGGTGGGTCTTATCTACATGTGTAAGATTTGTGTAGATTTGTGGGTCTTATCTACAAGTGTAAGATTTGTGTAGTTCCACCTTAGCAGCCCACCCCGGCCCAGGGAGGGGTGTTTGTGAGTGAGTGACAGCTCCATTGGTGCAAGTGGAGGGCACTTGTGCCCACTCACAAAGCTCCACTTGTGAGCGGAGAATGTTTGCACGAGTGAAGCTTTGCATGCTAGTACAAGCGCCCTCCACCCAAGTGCCGTTCGCTCGCACAAGTGGAGCTTCATGTACATGCGCGCTTGCCCATCGCTCGCATGGCCCAGTTTCGAACAGGCTGAGGCCCAGTAGTGGGCTGCAGCCTGGGGGTTGGGGGCACCTGATGTAGATGGTATGTGTTGGTACATATATGATATATATATATATATATATATATATATATATATATATATATATATATATATATATATATATATATATATATATATATATATATATATATATATATATATATATATATATATAAAAGTGAAATACCACTCACGCATCATCACGAAATCTTCAGAACTGTAAAGCCTACAAATTTGAAACTTGGCACGTACGTTCCTCTTGGCTTCTAGGTGTTCGCTAAGAAAGGATTTTTCAAAATGATCAAAATGATCATTACTTATTTCTTATATTATTATTTAACACACTCTGATGCTAAGGAGTTAGACGTTCTACTCCCCCTCCCCACCTGAAAAGAACTCTGTTCCAACTGCCAGTGGGCGTGGCCAGGGCGTGACTCATTCGGCCTGCGGGCTGGGAGTTTAGACATTCTACTCCATGCTAAGGAGTTCAGTTTCGTAGCGGATCACGGGTATCCAGCTACTAGTATGATATATATGGCAGTATAATTCCTGGTGTATTATAACGGCTGCTTTGTGCGTTTGTCTAACTCGGCATTCTTTTTCTAGCTGAAAGGGAAAAAGCCTCTGTTTGTGCAACTAGTGCTGGAAAATATATGGAGCCTCTACGAGGCAGTTACCAAGAGGTAAGAGATAAATCTTTGAATAGCATTTTCTTGCTTGGAAGTATTCTGTCCCTACTCTGCATCACCCAAGAGACAGGTGAATTTTGTTATTGATTGTCAGTAAATATGTTGGTTTGGTACCTTCGGCTATTTCCATCTGAAAAAATATATATATAATTAAGATGAGACCTGGGTTGGTGGGTTGATCTAGCACAGTGGTTCCCAACCTGTGGTACGCGTACCACTAGTGGTACGCGAGGGCCTTCCAGGTGGTACGCGAACACTTTCGGGGTCATGAACGATTTTTAGTTAGTTATTTTTTACTTCACAAAAATGTTTACTGCCTAACACAAGATAATCTGGCAACGATTTGCAACTGTTGCCACACGCCACCCACCTGGTCCCAGCGGCCCGAGAATCCAGTTGCTGGATGCGCGGGGCCAAAAAAGGAACGGTGACTGTTCTGAACTCTCAGCAGTCACGCAGTAGAACCCTCGCGAGAACGTGCGGGTCGTAGCGAGCTCTCGAGCTAAGGTTAATCTCACTCTGTTATTGTTAGCACTATGTTCTCTTGACTCAAGTTACCCTTTGATATTCATTACTGCATCTCAGTGTGTATGTTACTATTTTTATTATTATTTTGTATACTTATATACTTATTATTTTCGTAGTTGGTTTGCGTGTTCTACTTGTACAATTATGGAAATAAAGTGATATCTGATCGAATTTAGTTTCTCTGGAACCAGGTGGTACGCGGCGACTGTACGGGACCTCCAAGTGGTACTCGATCACAAAAAGGTTGGGAACCACTGATCTAGCATCTCCAGTGTCACATTAATAAGTGTAACAGGCCAGTGAATTTAGAAAGTTCCCTTTTGTTTTTCTTCCTGGGTTCGGTGAGAAGTAAATACCTTGTGTCTTTTTTTTTTCCCCTGCACAGAGACAAAGAGAAAATAGAGAAAATAATCTCCTCTCTGGGACTAAATATTGCCGCTCGTGAATTACGCCACACAGACCCAAAGGTTCAGCTTAATGCCATTTGTAGTCAGTGGCTGCCAATATCTGATGCCGTTCTCTGTATCCTTTTAAGAAAAATACTGTTTACACAGCAAACGAGTACTGTGTTGCTTCTCTTTCATTTTACTTTTTTATTTTGATTTTAATAAGCAGGAGGGTTAGCATTCATTTAACTCTTCAAAAAAAATTAGCAGTGGATTGGCTTAACCAGACATTGCTCACATGTCTTAAATCAGGGGTCTCCAACCTTGGCAACTTTACGACTTGTGGACTTCAACTCCCAGAATTCCTCAGCCAGCGCATGCTGGCTGAGGAATTCCGTGAGTTGAAGTCCACAAGTCGTAAAGTTGCCAAGGTTGGAGACCCCTTCCTTAAATCACTTAAGTCATTCCTGGGCTTTTTGGTGTCTTTCAAATTCCTTTCTAGAACATAGTAGGTTTACTTACATAATTTATTTTATATTTAGAAGCAGGGGTGGGTTTCTCCCGGTTCGGACCGGATCTCCCGAACCGGTAGTGACCCGCTGACGATGTCACTGAACTGGATCTGCTGGTGCCGGTCCGTGGGTGCCACCATCTTTTTTGGGGGAATTTTTTGCGAATTTTTTTACTGTTTTGAAGGTTTTTCCTGTTCTGCTGCTTGTAAAAGGGCCCTGCCGCCCGCCCCCAGGTTTAAACTGACCTTTATTCCTTCGCCTGAAGCACAGCTGATAAGCTCCTCAGCTGTGTTACCGGCGGATTCCAGATACTGAGCCTGCGCAGAAGCCAAATTGCATGAGGGAATGTGCGCGCGCGCGAGCGGAGCACACACACGCGCGCAAAACATTGTAATGCGAACCGGTGGCGAAGGTAAGTGGAATCCACCCCTGCTTAGAAGATATCCGTGGTTTCTTATAAATGTTTGTGTGTCTTTTATAAGAAAAAAAAAACCAATAAAAGGAGTCAGAAAAGGAACCCCTCAAAAAACCCACCCCATTTTTATTTATTTATTCCTGGGTGTTTCTGCAGAGCTGTTCAGTTCTGAATTACGTTAGGATTTGATGGGTAAGTATGAACTTTGAAAAAAAACCTTGCAGAGAAGATCTCTTGCACTTTACTGAATAGTCCACATCCTCTTCTTCCTTTTCACTGTTGCTGAAATCTCAGATTGCATCCCCGTATATCCTTAACGCACTGATTAGCCATGGTTTGTGATAAACTGCCTAGTCCTCTGGATATCACTGCTGAGAGAGTGGAAAGGCTTCTGTGTATTGGAGCCAAAACATTTGATTCTCTGCCACAAGAAACACAAGATCTAAAAGAGGGTGAGTAAACACTAGATTAGATTAGAATTCTTTATTGACCGAGTGTGATTGGACACACAAGGAATTTGTCTTTGGTGGATAAGCTCTCAGTGTACATAAAAAGACAAGATACATTCGTCAAGAATCATAAGGTACAACACTTAAGGATAGTCATAGGCAGGGGTGGGTTCCTACCGGTGCGGTCTTGCCTGTTCGTCGCCGCAGAGCCGAAGATGCCGGTGGCGTTCGCGGCGCGGGGCTTCCCCCTCCCGCTTTCCCCGGCCGCTGGGACGCCGCCATTTGCGTTCTTTTGCCCTCTGCGGATGCACAAAGCGTTCTGCTTGCGCAGAGGGCAGAAGAACGCAAATGGTGGCGTCCCGGCGGCCGGGGAAAGCGGGCGGGGGAAGCCCCGCGCCGCGAATGCCACCGGCTTCTTTGGCTCTGCGGCGACGAACAGGCAAGACCGCACCGGAAGGAACCCACCCCTGGTCATAGGGTACAAATAAGCAATCAGATCATACTGGGAAACAATCAGTATAAATCGTAAGGATACAACCAACCAAGTTACAGTCATGCAGTCATAAGTGGGAGGAGATGGGTGATAGGAACGATGAGAAGATTAATAGTAACAGTAATGCAGACTTAGTGAATAGTTTGACAGTGTTGAGGGAATTATTTGTTTAGCAGAGTGATGGTGTTTGGGGGAAAAACTGTTCTTGTGTCCAGTTCTGTTGTGCAGTGCTCTATAGCATTGTTTTGAGGATAGGAGTTGAAGCAATTTATGTCCAGGATGCGAGGGGTCTAAATATTTTCACAGCCCTCTTTTTGACTTGGGCAGTATACAGGTCCTAGCAAGCTGAAAGGAGGTAAAGGAGGCAGTTTGGATAGCAATAAAAGAAAAAATAGTCTTGTTAAAGGACAATTAGTATCCCTAACTGCACTATTCTGTCATTTAACATAGAAAGATCAAAACATTCTTAAAGATCCATCTCATCCTCGGCACCCTTTTTTTGAACTATTACCATCTGGCAGGCAGCACTGGACAATAAAAACAAGGACACATAGGCTGAAAAACAGCTTCTATCCCAGAGCAGTAACTATATTGAATTCTCTTGTATTGCAGGGGGTTGGACTAGATGACCTGCAAGGTCCCTTCCAACTCTGTTAATCTGTTAAATCTGTATAGTGCAATATTAATGCAATATCAGGGGTTTTCAATTCAATTGTATAGATGTGAAGGATGTGTGTTTTTGTTTTATATTTTATGTATAATGCACACTGAAGATGACATTTAATTTCATTGTACAAGGTGCAATGACAATAAAGTAAACTAAACTAAATGAACTATAACCTTCGTTTGGATTTATTAAAGAATTGGCATCTACATATCAAACCAGAGATTCTTTCATTCAGACCTTAGAAAGAAATATAACTATTTTGTTTTATGTTTGCCTAGCGTTTATGAAATGCAGCAGTGAAGAAACTGCCCCTGTCGTTGTGTTTATATCCAAAATGTTTGCAGTTGACGCCAAGACGTTACCGCAGAACAAGCCAAGGTGAGAAAAACTCTCTCATTTGACCTCTGTCTGCTCCAGTGGAGGTAGTTGCTAAATCATAATTTCAATAGTTTCAATAGTTTTTATTTGAGACCTGGCTGAGCTCATTTTTCCTTATCTGACAAGTAAAGCAGTTGTTTTTTAAGCTGGGTAGTAAGTATGGAACAGACTCTTGCAGTATGTCACACTTTTAACATTTGTCTATGAATTAAAGACTAACGTTTTGTCATATAATGAAAGCTAGTTAACATATCAAAGTGTATAACACATTCAGATGGTTTCTCTATATAACCAGGTCTTTTAGATTCTAATGTTTAGGTTAATGATAGTTAAGGGAGCCTTGGTTTTCATAATGTAGTTGGCTGGATTTACTTATCCATCTAAATCGTAAACTGGGACTTACAAAGAAGAATTGCTGAATTAATGCACCTACACCAGAAGGAAACCACATTACAGGTAGTCTTGTCAAGCACCAGGGAAATCGGGAGAGTCGGGCAGTTCAAATGTGCATAAGAATTTATTGTAAGCTTAAGCTCTCTACAAGAATCTGAACTACTAATGGCCAAAGGAAATTAGCGGGAGATAAGAATAGCAATAGCACTTAGACTTATATACCGCTTCATAGTGCTTTCCAGCCCTCTCTAAGCGGTCAGCATCTTGCCCCCAACAATCTGGGTCCTCATTTTACCAACCTCAGAAGGATGGAAGGCTGGGTCAACCTTGAGCCTGGTGTGATTCGATCTGTCAAACTGCTGGCAGCCGGTGATCAGCAGAGGTAGCCAGCAGTACTGCACTCTACCCACTGTGACACCATGGCTCTAATAGAATAGAAAGGCATTCAAGATGGGCCAGGCTTAGATCTCTTGTGAGCGCAAGGGGACTCATGACTGATGACGCATTTGACCCCTCCATCAGGCTCAGCCTGGTCATCTTCCCATTGATGACAGTTGCAGTGCCCTGAGGTCATGTGATCACCCTTTGTGACCACCTGACAAGCAAAAGCAATAGGGAAGCCAGATTCACTGTGACTAACTTAACAACTGCAGTGATTCACTTAACAAATGTGGCAAGGAAAGTCGTAAAATGGGGCAAAACTCACTGAACAAATTTCTCACTTAGCAACGTAACATTTTGGGCTCAATTGTGGTTGCAAGTGGAAGGTGACCTGTATAACTTAGCCTAGTGTGCCAATACAAGAGAGATGTATGTGCCCAGAAAAAGACACAATCAGCATAAGGAAATGTGAATAGATATGACCCAGCTACTGTGGCCTAGAGGTGGAGCTCTTGCCTCACAATCAGGAGGTTGTGAGTTCGATCCTAGGTAGAGGCAGATGTAGAGTCTCCTGCTTGGGCAGGGAGTTGGACTAGATGACCTGCAAGGTCCCTTCCAACTCTGTTAATCTGTCTGCTAATATGGTTTGCATGTTTGTGCTGACACCAAAATGTCTTTCTGGCTTGAGATCTAAAGCAGGGGTCTTCAACCTTGGCAACTTTAAGACTTCTGGATTTCAACTCCCAGCGTTCCTCAGCCAGCAAAGCAAAGCTGGCTGAGGAACTCTGGGAGTTGAAGTCCAGAAGTCTTAAAAGTTGCCAAGGTTGGAGACCCCTGATCTAAAGAGCATCACAACCCTGCTTTCAGGGGGGGGGGGGTTGTTGTAAAACAACAACAACAATTGAAAAAAAAACCCCTCTTCTTGAGATACCAATGTATTGTTCATCATGAGAAGGATGTTAAGCAGCAGTTGTTTGTGAAAGTGAGCTTTCCAGCTTGCTTCCTATGGCTTCCGTGCTCTTCAAAATAAATGAACCCCATGAGAGGTGTCTTGTGAATTCTGCCTAAGGGAGTTTTTAAAAGAAGTTAAAAGGTTTTTAAAAGATGTAATAAAAGGCTGCAATCGTTTCTGACTGGAGGACACTGAGAATTTTGACCACTAGATGGTGACAATCAACTGCGGATTAAGTGACTCTTGAAACTTTTCCAAAGTGACAGTTTTTAACTTTCTCTTCCAGTCTGGCAAATTAGCGGTAGGAGGTGGGGCTATTGTGTTTTTATGAATAAAGGTGGAGTTTTGTGGTGTCAAATTAAGTATCTTTCTGGCCATATATTCTTGTGGCTGCAGATGGTGTGTGGAGATTAATTAATGAAGTTCTGACACCAAAGTAAGAGTTTTATTTTAATGCCTTCATGGTTTTGAAACTTCCACAGTTGAATTCTTTCTGCATCGGTTTGAATTTTATTTTTGTACACATAACTACATATCTTTAGCTCAGATAATGACAATTAAAGTCTTGAAGCAGAAAGTAAGCGATGTGTGGCTTTTCTGGTCATGCCAAAGACTGGGAAATCTCTTAAAGGAATTTATAACACAATTTTCCTGAGCCTCATGCCTCAAAACATGGGAAATGGTACCTCTCAATTTGCTTGAGAGAAGATGCTGAAAGCTTAGAAGAGGGAATTGGGCCATATGAGGCTCCAAGTCTTCCATTCACCCATCCCCGATTTCATAGTTACCCTAATATGGTCAGTGGTAGAGGAGATCAACCCTGACTGCTCTTTAGAAGGCCAGATCCTGAAGATGAAACTCAAATACTTTGGCCACCAAATGAGAAGGAAGGACTCACTGGAGAAGAGCCTAATGCTGGGAACGATTGAGGGCAAAAGAAGAAGGGGACGACAGAGAATGAGGTGGCTGGATGGAGTCACTGAAGCAGTCGGCGTGAGCTTAAATGGACTCCAGAGGATGGTGGAGGACAGGAAGGCCTGGAGGAACATTATTTTACGACCTTCCTTGCCACAGCTGTTAAGTGAATCACTGCAGTTGTTAGCAATACGGTGGTTAAGTGAATCTTAAGGCTTCCCTATTGATTTTGCTGGTCAGAAGGTCACAAACAGTGATCACATGATCCCGGGACACCATCATAAGTATGAATCTGTTGCCAAGTGTCTGAATTTTGTTCACGTGACCATGGGGATGTTGCAAGGGTCATAAAGTGTGAAAAGCAATCGCAAGTCACATTTTTCAGGGCTGATTTAAATATGAACGGTCACTAAACGAGCTGTTGTATGTCGGGGACTACCTGTGTGTATGTCTTGTTCAGCTCTGCACAATGAAATAAAGCCATGGCATCACCTGGGATAAGAATCCAGTAATGCTATAAGCTCTTTTTCTTTCAATATTTCAATTTAGCAGTCTCTGCATGCCTTCTGGTTTTTTTAAGCGTTTGCATAATCTATCTCTTCCCTTCCTCCCATCTGCATTGGTCATTATAAAAGTCTTTGCTTGTTTCTTTATAAAGGATTCGTCCTGAATCCTTTAAGATAATAATAATAACAACAGAGTTGGAAGGGATCTTGGAGGTCTTCTAGTCCAACCCCCTGCTTAGGCAGGAAACCCTACACTACTTCAGACAAATGGTTATCCAGCACCTTCTTAAACACTTCCAGTGTTGGAGCATTCACAAGCTTCTGGAGGCAAGCTGTTCCACTGATTAATTGTTCTAACTGTCAGGAAATTTCTCCTTAGTTCTAAGTTGCTTCTCTCCTTGTTTAGTTTCCACCCATTGCTTCTTGTTCTACCCTCAGGTGCTTTGGAGAATAGCAATAGCAATAGCAATAGTACTTAGACTTATATACCGCTTCATAGTGCTTTACAGCCCTCTCTAAGCGGTTTACAGAGTTCAGCATATTGCCCCCAACAATCTGGGTCCTCATTTTACGACCTCAGAAAGATGGAAGGCTGAGTCAACCTTGAGCTGGTGAGATTTGAACTGCTGAACTAGCAGTCAGCTGAAGTAGGTTGCAGTGCTGCTTTTAACCACTGCACTACCTCGGCTCTTTTGAGCTTGACTCCCTCTTCTTTGTGGCAACTCCTGAGATATTGGAACACTGCTATCATGTCTCCCCTGGTCCTTCTTTTCATTAAATCAGCATCTAGTGTGCTGTTTATCTGTTCAAGGAACAAAATCCGAATTGCTATCAACCCTCCTACTTATGTGCCTTTTCAAATAAATCAGGGTCAAATATCTAAGGTATTTAAATGGAATTTACATCCTTAAACCGAGAATGCATTTCAAGGACCTCTCTCCTGCAAGCAATTTATCAGTTCATAAAGCTGAAGCATATCCTCTTAAGTAGGCTTCAGTCGGGAGTATGATAAAAATTGCCCTTAAAAATAGTTAATATTGCAACTGTAAGCACCACTTTCAACCATTATACGCTGTGAAAGTTTTATTGGAATTGATCACAATTTGCAGAAGTTTTTAAATTGTTTCCATTAAGGCAACTCTAGCATGTAAAATAATGGCTTTAATAACTGCTGTTTTAATAACAGCTTGGTATTTCCTCACTAGCTACTAATACTGATATATAATTATCCGTGCACAGCAACGTGGAGTCACAGCTGTCAGTTCTTTCGATGGTATTGCATCCAGTTCTTCCCAAGAACCTAAGGCATCATAATGTATATATGCAGATCCAAGCACATTGTATGTGTTTTATAATTGATAGATGGAAATTTTGCCATTGCGCAGATTTTCTAAGTGCCATCCAAGATATTTTGGTATGGCGTCCAGTACACCAATAACCGCTAGAATATTCATGCCTGGTTTATGCTATACTGTAATCTTTCAGCTTCGATTTTCACACTTTGTGACTCTCTCCAATTCTTTCTCTTCCCTTTTACTATCCCTTGCTATTGCCAAATCCATTATCTACACTTTATTAGGGTTATTATTCCTATTTATAGGTAGTCTATTAATTTTAATGTTACTAATACAGTATACTAACATTACACACAAACAACACACTCACAGATACTTGATTTGATACTTTTGATTATCAGTTTTCTGATAATCTGATTCTGAAGGATCGATATATTTATCACCGTCGTCTCTTACTTTTGAATCACTGGCCCTAAAAATGTTAAATTTTTGCAGGTTAATTCTCATAATCTTTTGACTTCCCTGTCTAGTCCTTAGATTTTTTTTATAATGTCTCCATTCCAGAGAGGCAGTGGTGTGTTCCTACCAGTGCGTTCCACTCTATAGCACCGGTGGTGGCCTGCTGGTGACGTCACAGTACCGGTGCGGTCGGTTGCCGGTGCCTGGGCGCCCCCATTTTTTTTAAAAAAAAATGTTTTACATTTTTTTTAAAAATTTCTTCTGCGCATGCCCAGAAGCTGAGCTTCCGGCACTGCGCATGCGCTGCCTTCCTACCTCACAGTGAGTCCAAGCAGGGGAGGATGGCTGAGGGAGCGCGTGAGATGCTGAAAGAACGGGCCGCAGGAGCTATCTCCATTCCCCTCCCTTCAGCAGTCCGAGAAGCCACGAACGCGCGGTGATGATCCTAGGCATTTTCACATGTTTGAGGCTTCTCGAGCTGCTGAGGGGAGGGGGAATGGGCGGCAGGACCTATCTCAGTTCCCCTCCCTTCAGCAGTCCAAGAAGCCACGCCCACCCGGTCACATGGCTGGCAAGCCATGCCCACCTGGTCACATGGCTGGCAAGCCACACCCACAAAGTAAGCCACGCCCACAGAGTGGTAGTAAAAAACTTAGGAACCCGTCCCTGCAGAGAGGTGTCAGCATTCGAAAGCAATTAAATGTATGACTGACGTTGTAAGGGAAGAACAAAATTCTTTGCGATTGGTGAATTAAAAATGTTTTTAAAATAGTGATTTAATTTCAGTTTTCATCTATTTGTTACATGCTGGCTGCTAGCCAGAATGGTCAGGTTTGCAGAATCAATAGTAGTGACTGTAAGAACTGATGTAATTTAGCGTCTATAGCGGTTGACCCAATAGCTTTATTAAAGTTATTATCAGTTGGCCACTCATTAATTATTTTGTTTCTCAAACTCCTTGCTAGAGTGCAGATCTGCAATTAGGAAGCTAAAGTCACCTTTCAAAACTCTCATATTCTCCCCAATGGTACACAGGCCTCTGTCACAAGAAGAGATAGTGCAAAGACGTGAGCGTGCGAGGCAGCGGCGTGCTGAAAAGTTAGCGGCCACTCAGGAGTCGGCATCTGAGGGAATTGGAGGAAGTTTGATGGAGCCAACTTTAGAGGCAGAAGAGAAGCCAGGTAAGAGAGAGATCAGGATTAAATTGTTCATCTAGGACAGAGGTGGGGAATTCCTTCATGACTTGTGGACTTCAATTCCCAGAATTCCTGAGCCAGCCATGCTGGCTCAGGAATTCTGGGAGTTGAAGTCCACAGGTCATAAAAGGGCCTTAGTTCCTCACTCTTGATCTAGGACAGTGTTTCTCAACCTTGGCAGTTTGAAGATGTGTGGACTTCAACTCCCAGAATTCCCCAGCCAGCGTTGCTGGCTGTGGAATTCTGGGAGTTGAAGTCCACACATCTTCAAACTGCCAAGGTTGAGAAACACTGATCTAGGAGATAAATGGTAACAGTAGAGGGCAGTCTGGCAGTAGGTATGAAACAAAGTCAACCTCTGCATTGGATTTTCAAGTCCACACATCTGGAAATTGCCAAACAGTGTCTTAGAGGCTGCTGGCAGCGGTTCTCTGCTAGTCCTAGGTTCTCACTATGATCCAGCCAGCTTTGAGAACATTGCAGCATATATAAATACATCGTGATAGCGTGTCAACAGCCAAATCTGGCACATGGCAGTTTACTCCTAGGAGTAAATTTGGGTAGCCTGTTTTCTCTCCAGCAAGCCTTTGAAGTGGTTGTGAGAAATAAGCCTCTTTTGTTTTACAGAGCAGATGGTTCCATGGTGCTTGCCAATGAATTTTGTAGTTTTGTTCCTCGTGTTGCACCTCCCTGGATACTTACTTGTGAGCGAACACTGTCAAATTCATTTGCAGCACCCAGGAGGAAAGAGAAAATTAGTTGGCTTCACATTATTGTGGTGGCAATTAAATCTAGGCATATAACTGGTCCTGTACCAATTTTCCTTCTCTTTATTGATCTGGATACTGGTACCTTGGAAATGGTAGAAATATATTGTCGCAATGTCTGTCCTGTTGTGGATGGACTAAACAGGCCTAAATCAGATCCCCCCCCCCCAGAATTTTTTATTTAATATTTTTATTTTTAATTGAACAATATTTAATCTTACTAAAAAGCGTAACAATTTAAAAATACATACCAAGAAGGGGGAAAAATCAGTTTTATACGTATTTATTTTATACTTAGGGACACGGTGGCTCAGTGTCTAAGATGCTGAGCTTGTTGATCGAAAGGTCGGCAGTTCAGCAGTTCGAATCCCTAGCACCGCGTAACGGAGTGAGCTCCCGTTACTTGTCCCAGCTTCTGCCAACCTAGCAGTTCGGAAGCACATAAAAAATGCAAGTAGAAAAATAGGGACCACCTTTGGTAGGAAGGTAACAGCGTTCCGTGCGCCTTTGGCGTTTAGTCATGCCGGCCACATGACCACGGAGAAGTCTTCGGACAGCGCTGGCTCTTCAGCTTTGAAACGGAGATGAGCACCGCCCCATAGAGTCAGGAACGACTAGCACATATGTGCGAGGGGAACCTTTACCTTTACTATTTTATACTTACCAGTTGTTACTGGTTTACCAGTGAATTCGCTACTATAGTATAAGCAATAGAAGTTATTATTGTAAGATATCACAAAATTTCTGCCATAATAACAGACAAAGCGGCATCTTCTGATTAGTGGAAAACATTGCCTTTTTCCAAGCATATATATCACATTTCCAACAGCCATTCACTGACATTACAGAACAGTGTCACTTTTCCAATTTCCAACATGGAATATTATTCCTCCATCAGGAGATAACCAGCTGCCCACTATTCAATCGGAGGCCGACATCGTGGCTACTGAAAGAGAAGAGCTTGAAGCTAAGGAAGCTTTCATTGCTTTTGCGAGGGTGTTCAGCGGGGTGGTGAAAAAGGGGCAGAAGCTCTTTGTCCTTGGACCAAAATACGATCCCGCAGAGTCACTGCAGAAGGTAAGCTGCTGAGATAGTACCATATTTTTTTTGGAGTATAAGACGCACTGGAGTATAAGATGCAGCTTAGTTTTTGGGGAGGAAAATAGGGGTGGGTGGGAAATCTGCTTACCAGGTATTCATCTGGCTAGCGTCCTTAGTCCAGTCATCTTCAGCACATTAGTTTGCTGGCTTTGAACGCTTTTTATCTCCTGCTTGGGGATGAAAGACAGCTTCTAAAGCACAACTGAACTTTGGAGAGAGAAGCAATGAGAAAAGCAGGCAAAGCACGTGAAAGTCTCGTTAGGGCTGAATAAAAGCTTCTAAAGCACAGCTGAGAGTTGGAGGGAGCAGGCAAAGCACGGAAGATTGTTCCTCGTTAGGGCTGGAAAAAAGCTTCGAAAAAACTACATTCTGAGTATAAGATGCACCCAAATTTTCAGCCTCTTTTAGGGGGGAGAAGTGCGTCTTATACTCCAAAGGTTGACAATATTTCCCCTTTCTCTCGCCATTTCTCTTGGCATAAAAACCGGTGGTGAAATCTAAAAATTTTCCCTACCGGTTCTGTAGGCGTGGTTTCTTGCTTTGGCTTGGTGGTCATGTGACCGGGTGGGTGTGGCTTGGTGGTCATGTGACTGGGTGGGCATGGCATCAAAAACCAACTATCACACTTTACACAAAAATAACACAAAAGCCACACAACTGACTGACACACACAATGCAGAAGCAGCTGGACTTCACACAAAGTGGCCCCTGCAACAAGCAGGAACCTGACAGAGTCACAGAGAGCTCGAAAACCAACTATCACACTTTACACAAAAATAATGTAGGAGTCAGTTGGGTAGCTTTTGTGTTATTTTTGTGTAAGGTGTGATACAAAAAAGTGTGACACAAAAAAGCTACACAACTGACTCCTACACAACTGACTCACACACAATGCAGAAGCAGCTGGATTTCACACAAAGTGGCCCCTGCAACAAGCAGGAACCTCACAGAGTCACAGCTCAAAAACCAACTATCACACTTTGCACAAAAATAACACAAAAGCTACCCAACTGACTCCTACACAGCTGACTCACACACAACATAAAAGCAGCTGGACTTCACACAAAATGGCCCCTGGAACAAGCAGGAACCTCACAGAGTCACCGTTCTGGTGGAATAGATAGTAAAAAATGCTTTAAAAAGTTAAAAAAAAAAAAAGGTTCATCCGCTGTGACAATCAGCTGTACTGATCATTGGAACCTTTTTTTTTTTTACTTTTTAAAAGCATTTCTACTATCTGTTCTGCGAACCGGAAGCATTTGTTACTGCCGATTCCCGTGAACCGGCCCGAACCGGTAGCATTTCACCCCTGATAAAAACTCAGAAAAACTTGTTCATGTAAGTTACGATTGCTTTGGGGAAAGCTTTGCTGTGAAATCCGCTAGAAATCAGCAGTTCTTGAGTGACTCATTTTTTTCCTTCCCTTTAGCTTCCTCTGGGATGTTCTCCTGCTGATACTCTGCCATCCGTGCCTCATTTAGCTTGCTGCACAGTGGAGAACCTCTATATATTGATGGGGAGAGAGCTAGAGGAATTACAGGAAGTGCCCTCGGGGAATGTGCTCGGTAGGTGAACTAACTTTTTTTCTATTGTGGCTTCCATGACTATCACACACTCAAGGCAGATGTTCTCAGAGCAAGCCTAATGATACCCACAAACCCATGACTTCTTCATAGTTAAAAACTCTCTTTGGATGGATAGGATAAATATCTCTACTATCTCTTAGCCAGAAAGGTTTCCAGCATGTTTTAGCCCTGAAAATCATCATCATCTTTTAATGATCCCATAATCCCTTGTGGGGTGGAGTCTGGGCAACTGAATGGAGCAGAGTGTTTACTGGCCGGATGCCTTTCCTGTCACCAATGCAGAGTTTTGTTCAGCAGATATATTCTCATTCTGCCCAGAGAGAGAAATATCTGCCTCTACCTAGGATCGAACTCACAGCCTCCTGATTGAGAGGCGAGAGCTCCACCTCTAGGCCACCACATGCCTCCGTTTTAGCCCTGAAAATCCTTATAATAAAATTAATCAGGACAACATACAGCATAACCAAATAATTAAAAGCGGTAATGAAAATTCTCATTATCAAAGGATAATGGCAACTTTGCATGTGATTAAATACAGTGGTACCTTGGTGCTCAACTGGTTTGAAAATCAAATTTGGTACCAAATGCATTTTGATGTGAAAATGTTGTCGCGGTATCCATCGTTTCTTTGGTACTCAACGCACAAGCTAGAACTTGTCGATGTTGGTGACCTTGTGACTCAATACATCATTCCTTATGGGAAAAATTTGTTTGGTACTCATTGTTTTTGGTATTCATCATGCCTCCTGGAACCAATTAACAATTAATCAAAATACCATTGTAACTGGAACCGATTTCAGAGTGAATCGGCTGCTTGCTATCTAACCCAGGTTCCCTTGTAGTATGTCTTGTGTTGCCAAGGAATTCTGGGAACTGTAGTCCTATTGCATCTGAAGGACACGGGGCTAATGTAACCAGTAATTGAACAGATAAGAAACCCATAACTTGGCTAAATGTTAACACAAGCAATGAAAGTGATCTAGTTCCTTATATACCGTACTTAATGTGAATTGTGTATTGCGTTTTCCATGTCTGTTGCTCTGTTTTATGTATTTTCAAAGTAAATTTTTACTTCCTTCTACAAGATATGGGAAACTAAATTTACCTTCCAATTCCTTGTTTACCATGGAAACCTGAAATCCTTTCCAGATGTCCTATTCCCCCAACCCATTTGATTTGAGAATGCTGTCTTGGAAACCATGTGATTCTCATTTCTTTTCATCAGTGTTGGAGAAAATGATGAATATCAGCATGATTTTATCAAAACTGGTTTTGATTAGGTATTTGGGGAAAACTTTAGTAGCTTTCTGGGATGTTGTTTTTTTTAAATATTGGCTGGAATTTGGATTTATGAAATCTTATAAGTGATAGATTGTCTTCTTGCATCTCCAAAACCCCCCCACGATTTTAAACATAATCTTGTAGTTTAATGTTTTAGAGCAGTGATGGCGAACCTTTTTTTCCTCGGGTGCCGAAAGCGCGCATGCACCCGCTATTGCACCCGAGGAAAAAAGCGTGCATGCACCCGCTATTGCACCCGCTCGAGTGCCCACACCCATAATTCAATGCTGCCCCACCCCCCCATGAATGTTGGCACCATCCCCCCCGCTCCCCCATTTCCTGACTTCGGGTGGGCCCGGTAGGTCCATTTTTCTCCCTCCCCAGGCTCCAGAGGCTTCCCTAGAGCCTGGGGAGGGCGAAAACACCCTCTCCCACCTTCCGGAGGCCCTCCAGAGGCCGAAAACGCCCTCCTAGAAACTCCATGCGGGCCAAAAATCAGCTGGTTACAGTTACACTTACAACCCTTTCACTTTTCCAGCCAAAGTGTTGGCATCCCGTAAGCTTCATTCCCAAAAGTAGTGGGGGAAAGTTAAGACAAAGAAATGATGGTCAAAGTCAGAACCAAAACAGCCCAGCCCAAAATATATCCACAAAGTCACCAGGACGAGAGCTAAACCGGAGGAGGTCTTTCCTATTTTTTTTAGCCGCAGGCAGCTCCAAGCACATCATTCCCCAAAGCTGTCTTTCGGGAAAATGAATCCGTTCCATCACTCCATCAAGTGTTTCTCGTGCCTTTGTTTTTGCACCGTAATATTTTTAAAAGAAGGGGAAATAGAGGAGGAAGAAGAGGAAGCAGCAGCAGCAGCAGGAAACTAGGCCACTGAAAAAGAGGAATGCTGTTAGCAATTCTTAGTTTGCAGGGAGAGACACTGGATATTCCATCTTGTGGTATATATTTGTGTATCAGTCTCTAAAATGTAAAACATCTGTCAGTAACTGTTTTCAGGATGAATTAAAAAGCCAAAAAAAACCCCAGCCAATAACCGTTGGGGAAGCTTAATGCTGATTCAGTATCAGATTTTGAGTGAAGACATTTGTTTTTTATTGTGTCCTATGGATTTGCTATTGTTTTCATCACTAGGCTATCCAAACATTTTCAAAGTTTAATCCCCTCCCCCTCATAAGACGTGCATTAACCTTTCAGTGGTATTTTATAGACCTGCCATTTTCTTTGTTTCTCGATTCAAGAAAGTATTTCTTGTTCTTGGGCTGCATTTGGTATCAGTAAAGGTTTCTCACTTTGATGGTTCTAGTTAAATCTGGACTGATAGCTTTCCATGTGAACAATTTTGAACGTTGTGCTATTATTCTCATCGTTATTTTGGGTTCTAAATCATGTATTATTTTTCCGTTTCCTTTCACAGTCTCTCTGTGTTTAACTCAAAATACAGGCAGTCATTATATAATACACTAGTAGCTGGATACCCGTGCTTTGCTACGAAACTGAACTCCTTAGCATGGAGTAGAATGTCTAAACTCCCAGCCCGCAGTCCGGATGAGTCACGTGCTGGCCACGCCCACTGACAGTTGGAACAGAGTCCTTTTCAGGTGGGGAGGGGGAGTAGAATGTCTAACTCCTTAGCATCAGAGTGTGTTAATAATAATAAGAAATAACTAATGATCTGATGGTCATTTCAAAAAATCCTTTCTTAGTGAGCACCTAGAAGCCAAGAGGAACATACTTGCCAAGTTTCAAGTTTGTAGGCTTTACGGTTCTGGAGATTTCGTGATGATGCGTGAGTGATATTTGGCTTTCATAGATATAGATTCAAGAAATTCTATAGTGGCCGCATCTGCACATAACACTAAACCAGGATTTGATGAACTGTTGTTGAACCATACAGAGTTCATCTTTCCAGTAGGCAAGGTTTATAATCAGTTTTGGGTTATCCATTTCTTCCACCATTACCCAGAAGAAATGGACAATTGCAAAAAACAGGAAGAGGGAAATGAAAGGATTCTGAATTGAATCAAAGCAAGTCGTGATTAAAAGAAACCAGGATTTGTCATCCCAAGAGCAAAATATGGTTTCAAATTGGGGGTTGCTATGAAGAAGAAACTAGCCATAGTTTCTTGTTACTTTAGATGGCTGCTGATAGAATAAAATAATTTTATTGGTCTCTGCAGGTCTGAGGCTGATAGTGTCTTAGTAAAGGTATTTTGATAGGTTTGGGGCAGCCGTGGGAGATTCTGACTATCATTTTGAGCTACGGTGGTGCAGCAGTTGGAGTGCAGTACTGCAGGCTACTTCTGCTGACTGCCAGCTGACTGCAATTTGGCAGTTCAACTCTCACCAGGCTCAAGGTTGATTCAGCCTTCCATCCTTCCGAGGTGGGTAAAATGAGGACCCAGATTGTTGGGGGCAAGAGGCTGACTCTGTATACCGCTTAGAGAGGGCTGTAAAGCACTGTGAAGCAGTATATAAGTCTAAGTGCTGTTGCTATTGCTAATGGGCTTATGTGCACAGTATTTCCATATGTGTAATTCAACCACTGACAGTCAGATTTCCTCCTGTTTCTATAATGCAATCCTTGGTTCCATTTCTAAGTCAAGAGGATGTAAGAGCGCTGTTGGATGAATCCAGTGACCCATCCAGCTTGTTATCTGCATATCTCCAGACAGCCCATAAATGGAGCATGAAAAATACAGCTGTTGTTGCTCAGCAACAGTTGGCAACTTGTTGCTTCTGATTTGTGGTTCCGTATAGCTATAGCAAACCGTAGGGGTAACCACGTTGTATTAGCATGCGCTGGCTGAGGAATTCTGGGAGTTGAAGTCCACAAGTCATAAAGTTGCCAAGGTTGGAGACCCCTGCACTAGAATGTGACAACCTTGGGAAACTGGCTTTTGTCTCCTCTGGTAAAACACACAGTCACACTATCTTAAATTTTATTTGTGATTATGGAAACTTCTTGAAAATGTACAGATGCCAGTGATGGCTTGCTTAGCATCCATTAACAAGGGGGATAGAATCGTGTTTCTTTCCCCTGCATCTCTCCAGTCTGGTCCCGTCGCATTGCTGCTCCATTCTGTTCCTCTTTTCTGCCCTTTCCCACCAATCCCTGCCAAAACCCTCACTTCTTCAGCATTTCCAAGCGTTGCACTTCAAATAAATCATGTCATCTTTTTAAGTGCATTTAGAAGAAAATTGGCCTTAATTCATCATAAACGTGCGGGCAGAGTGTTGAGGGGGGAGTTTTGGGGCATAAAATTCGGCTGGACGAAACCGACTGCATTATTTATAAGTATGTTAAGGTTAAAAGTCGTGAACCTTTCAGCCTGATAATTCCCCACCCACCCCCGTATCCATGAAAAATGAATTTGGCCTGATGTACATCATAATTTTACTGTTGTTTTTTCAAATCCACCAATTCTGGGGAAAGTATAAAAAATACATTTACACTTTATGGTAAGGATGTATTACAGGTAGTTCTCGACCTACGACCACAATTGAGGCCAACAATTCCGTTGCTAAGCAAGACATTTGTTAAGTGAGTTTTGCTCCATTTTACGACCTTTCTTGCCACCGTTGTTAAGTGAATCCCTGCAGTTGTTAAATTTGTAACACAGCTGTTAAGTGAATCCAGCTTCCCCATTGACTTTGCTTGTCAGAAGGTCGCAAAAGAGGATCACGTGACCCCGGGACACGGCAACCGTCATAAATACGAACAAGTTGCCAAGCGTCTGAATTTTGATCATGTGACCATGGGTTTGCTGCAAGGGTCATAAGTGTGAAAATCGCTCATAAATCATTTTTTTCCAGTGTTGTCGTAACTTCGAATGGTCACTAAACGAATGGTTGTAAGTTGAGGACTACCTATATGAAAACACATTTACACTTTACAGTCAGGATGTACCATACAGCTATTGGAACTGGAAACAGGGACGTTGCTTTGGATTTGGTGTGGGTGTGCTTGCTATACAGGTAGTCCTTGACTTACAGCAGTTCATTTAGTGACCATTCAAAGTTACATCATCACTGAAAAAAAGTGACTTATGACCATTTTTCACAGTTGCGATCGTGGCAACATCACCTTGGTCACATGATCAAAATTCAGATGATTGGCAACTGGTTCCTATTTATGACGGTTGTAGTGCCCCGGAGTCTCGTGATCTGCTTTTGCGACCTTCTGACAAGCAAAGACCATTGGGAAGCCGGATTCACTTAATGTTCTGACCTAGGCTTCCTGATAAATCATAAAACACAAACGTAGTCCCAAAAAAACCCTCTTTTTATTTCAACGGCTGTGAATTCTGTTCATTCCCAGCCGTAATAAGTCCCAAACAGTGTTAATTAGTCCGACAGAAGTCTGCCACAGTCTTTCGGAAGAAGGCTGATAACCACCAACCTTTAGCTCTCTTGACACGCTGCCAAAGACCTAATTGGCAAGGAGCTTTGCAAGGCCAAACAGACCACAGAGTCAGAACGGAGCTGCTGAGTTACACCGACCAGAATTGAACCAAGTTGCTTCCTGCAACGAGTACATCCGGTTGCTCCTCTTTTATGTCCTATGGGAGGGGCCAATCATCTCCAAGCCTTACTCCCGAGTAGCCCTTTTCTTCCGTAACTGTTCTTGCCTTCTGGCAGCCCTGCGCATGCGCGCATTGGGAACAGGCTCCCCCTGTTCCTCTGCCTCGCTCATGTCAGCCTCTGGAGGCTCTGGAGTCAGCACAGAACTTCCAGATGGCCCAGGCCCCATCTCTGCCTCCGACACAGAGCCTTCTCCAGATTCCAGGCCTGGCCCATGGTCCTCCCCAGCCTCCTCACTGTCTGACTCTGCTGCCAGCTCCGCAGGTCGCTGTTGGACCACAACACTTAACAACCGTATTACTAACTTAACAACTTCAGGAATTCACTTAACAATGGTGACAAGAAAGGTCGTAAAATGGAGCAAAATTCACCTAACAAATGTCTTAATTAGCAACAGAAATTGGCGGCTCAATTGATTCACTTAACAAGTGTAACAAGAAAGGCTGCAAAATGGAGCACTTCACAAATGCTTCACTTAGCAACACAAATCTTGGACTCAATTGTGATCATGTCGAGGACTACCCTGTACCCATTGGCAGATCCAGCAGAGAGAGAGAGAGAGAGAGAGAAAACCCAGGATTTATTTCCCTGCTTTGGAGCTGAATAGCTGCAGATTACTGCATCTCAGTCCTGTCAAAATGATGCATCGGAGGAGATGCTGCCTTGGTATTTTGGGAGCTTCTAATCCTGACAGGGGGGGGGGGAGCCAGTTTTTTTCATGCTAACTTAACAGTATGTTCTCCCTTTTGCTGCCAGTTTTTTTTTCCCACCCTGCTTTTATTGCCGATTGTGGGCAATCATTGCAAAAAATTAGGATTAGGAAGCCGGACACCGGAGACAAAATCTGGCTCCCCCCCCCATTGATTTACTTGTCAGAAAGTCGCAAAAGG
This sequence comes from Diadophis punctatus similis, assembly GCA_023053685.1. Taxonomy (NCBI): domain Eukaryota; kingdom Metazoa; phylum Chordata; class Lepidosauria; order Squamata; family Dipsadidae; genus Diadophis; species Diadophis punctatus. The sequence continues at coordinate 12,192,401 of JALIGW010000012.1, read as the reverse complement.
GGATCACGTGACCCCAGGGACACTGCAACCGTCATAAATGTGAGTCAGCTGTCAAGGATCCTAATGTAAATCATGTGACCACCCGGATGCTGCAAAGGTCATATAGTGTGAAAAATGGTCATAAGCAGAGGTGGTATTCACTTACCTTCCCTACCGGTTCGCGCTTTGCTCACGCGCGCGGCTTGCACGCATGCGCGCGGCTTCAAAATATGCAGAAATAGGACGGCATAGAGCAGTGATGGCGAACCTTTTTTGGTTCGCGTGCCAAAAGGGGGGAGCATGGGGGGGTCGCGCATGTGCCTGCCCACACCCATAATTCCATGTGCGCCCCACGCATGCGCGCATGACCCCCCCCCACTCTCAGCACGCGATGGCACGCCCGTTTTTCACTCTCCCCAGGCTTCAGAGCCTTTCTAGGAGCCTGGGGAGGGCAGAAACGGCCTTCCCCACCCCCCGGAGGCCCTCCGGAGGCCAGAAATGGCCCTTTTCCTAACTTCCAGAAGTTGGCAAACAGGCCATTTCCGACCTCCGGAGGGCCTCCGGCGGGGAGGCCGTTTTTGCTCTCCCCAGGCTCCTAGAAAGGCTCTGGAGCTTGCGGAGAGCAAAAAAACGGGCCTTCCCCACTCCCTCCAGAGGCTGGAAACAGGCTGTTTCCTGACTCCCAGTGGGCCCAGAAGATCCGGAAATCAGTTGGCCAGAGCGGGCATGCGCGCCGGACCTGAGCTTACATGCCCACCGATGCCATAGGTTCATCATCACTGGCATAGAGCCTGGGTGGGTGGCCGGGTGGCCACCCACAGATCACCACTACCAGTTTGCCCGAACCGGTCCAAACCGACAGAATACCACCTCTGGTCATAAGTCACCTTTTATCAGTGCCATTGCAACTTCGAACGGTCACTAAGCAAACGTTCGTATGTCAAGGACTACCTGTACATATTTTTGGATTTCCCACCCCCCTTCTTCTGATAGCCAGGGAGTTTTGAATACCAATCTCCCTTTAGTGCAAAGAGCATCAGAAAGCATGGACTTCAGTTTTAAAACGGCCCTTGGCCTGGTGTCTTCCTTGCCCACCTTCCCTGCCAAGCCTAGCAGTGGCCCTGTTTCCCCACAGCTTCCTGTCCTCCTCTGCAAACATGTGGGTGAATTTTGCATTTTGTGTTGGAGGAGTTGGGTTATTAAAAGAAGCCAGCTTGAGGCCATTCCAGCTGTATGATGCGTCTCGGCTTATAAAACGGACAGGTGAAGGAATGAACGCAGGAGGGCGCTGTGATTCAGGGGCTTGCTATGCGGCGGGAAGAAAACAACAGGCTGTGGGAAACAAAGGAAACCAAGCCACAGCTCTCTTCGAAGGGCATAATTTCGTTAGCCCTCGGTTACAAAAAAGAAAGAGCAGTCGGTTAAACCTTAGTGGTTTTGGGGCTGTCTTCAGTGCAGGTTTAAAAGCTTCTAATTGGGTTGTGTGCAGTTCTTGGTGCTCTTGTTTGCAAACAGCCAAGCTCAGAGAGCATCAAGGGCTCCACAGTCGAACCCTTAGGTACATATATTCTCCTCAATTACATTACAATTGGATGTCCTGAATCACTGTCTTGTTAGCACCATTCATCCTTCCTTCTTCGTTGTCCCTTTTACCTTCCACCTTTCGTCTTTAAATCTAATCTTTGCGGCTGAAAAATGAAAAAAAAAATAAGGCATTCTCAACGCGCATTTGAGTTTCATCTGCCTCCTCTATCTTTTGGGTGGTTGTTAAAATATCAAGCTTTGGTGGCCTTTGCTTTTTATTTTAGAAGGAAATTATATGTTGGGCATTATCTCTGCGCAGTGAAAGCTGCTGCTCTTTGTTAGTTTTTCCTGCCAACTTGAAGGCTTTGGGGTTTCGTTGCGCTTCTTGCTGGGAAAATTGTTTAACAGCCAGAAATGTGTGTGTGTGCACGCATGCGCCGTCCAATCATGTTATCTTTGGAGATTTTTGGAGATTTTAAGAGCTCTGCTTCATCAGACTGAGAATCTGCTTCGACTGCCTGTTGCAACCCAGAAGCCCTTAAACAGGATTTAAAACACCGCTTCCTACTTATACAAGTGGAGATGTGGAGCTTTGCAAAAAAACAGGGGTTACATTTATATATATTTATTTATTATTTATTTATTTTTATTATTTATTTATTTATTTATTTATTTATTTATTTATTTATTTATTTATTTATTTATTTATTTATTTATTTATTTATTTATTTATTTGCCAAACTTGTACAGGATAGTAGTTGTTTGTATAAACATAACATAAGTAAAAAGTTCCGATAAAGAGGACAATATGACAGTAGGACAGGGACGGTAGGCACAGTGGTGCGCTTATGCACGCCCCTTACAGACCTCTTAGAAATGGGGAGAGGTCGACTGTAGACAGTCTAAGGTTAAAGTTTTGGGGGTTTGGGGAAGAAACCACAGAGTCAGGTAGTGTGGTTTCAACCGGCATGGCTAATAAAAGCTCTCCTCAGCTTGGCCTTCTGAATTTGAATAGTTTCTATTTAAAATGAAATGAAATGAAATGATAAAATAAAATAATAATCGCAATAGCAGTAACACTTAGACTTATATACTGCTTCACAGTGCTTTATAGCTTCCTCTAAGTGGTTTACAGAGTCATCCTATTGTCCCCAACAATCTGGGTCCTCATAAAATAAAAAAATAAACTAAAAAGCCCCCATCCACAAGCTGTGGCAGGCTCATTATGCTGACATTCTCTAAATGTGTTTAACTTTTATGATTGGCATTTCATGGCAGCCTTATCTGAAGGCCTAGCTGTGAAGTAGGCAGTAGATTCTTTCAACTGTGGAGGTGAACAATGTTGGTTGTCGGGTATCGGTAGTTCTCAGTTTATACCCGTTTGTTTAGTAACCATTTGAAGTTGCAACAGCACTGAAAAAAGTGACTTATAAGGGTATTCACCCTTATGACCGTTGCAGCATCCCCATGGTCATGTGATCAGATTCGGGGCGCTTAGCAATTAGCGTGTATTTGTCAGCTACGCTGTCCCGGGGATCACGTGAACACAACCGGCTTCCAATAAGCAAAGTCAAAGGGGGGGGGATCCATGTTCGCTTAACGACTGCATGATTTGCTTAACAACTGCAGTGATTCGCTTAACAACTGTGGCGAAAAAGGTCGTAAAATGGGGCAAAGCTCACATTAGATTAGATTAGATTAGATTAAATTAGATTAGATTAGATTATTAGATTAACAGAGCTGGAAGGGACCTTGTAGGTCATCTAGTCCAACCCCCCGCCCAAGCAGGAGACCCTACACAATTTCTGACAAATGGCAGTCCAGTCTCTTCTTGAAAGCCTCCAGTGATGAAGCTCCCACCACTTCTGAAGGCAACTTCTGTTCCATTGGTTGATTGTTTTCACTTGTTAGAAAGTTCCTCCTTATTTCTAGGTTGAATCTCTCCTTGATCAGTTTCCATCCATTATTCCTTGTCTGGCCTTCGGGTGCTTTGGAAAATAGCTTGACCCCTTCCTCTCTGTGGCAGCCCCTCAAATATTGGAAGACTGCTATCATGTCACCCCTGGTCCTTCTCTTTACTAGACTAGCCATGCCCAGTTCCTGTAACCGTTCATCATATGTTTAGCCTCCAGTCCCCTAATCATCCTGGTTGCTCTTCTCTGCACTTTTTCTAGAGTCTCAACATCTTTTTTATCGTGTGGTGACCAAAACTGGATGCAGTATTCTAGGTGTGGTCTTACTAACTGCCTTGCTTGGCAATGAATATTTTTTGACTCCATTGTGGTCGAGGACTACCTGTGTTGTAGTTTCCACCCACATCTGTTTTGGCTCTCTTTATTTTGGGGTGTCTGACATTCTCTCCACTCTGCCTTCTTTGGGGCTGCCGCCTTGGTCGTGCAGCACACGTTCCATTTTCTTCTTCTGTCACTACCTCCTTTTCTAAGAAATGGGAAGTGCCGTTTCTCGAAAAATAGGTAGCGATTTCATCGCCCCACCTACCTCTTTTTTCCCCCTTTTTTTTCTGTCCCTTAAATTCAGGGAACGAACCCGATTTTGTATAGTCTCATCCGCCAAAAGGACACAGAACTGATCTTCCTTCCCACCACAGAAAATACATTCTTATTGTCACCAGTTTAGTGCAACCTCTTGTAACGCTGGCACCTCAAGGAGAAGGCTGCAAGTCTCTTGTCAGAGGCTGGTATTTTAATCTGCTTTGATGACTAGTTTTGCCAGGGGAAGTTTTCTATTACATGTGTTAATGTGATGATAGCTGTTCTATTTTAGTGCGCATCACACCTTTCTGCAGTTGGTAGAGGGAGAAGCAGTGACTAAATGTTTTGGGCAGAAGGCAAAAGTAGCAGTGGGATAAGCACACTAAGAACACACATACGCATACACAAGTTGGAAAGGATTCTTTAAGACGTCGTGTCCACCCCTCTCCGCGCAGGAATTAAAATTAAAAGTGTTCCTTCTAAATAGCTGTCCAGCTTTTACTGGTTTCATACATCGAATAAATGGAAACGTCATGGAAAGAATGGAATGGAAAGTCATTTCTTTGGATGATTAATGGAAAGAAAGTCATTTCTTTGGATGATTAAATCAGGACTCACGGGGACCAGAGATTTAGTCTTCTGAGTTTTTGGACTTGTGCTGGAGCTCCTGAGGATGGGCTCCAGCAAGAGTCCGAAAGCTCAGAAGACTAAAACCTCTGGACCGTTTGGGTGTTCCAACATTATCCTGGGACACATATATTTGCCTTCATTCATGATAATTTATTTTATTTATTTATTTATTTATTTTGTCAAGTACGTATTGGTAATATACATAGATATAACATTGTTTATATACATAAGATGGGTACTGATAAGAGGACAGGGACGGTAGGCACACTGGTGCAGTTATGCACGCCCCTTACTGACCTCTTAGGAATCGGGTGAGGTCAACAATGGACAGTCTAAGGGTAAAGTTTTGGGGGTTTGGTGACGAAACCACAGACTCAGGAAGTGAGTTCCAGGCATTAACCACTCTGTTGCTAAAGTCGTATTTTCTACAGTCACGTTTGGAGCGGTTCACTTTGAGTTTGTATCTGTTGTGTACTCGTGTATAGTTGTGGTTGAAGCTGAAGTAGTCGTTAACAGGAAGGACGTTGTAGCAGATAATTTTATGAGCTATGCTTAGGTCGTGCCTAAGGTGACATAGTTCTAAGCTTTCTAAGCCCAGGATTTCAACTGGTTGTCTAAAGTATTCTGTTGAGAGGGCTCTTCTCGTAAAGTATCTCTGGACACTTTCTAATGTATTTATGTTTGATATGCGGTGTGGGTTCCAGACAGATGAGCTGTATTCAAGGATTGGTCTGGCGAATGTTTTGTATGCTCTAGTTAGTAGTTAGTTAGTTGGTTAGTTAGTAGTTAGTAGTTAGTTTTAGTCTAAAACTGCTCTTACAACAAGAGTTTTTTCCTAGCACTCCTAACCTAACAATTCAGAATCTGCTTTCCTGTAATTATTGTGGCACTTGAGAAGAGGTCTTGACCTTCTTCTGTGGGGCTAGCAAAATCCGTGCTCTGTCAACATAAACTTCTATTTTGAAATGGAGAATATGTCTCCATTTCTTTGTCCGAGGACTGGAAGCAGCACAGAATGCAAAAAACGGCTCACTTCCTTCCTCCCTGGTTCTTTCAGTAGAACATCCCAAAGCTGCCTTTTGCTGGATGAAAGATGTCAGCCCTCCTGAACCTCCTATCTGTCTCCCTCCAATTCCAGTAACATTTTAAATGAGAAAAGGTTAAAGGAACTACAGTTTGGGGGTGCCTGATAAGATGAAACTTCCATTAGAAATCAGTAGAAATGAGTTGGTGTTTTTCATCATCCCTCCTTTCATCCTTTACTTAACACAGAACTGCCCTCCTGTCGTGTCAGCGCTTTGATATAATATTCAGCACGGCAGTAGGGAAATCGTATTGACGTGGAAAGGACAGAGTTATCTATTTAATGAATTTATAATAAATTACAAGTTGATTTTTTTTTTCAGGGGCACCCCACTTTTTTTGTATGATTCCCTCCTCACTTATCACTTCATGGCAGAGGTGAAATTCAAAATTTTTCTCCCTACCGGTTCTGTGGGTGTGGCTTGGTGGGCATGGCAGGGGAAGGATACTGCAAAATCCCCATTCCCTCCCCACTCCTGGGGGATTTATACTGCAAAATCCCCATTCCCTCCCCACTCCTGGGGGAAGGATATTGCAAAATCCCCATTCCCTCCCCACTCCTGGGGGAAGGATACTGCAAAATCTCCATTCCCACCCCACTCGGGGGCCAGCCAGAGGTGGTATTTGCTGGTTCTCCGAACTACTCAAAATTTCTGCTACCGGTTCTCCAGAACCTGCTGAATTTCACCTCTGCTTCATGGGCAAGTGTGATGTTCAGGCTGAAGAAGGCTGCCCAATAGCTGTTAGGATTGTGATAATGTGCTTGTGAACATTATGCATATAAAATATATATATTCCATCTTTATACACCTAAATAATGAGAGAGAGGGGGGGGTGTATATATAGATTCTGTTTCATATACTTTGTATATAGACACACACACTATGTGTGTATCCCCCTCTCTCATCATAATTCTAAAATGTCACAATAAAACATAACCCAGATTTATCAAAAATGTGTTATTTGGGAAAATCTTCCTCTTGCCGATCTATTAATAGAAAATGCCAGCAGCCTGATATAACTTTGCTTCATTAAAAATGATTGCACTGTTCTATTTTTCAGGAAAGCTTGCGATTGAAAGGTGGGGTATACATTCTTAAAACAAAAAAAAAAATATGTTTTTAGAACACTTGTTTGTGTGCCAAGCAAACAGACAAGTGTTTGAATCTCTGAGGTACAGTGGTACCTCAGAGATTCAAAACTATTGCAAATGCTTACCTGCTGCTCTTAAAGGTTGTACTTGAAGATAATGACATTTGGAATTTTAATAACATTGAATTGTTTTGTAACGTGCCTTTTTAATTGAGAACTGAGATATGGAATTGCTTCTGAGATTCACTGAATGAAGTGAAGGTTATTACGGCTTGAGAGGAGGATGTGCTTCACACGTAGCTCAGCCAAAATAGTTTCTTTGCTTTTGACTTAGTGCTGTAGTTAAATAGTATCAGAGGAGGGTTCCGGTTATTTTTGCTACCGGCGCGCATCGCGAGCATGCGCAAAAGTGAACTCGCGTTCCATCGGGCGATTTCACTTCCGCGCATGCTTAGGACGACATTACAAGCCGAAACACAGCTGAGGAGCTTCTCAGCTGTGCTTCGGAGGAAGAATAAAGGTCGGTATTGAAACAAGGGCGGGTGGGAGGGCTTTTTTCCGACAGCTCAGGACGCGGAGAAGCCGGAAAAAAGCACCTAAAAATGACATCATCGCCGGGCTCCTACCGGTGCAGCGTCCCGCACAGCACCAGTAGGAACCCACCACTGAATAGTATGTATGAATCATGTCATCGTGGCTAGTAGAACAGATCATGACTTTGAAATCCTAGTATAATAAGTAAAAACGCAATTGCCATCATGAGTAGACTTTTCCCCCCCAATTAGCAAGAGGTTCACTCTGAAAATGTTCATGCACAGTTTGAAGATTGTCACCTGACCTATAGAATTTAGCATCAACAAAATTTCATTTTGTTAGTTCAGTTTGTTAGTTTAGATTTAGATTTATTATTAGAGTTTGTAGGTTAAATAACCCATTGCAATCTCTGATGAAAAGGTTGCTAAAATCAGGATATTTATGCTTTAACGCAATGATGAAATGCAAGATAATAATACTACCCTTTTCATCAAAGCATATTGAAGCATCCCTCTTAGCAATAGCACTTAGACTTATATACCACTTCATAGTGCTTTACAGCCCTCTCTAAGCGGTTTACAAAGTCAGCCTATTGCCCCCAACAATCTGGGTCCTCATTTTACCGACCTCGGAAGGGTGGAAGGCAGAATCAACTTTGAGCCAGTCAGGATCGAACTGCTGGCAGTCGGCAGAGTTAGCCTGCAATGCTGCCTTCTAACCACTGCGCCATCACAGCTCTTGCTGTGTTCTTTCTCTCAAAGGGGTTAAATTTTGACATCGGTCTTCAAAAACCCACTCACGTGTGCATTATTCCCCATGGATGCACATGCTTTCCTTTTAAACTTTGTCAGTGTTAAAATAATATTAATAATAAAAAAAGCCTGCAGGCTGTATGGCACTTGGCTCTCCTTGTTAAGCTAAGTCCCAAAGACTGAAGTGACCTCAAAGACAATGTGGTTTTGGCCATATCACACCACGTCAAGGAAACAGTTGGCAACGAGCAGTGTTTTGAAAAGCCCTCGTCCTCCTTGGTTTGCGTGTTGTGGCCACAAGCAATTCAGTGACATGATGTGGCTGGTTGCTGCCTCCCCAGGGCATAGTCTTAAGTTGATTACGCACCTCGAGAGCAAGTTAGGCAGATACATCAGAAGTGACAGCGGCAAAACTGCAGAACACTGGCTTCTGCCACCTCAAGTAAATTTTCTTTTCCTCCCACAGCTGTTTCACGTTCTTCTTTTCTTTTTTTTTAATTTTTGTTTTCTACATCTAATCCATTTAACCCGTGCAAGCAGCTCTTCTTCGCACACTCTCCTTTTGCCATATGGCGATTAAGTCAACAAAGTTAAGATAGAATAATTATTGTGTTTAAAAGATAAGAAAATGAACATAGATAAATAACCCAGATGACAAAATGTATATGGATAAGGAAGTAGCAATATAGTAATATAAAAATATACCTAGAATTTAAGTAATTTGAAATTTATTATTTATTTATTTATTTATTTTGTGAGATTTATATACCGCCTCACAGTGCAAGCACTCTCTAAGCGGTTTACACCAGTAAGCAATGTATATTTATATTGCCCCCCCAACAATCTGGGTCCTCATTTTACCTACCTCGGAAGGATGGAAGGCTGAGTCAACCTTGAGCCGGTGAGATTTGAACCGCTGACCTGTGGATCAGTGTCAGCTAAAGTGGCCTGCAGTACCGCTGCGCCACCTCGGCTCTTGCAAAAAAAAAATTTTTTTTTTTACAAAATACCCAACATGTTTATTGAAAATAGATATTTTATAAAACATTGTTAAGAAATTGATTCTTAACACAGGATAGATTTGAAATAACAAAGTAAAATGTTAGTTGAGGAGATGTATTGGCTGTCTATCTGTTAAAATAGATTAAAAAAATAAACACACTTAAGAAAGGAGAAGGGGGAGGAAGAGGAAGTAGTGGGGAGGAGAAAAGAAGGAAGAAGGGGTAGTAGGAGAGGGGAGAGAAGGAGGAAGAAAGTAGAGGGAGGGGAGAAGGATAGAGGGAAGGGAGTGATTGGATTTGATATGTAGGATAGATAGGTAATCCTGTAATATTATTGGATGTGGGGAGGGAAAATTAGCCTAAAATTCTTGATAATATATTATGGTATATGTATTGATGTTTATGTGAAGAATATTAAAAGAAAATAAAAAAAACTTTTTGGGGAAAAAAAAAGACAAGCTGCTTGAAGTCTGTGGATATTCTCAGTCATCCAAGGCAACTGGGCTTTGTTTTTCCTTGAAGAACCTTCCGTTTCTCATCCAAGAAGCTTGGATTGAGTCAGAACTGAAGGATCTTCTGGGATGAGAAACGAAAGCTCTTCAAGGAAAAACAAAATCCAGTTGCCTTTTGAAAAAGCACCTTTGGGACAAGGTGCTGAAGGCATTAAGACCGCAAGGGCTTCCTTCAGGTGGGAGCCTGGATTATCATCATTCTCTTTTAACGACCCCATAATCCCTTGCGGGGTGGAGTCTGGGCAACTGAATGGAGCTGAGTGTTTACTGGCCGGATGCCCTTCCTGTCGCCAATGTGGAGGGTTTTTTTCAGCAGATACCCATATTTTTCAGAGTATAAGACGCACCAAAGTATAAGACGCACCTTAGTTTTTGGGGAGGAAAATAGGGGGAAAAATCTCCCTACCAGGTATTCATCTGGCTAGCGTCCTTAGTCTGGTCAGCTTCAGCACATTATTTTATCCCCTGGTTAGGGCTGAAAAAAACCTTTTTCAGAGGGAATAGCAATGAAAACAAGCCTGCAAAGACTTAGGGCTGGAAAAAAACTTCTGCGGAGTAGTAATGAAAAAATCTGCAAGCTGGGAAGATCGTTAGCACCTCGTTAGGGCTGGAAAAAAAGCTTCAAAAAAGCTACATTTGGAGTATAAGATGCACCCAAATTTTCAGCCTCTTTTAGGGTGTGTGTGTGTGTGTCTTATACTCCAAAAAATATGGTATATTCTCAGTGTGCCCAGAGAGAGAAATATCTGCCTCTACCTAGGATCGAACTCATAGCCTCCTGATTGTGATTCAAAAGCTAGGTGGGAGCCTGGATGCCACAATGAAATACCATTTGCAAGGTTACAATCCTCACTCTGGACTCTCAGATTATAATTGATTTCCCAACCATTCCATGTGGGTCTGAACCTGGCCAAATCATAGTTTGGTTATCAGAGATGCTGATTGCGGAGTCATAGGTGAAGCTGACTAGAACAAAATGCCCTTGAGAGTCATTTTGCTCCACTGTCCTCTAGCTCAGGGGTCTCCAACCTTGGCAACTTTAAGCCTGGAGGACTTCAACTCCCAGAATTCCCCAGCCAGCTGACTGGGGAATTCTGGAAGTTGAAGTCCTCCAGGCTTAAAGTTGCCAAGGTTGGAGACCTCTGCTCTAGCTAATCTTTCCTGCTTCCAAAAGGGAGATGGAGAAGGAGAGAAAGAAGGGCAGATGTCTGAACTCAGCAGTATCATGTCACTAGTGACACGATAGCAGTATTCCAGTATTTGAGGGGCCGCCACAAAGAAGAGGGGCTCAACTTATTTTCCAAAGCACCTGAAGACAAGTCAAGAAACAACGCATGGAAACTAATCAAGGAGAGAAGCAACCTGGAATTAAGGAGAAACTTCCTAACAGTGAGGACAATTAACCAGTGGAACAGCTTGCCTTCCGAAGTTGTGGATGCTTCATCACTGGAGGTTTTTAAGAAGAGACTGGACAGCCACTTGTCTGAAATGGTATAGAGCAGTGATGGCAAACCATTTCAGCACTGCGTGCCAAAACTGGAATGTGTGTGCGCGCCGGAGGACCGGAAACCCGAAGACCAGCTGGCCGGGACGTGCATGCTCTCCGGCCAGCTGGTCTTTGGATTTCCAGCGCTCCGGCACACACGAAGATCAGGAGAGCAACTGATGACAGCGCACGTGCCCACAGAGAGGGCTCTGCGTGCCACCTCTGGCACGTGTGCCATAGGTTCACCATCATGGGTATAGAGTCTCCTGCTTGAGCAGGGGATTGGAGTAGAAGACCTCCAAGGCACCTTCCAGCTCTATTCTGAATTGAATTGAATTGCTCTGACTTTTTTACTGGCTCCCACTTGCTTGTAGACTTCCCTCTGAAGTGGAGGTACGAGTCGGATAAACTGAGAGTAACATCAAGAGGAAAACATCATTCCCCCCAGAGATTACAACGGCCCCCACTCTAATTCTCTTCCAGAAGGCGCTGAAGACCTGGTTCTGCCAGCGGGCCTGGGGAACCCAGAGCGGGATGGAGCCCATTAAATGGCTTGTGTGATCTGCTGTCCCCGGGGCAGGGGGTGATTTTATTATATTATACTGTATTAATTTGTTTGATTCTTTTTATTAGTTTTATTGTTTTAAATGTGGTTTTATATTCTGTAAGCCGCCTTGAGTCGCCGTGGGCGAATAAGCAGCAACATAAATTCAATAAATAAATAAATAAAAGGAGAGTCAACAGGGGATTCTGTTGAGGAACAGAGTTGGCAGGTACACGCTGGTATTAGCTCTTGTGACATTCCATCCCTCTGGTAAGTCTGATTCAGTTGCCCACCGGAGCAAATAACTCTGTTTTTTCTATGATACATAAATTGGGCAAACTCTGTCTTCCATAAACCATGTGTTTTTCTCCCCAAGGATTTGCATTTGACATTTACAATTTCTTAGATTAAAGAACTCTGTGGGGTAAATTTTTAATCTCACCTTCAGCCAGGGGGGTGGGGGGAGGGAATCCATACTGCTTCACGATGTCTTTGAAATTGTGAAAGTGTTTTTGGGGTTGTACTGGCCTGGCTGTGAGTCAGAAAACTGACTTTGTATAATTTTGAGAACTATTCGGTAAGCAAGCGAGCGAAAGAGAAGAGCTATGTTTAGTAACGTCAAGGTTATTTGACTCTGGAATGCTGCACAGTATTAAATTAAATTAAAAAGGAGACCGCTTGGTTTGGAGCTTTAGAATATGGGCCAGAATCTGTAAAGTAAATTTATTATTTAAGTTGATAATCCTATCCTATCCAATTATTGGCAGATTCTGCACTTGCAAGCGAATTCATTGATAGCTGTGGAGTTTAACTTTACAGTAGCATTCCTTCTAATGACCTTATTTTTCTTGTTTGTTTGTTTTCCTTGTCTGCTTTCAGAGCAATTAGTTGATTGATGGGAATGAATTTGGCTTATATTAAGCCCTTAACTGGGTCAGTTGATACCTTGACATCTAAATTCTCATATTCACCTTCAGTTTGACTTTAGCTTGAACAAGATTGAGACATACACCATACTGTGGTTTGTTTGATTTTGTCATCCCGTGTGCTGTCATTATGGTTTGCAAACCATGGCTTATGGTGTAACGTGGGGAGTGAACCAAATGTTGATCTACTCTGTGGCATGCCTATGTACTGGCAGAAGGAACAATAGAGTTAAACCAGCATAAATCTTTATGGGTCGGATATGGTACAAGTAAACCTTGACTTACGACCACAATGAACCCAAAATTCTTGTTGCTAAGTGAGACAGTTGTTGAGTGAGTTTTGCCCCGTTTTATGACCTTTCTTGCAACAGTTGTTAAGTGAATCACAGCAGTTGTTAAGTTAGTAACATGGTTGTTAAGTGAATCCGGCTTCCCATTGACTTTGCTTGTCAGAAGGTCACAAAAGGGGATCACATGACATAGGGACACTGCAACCGTCATAAATAGGAACCAGTTGCCAAGCGTCTGAATTTTTGATCGCGTGACCATGGTTCGATCCCGACCGGCTCAAGGTTGACTCAGCCTTCCATCCTTCCGAGGTGGGTAAAATGAGGACCCAGATTGTTGGGGGCAAGAGGCTGAACTCTGTAAACAGCTTAGAGAAGGCTGTAAAGCACTATGAAGCGGTATATACAGTAAGTCTAAGTGCTATTGCTGTTAATGTTATGTAGAAGAATCTTGGATCATGAAACAGAGCCGAGGTGGCGCAGCAGTTAGAGTGCAGTACTGCAGGCCACTTTAGCTGACTGTGATCAGCAGTTCAGCTGTTCAAATCTCACTGTCTCAGGGTTGACTCAGCCTTCCATCCTTCCGAGGTAGGTAAAATGAGGACCCAGATTGTTGGGGGCAATATAAATATACATTGCTTAATGGTGTAAACCGCTTAGAGAGTGCTTGCACTATGAGGCGGTATATAAGTCTCACAAATCAATCATTTATTTATTTATTTATTTTGTTATTCTTATATGCCGCCCAACTCCCGAAGGACTCAGGGCGGCGTACAACAGGAAAAAATACAAGAATAATCAAAATGCAAGTGATTAAAAAAAAACAAATACAAATTATTAAAAACAATATTAAAACAACAACATTCATTCGGTATCATACATACTTGGGGGGTGATCTCAGGTGGATTAAGCTATCCCCCCCACCTGCAGGAAAAGCCATGTTTTAACGGCTTTTCGGAAGGCCAGCAGAGTGGGGATGGTTCGGGTCTCTGGGGGAAGTTGGTTCCAGAGCACGGGGCCAGCCACAGAGAAGGCTCTCCCCCTAGGGCCCGCCAGCCGGCATTGTTTGGCCGACGGGACCTGGAGGAGGCCAACTCTGTGGGCCCTAACCGGTCGGAGGGAAGTATGAGGCAGAATGCGGTCCCGAAGATATCCTGGTCCTAAGCCATGAAGGGCTTTAAAGATGGTGATCAACACCTTGAATTGGACCCGGAGACCGATGGGCAACCAATGCAGCTGGCGGAGTATTGGTGTCACGTGGGTGTACCTTGGCACACCCACCACAGCACGCGCAGCCGCATTTTGTACCAGCTGAAGTCTCCGGACTTCAATCAATCAATCAATCAATCAATCAATCAATAATAAATAAATAAATAAATAAATAAATAAATAAATAAATAAATAAATAAATAAATAAATAAATAAATAATAAACTCTTCTCAAAACAAAGATTATGTGTCATAAGAGAACATGATTCCACCATGATCTGCTCAATATCTATATATTAGACATAAAAATGCAGGCGACCTACATGTGTAATGTCCATAAATGTCCATGTTAAATTCTACTTAACCATACAGTTCAGTTCTCTGGAAGGCTGCTAATGAATTCTGTTAGCCCTTGTAAACCTGTTGTGTCTCTCACCTCCCTCCCCTCTCTCTCTGCTTCTCTCACACATCCAGTATTCCTCTATCCATCTCAGATTAGTCTTTATTTGATTGCAGATAGCACTGCGTGAAGGAGGTTATCAACCGTTGGGGCATTCTTTCTGTAAAAGCATTTGGTGTGTTACACCTCCGTGGTTTTCGTTACATTTTTATTTGGGTAAATAAAACTATGGGTAGGACTCAGGGGTGAAATCCAGCAGGTTCTGGAGAACCGGTAGTGGAAATTTTGAGTAATTCGGAGAACCGGCAAATACCACCTTTGGCTGGCCCCAGAGTGGGGTGGGAATGGAGATTTTGCAGTATCCTTCCCCCAGGAGTGGGGAGGGAATGGGGATTTTGCAGTATCCTTCCCCTGGAGTGGGGAGGGAATGGGGATTTTGCAGTATCCTTCCCCTGGAGTGGGGAGGGAATGGAGATTTTGCAGTATCCTTCCCCCAGGAGTGGGGAGGGAATGGGGATTTTGCAGTATCCTTCCCCCAGGAGTGGGGAGGGAATGGGGATTTTGCAGTATCCTTCCCCTGGAGTGGGGTGGGAATGGAGATTTTGCAGTATCCTTCCCCCAGGAGTGGGGAGGGAATGGGGATTTTGCAGTATCCTTCCCCTGGAGTGGGGAGGGAATGGAGATTTTGCAGTATCCTTCCCCCAGGAGTGGGGAGGGAATGGGGATTTTGCAGTATCCTTCCCCCAGGAGTGGGGAGGGAATGGGGATTTTGCAGTATCCTTCCCCTGGAGTGGGGTGGGAATGGAGATTTTGCAGTATCCTTCCCCCAGGAGTGGGGAGGGAATGGGGATTTTGCAGTATCCTTCCCCCAGGAGTGGGGAGGGAATGGAGATTTTGCAGTATCCTTCCCCCAGGAGTGGGGAGGGAATGGAGATTTTGCAGTATCCTTCCCCCAGGAGTGGGGAGGGAATGGAGATTTTGCAGTATCCTTCCCCCAGGAGTGGGGAGGGAATGGGGATTTTGCAGTATCCTTCCCCTGCCACGCCCGCCACGCCCACCAAGCCACGCCCACAGAACCGGTAGTAAAAAAAATTGGATTTCACCACTGGTAGGACTATCTGGGTTTCACTGGTCTCTGTTTTTCCCATAGCCTCACAGTAGATCTTATAATTTCTGTATCACCAGTGACCCTAGGGAAAGATGGAGGTTGACTTCCCCACTTTTTCTTTCTTTTTTCTTTTTCTTTTTTAATGGAAGAGCAAATGAGATGCTTTTTGGTGGCTGGGAAAAAGAAGCCGACATTTGCTTTCCAGAGTTCCTTTTTTGTCTTGGAGGAGATGCTTCCCGGCCTCTGTCTGCTTGTGGCTGATACATGAGACCCTTCTTGCAAAGCTCTTTGTTTAGTCAGCAAAAATTTTACCCAGACATATTTAGCTTCAGAGGAGACTTCAGTGGCAGCAAGACACGGAAACGAATTAGCCGGGGGTGAACACTGGATGATGCTGTGGTGCTGCTTGCTGGAAGGACAAAAGAGAAGGTTCTGAACAGAATCTGTAAAAGCAGAGGGTGTTTATAGCAAGGTTTTCCTTAGTCTACAAGTATTATTAGCAGGGACACCATATGGAACAGGACAGGAAGCTAAATCAATGCAACTATTTACATCAAATCTTAAATGGAGGATTTTCTATCTTAATAGCAATAGCACTTAGACTTACATACCGCTTCACAGTGCTTTACAGCTCTCTCTAAGCAGTTTACAGAGTCAACATGTTGCCCCCAACAATCTGGCTCCTCATTTTACCCATCTTGGAAGGATGGAAGGCTGAGTCAACCTTGAGCCTGGTGAGATTCGAACTGCCAAATTGCTGGCAGTCAGCAGAAGTAGCCTGCAGTACTGCACTCTAACCACTGCGCCACTGTGGCTTATTAAATTAGTTTTTCCCAATTCCAGCGATCTTAATTTATTTTGGGCTTTTGTCAGCCCCTGCCAACCCTAACCCTAACCCTACCAGTGTTCAGAGCTAATGGGAGCCCCAAATCTCTAAAGAAAATAATGTATCAAAAATAAAAATGATATATCTACCTGAGAAAGATCCTTCTCTTTAGAAGCAAAAAAAACCTCTGTGTGTGTGTGAGAGAGAGAAAGAGAGAGGGAGAAGGGAGAGGAGAGGAGAGAGAGAGAGAGGGAGAGAGAGACTATTGCTAACCTTCCATTCTTTGATACAGGTTTTGCCTTGTATCTGAACTGCAAGTCTGGGTCTCTGTTTTTTAAATTTAAGTGTGGCACTAGCTGGTTTCCTGTGTTTTATAAATAGTAATTAGAAGCTTCGGATATGTGTGATAAATTTGTTTTAGCTATAATGGCAAATAAACAAGCCAAGGCATAACAACAGGAATGCTCTTAAAAATACACTGCTTTTTGGCAATTGCATCCACATTTTATATTGAGACACGAGTTGTGTATATATTTAATTTTACCCCATCCTTTAACCATCACTGCGGTGGC
Organism: Diadophis punctatus similis; assembly: GCA_023053685.1. Taxonomy (NCBI): domain Eukaryota; kingdom Metazoa; phylum Chordata; class Lepidosauria; order Squamata; family Dipsadidae; genus Diadophis; species Diadophis punctatus. The sequence goes on along the minus strand of JALIGW010000012.1, from coordinate 12,175,445 downwards.
GCAGTGATTAGAGTGCAGTACTGCAGGCTAATTCTGCTGCCTGCTGATTGCCGGCTGCCTGCAATTTGGCAGTTTGAATCTCACCAGGCTCAAGGTTGACTCAGCCTTCCATCCTTCCAAGGTGGGTAAAATGAGGACCCAGATTGTTGGATGCAATAGGCTGACTCTGTAAACCGCTTAGAGAGGGCTGTAAAGCACTGTAAAGCAGTATATAAGTCTAAGTGCTATTGCTATCTCCATCCACCTACTTGGTTTTTCATTGGCCAAGTAAGAATAGACCAGCTTTGCCATCCAATACACTGCTTGTAGGCTTTGTTCTCCTGTCCCATCATTGTTCCTTTTCAATTGACGTACCTTGTTATTCTCAGGCTGTGAATAGAATACAAGACACTTACATGTTCTCATCTCCAGATCGAGAAATATTTAACAGGCATACAAGAAAAAATGCCAATGTTACTCAGCGACTGATACTATAGTGCAGTGATGGCGAACCTTTTTTTCCTTGGGTGCCGAAAGCGCATGCGTGTGCGCTATCATGCACGTGCAAGTACCTACACCCATAATTCAATACCTGGGGAGGGTGAAAACGGCCTCCCCCACCCCCGCAGAGGTCCTCTGGAGGCCGGAAACAGCCCATTTCCCGACTTCCAGTGGGTCCGGTAGGCCCGTTTTTCGCCCTCCCCAGGCTCCAGAGGCTTCCCTGTAGCCTGGGGAGGGCAAAAATGCCCCACGGAGGCACTCAGGAAGCCTAAAATGCCCTCCTAGAACCTCCGGGGGAGCCAAAAAGTCAGCTGGCTGACCCACACATGCACGCTGGAGCTGAGCTAGGGCAACGGCTCGCGTGCCGGCAGATATGGCTCCGCGTGCCACTTGTGGCACGCGTACCATAGGTTCGCCATCACTGCTATAGTGGATTTTGAGCACTCATATGAAATTTTACTAGAGCCTCTTCTCATAGACATATTGCTGTATAATACTGGGAGCCCCGGAGTCATCATTCCTATGTCACTAGGTCTGAGACCCAGCCTGGATGGTTGCTGATCGAGATTCATTTATTTTTTCATAAATATTTTACAACTTTCCTTAAAGCGTTCCTAAGACATATCAAATTGACACTTTTTCCCCCCTTTCTTCGTTATGAGAGAACCTGTTTTCCTTGTTGTGGTTTCACGAAATGAATTCTGGTTCATTTTCTTTTTACTTCTTCTTTTGTATCCATAAGGACTTTCCTTGCCAGCCTGCAGAAGACATTAGTTCTCTGTTTGAAGGCTCACACAGACTCCCCCCCCCCCTTGATTTAAGAAGGCTCCTTGTGATAGAATTTGGTAATATCAGGATTTGTTTCCATTTCCATGTTCCTTTTGCGGGAATGTTACAGACAAGACCTCTAAGAACATCAGTGAATTTACGAGATGTGTTAAGGGCCTCTCCTTTTTTAGGACTCAAAAGAACTCATTCACTTGAATGCTTAAAATTGAACTGAAGATACATGAAGGGGTTTCTGTATTTATTAATAAATCAATAAAATATCTCTCTCTGGACCACACTGGCTTTATAACTATTCCGTGTAGGGGACTTGGGAAGGAAAGCACATGCATTCCTCGTCTGACCATAAAGAATTTGGTTTGCATTTTAATGTAATTAACGTTTCCAATCCATTATGCAAAGTGGAATGCAGCTATGTTTTGATACTTGCATTTCCCTGGATTATGCGACACAGTTTGAAATACATTGAAAAATACAAATACTGGGATGTGTAAAAAGTGCACGTGTTTAGTGGAACAATGTTCACCTGCATTATATATTCTAGAAAACTGCAGGCAAAAATACACACGTTGTCAGAATTTTATCCAAGAGTGTACTATTTTTTTTTTAAAAAGTGCACACAAAAATACACAGTAAATTGTCTTTTTAAAAACCAATTCTCCAAATAAAGCAGACACAGGAAATAAACCTAAGTAAAATGAGAAACTGGTTAAAAACTAAACTCATGTTCATCTCTCTCTGTTCTGTTTGAGGATTAGTGCAATTAAAGATAAAAAATAAAAATAAAAAACTGATCCTGATGTAGCCAGAATAAGAAAACAGAAATTGTTTTTGTTGCAAAAGAATCATGTCAATAAACTTTGTTTTGGAGCACTTGCCATTATAATTAGACAGCATGACACACGAGTCTTATTAATAACATCCAGTAATGACAAGCATGTTTGAGCTGTTCCCATTGTCCTCTTTCCTGCCATCTGTTCCTACACCCACAGTAGCGAAGACTTTTTAATCTGAAAATGGGGGGAAAAAAGGTAATTTACTGGCTGTTCATGCTGTTGCTGGTGGCCTTGAAGTATGAGTTTTTTCTAATTTCCACTTTGGTTAATTTTTACAGCATTTTAAATAGCTTTATTAAACTTAAAATGCCATTCTTGTAGGTGGTGCTTGGTACCATCCAATTATTACTGGTATTTCATACTTGATACGTCGGTGTCAATACAGGATAATAACTCTTATAAACTCATTCGAAAGTCAAATGCACACACCAGGACACTGTTTACAAAAGGAATCCCTAGGCTTTGAGAATAATAAGTTCAGGTCTTAGGAAATTCAACTTTAATTATCTGACTGCTTGTTTTGCAAGTAAAATATAAGGAGAAGCTGAAAAATTCAGCCATTGCCTTCTCACTTGGCATTATCCTAAAACGTAATGTTTCTACGGCTTGTTCCATTTCATTATAAACTGCCTGGAGAGCAAATATTTTCAGTACATCTCAAATATGAAGGATATGGCTACAATAGTGAAAACTGAAGGAGTCTTATTTGCATCTTCGGTCTAAAGCTCTTGAATATATGTTTTTCTACCATCAGAAAGTCAGTCCAGATGAGGAGGGACAGACAAATGCTAAAAAGTGAACTCTCGCAATTGCAAAGATAAACGCCCTTAAATTCATCACAGCGCCTTGGTTTTTCTCAGCATGACTTTCCCCATTGGGTTGAGTGATAGCCATATGGAGCAGTGTCTATTGTTGGAGATACATAAATAAGTCACAGTCATCTTCCTTTTGTAATAGTGAAAGCAATAGCAATAGCTGTCAGGGGTGAAATCCAGCAGGTTCTGACAGGTTCTGGAGAACCGGTAACGGAAATTTTGAGTAGTTTGGAGAACTGGCAGCGGATATTTTGAGTAGTTTGGAGAACCGGCAAATACCACCTTTGGCTGGCCCTAGAGTGGGGTGGGAATGGAGATTTTGCGATATCCTTCCCCCAGGAGTGGGGAGAGAATGCGGATTTTGTAGTATCCTTCCCCTGGAATGGGGCGGAAATTTATTTATTTATTTATTTTGTGATATTGATATACCGCCTCACAGTGCAAGCACACTCTAAGCGGTTTACACCAGTAAGCAATGTATATTTATATTGCTCCCAACAATCTGGGTCCTCATTTTACCTACCTCGGAAGGATGGAAGGCTGAGTCAACCTTGAGCCGGTGAGATTTGAACCGCTGACCTGCGGATCAGTGTCAGCTAAAGTGGCCTGCAGTACCTGCCTCTAACCGCTGCACCACCTCGGCTCTTGCCAAATGGAGATTTTCCAATATCCTTCCCCCAGGAGTGGGGAGAGAATGGGGATTTTGCAGTATCCTTCCCCTGGAGTGGGATGGGTATGGAGATTTTGCAGTATCTTTCCCCTGCCATGCCCACCAAGCCACACCACACCCACCAAGCCACGGCCACAGAACTGGTAGTAAAAAAAATTGGATTTCATCACTGAATAGCACTTAGATTTATACACCGCTTCACAGTGCTTTACAGCCCTCCCTAAGCGGTTTACAGAGTCAGCCTCTTGCCCCCAACAATCTGGGTCCTCATTTTACCGACCTCGGAAGGATGGAAGATTGAGTCAACCTTGAGCCGGTGAGATTCGAACTACCAAACGTCTGGCAGCCAGCAGTCAGCAGAAATAGCCTGCAGTACTGCATTTTAACCACTGCGCCACTGTGGCTGCAAACATGGAGAATTTGGGATCTTTACTGAACCTCAACATCCAGCAGCTCCAGCCAGCCTGCGCAATGATAAGGGATGCTGGGAGTTGGAAAGCCAGAGATTCCCTATCATTTATAACGATGCCTTTAGGAAAAACAGTCTTCTCTCCTTACAGAAAGATGCTTTGCAGCCTCCTAGTTCCTCCGATCTGTACATGCCGTGCCCGTCATAAAAGCAACCTGTAATCCAGTGGTGAAATCCGATTTTTTTACTACCGGTTCTGTGGGTGTGGCTTGGTGGGCGTGGTGTGGCATGGTGGGCGTGGCAAGGTAAGGATACTGCAAAATCCCCATTCCCACCCCATTCTGGGGCCAGCTAGAGGTATTTGCCGGTTCTCTGAACTACTCAAAATTTCCGCTACCGGTTCTCCGAACTACTCAAAAATTTCCGCTACCGGTTCTCTGAACTGCTCAAAATTTCCGCTACCGGTTCCCCCAGAACCTGTCAGAACCTGCTGGATTTCACCCCTGCGTAATCTAAGTTCAAATGTGCCCTGTCTTGTTTTTTTTAAAAATGTTTCTCCATCGTCTTTAGTGAGGGAACCGATATTGATGCAATACGTGTTTTGAATTCCCACTTCGATGCCTTTCAGGAATAGGTGGCTTGCAAGAGTTCGTTTTGAAATCAGCAACTTTGTCCTCCTCTCCGGCTTGTCCACCATTTAATCCACTCAACTTTGAAGCAACGCCGATTGTACGAGTGGCCGTGGAGCCGAAGCACCCAAGTAAGAATATTTCTATGTTTTATTAAAGACCGTACAGGTAGCCCTCGAGTTACGATCACAACTGAGCCCAAAATTTATGCTGCTAAGTGGAATATTTGCTAAGTGAGCTTTGTCCCATTTTACGGCCTTTCTTGCCATGGTTGTTAAGTGATTCATTGCATTTGTTATGTTAGGAACACAGTTGTTAAGTGAATCTGGCGTCCTCATTGACTTTGCTTGTCAGAAGGTCACAAAAGGGGATCACATGACCCAGGGACACTGCAACTGTCATAAATTAGGAACCAGTTGCCAAGCATCCAAATTTTAATCACGTGATCATGGGGGTGCTGCAATGGTGATAGGTGTGAAACACAGTCATATGTCACCGTTTTCAGTGGCGTTGTAACTTTGAACGGTCACTGCATGAACTGTTGATAGTCGAGGGCTACCTGTATCTCTATTGGAAGCAGGGTGGGTTTGATTTAAATCAAGTGGATTTAAATCATGATTTAAATCACTAGTAGAAAGGCTTGATTTAAATCAACTTGATTTAAATCATAATTTTTAAAGAGCTACTGTCACCTCTGCTGTGAACTTGTGTGAGCGCATCAATGCTGTGCATGTTATCTCAGCTTGCAGAGCTTGGGATTCGTTGAATGAGTTTACCAAAAATGTAAATATTGCAGAATATACAGCCTCACGCTACATAACTAAGTCCTTTGGGAGTTGGGCGGCATACAAATGCAATTAAATAAATAAATAAAATAAATGTCATGCTGAGCAAACTAAATTATTAAAGTATCTTAAATAGAAAACTATATTTAGATAGATTTTTTTACTCCAAAAGCATTTTATTAAAATAAATTTGATTTAAAAAAATCCGATGTAAATTTTAAAAAATCCAATTTTTTTATTTAATTTATTTAATTTTTTTATTTTATTTATTTTTATTTAGAGGTGTGCTAGCTTCCAATCAGGGTGGATAAAAATCGATGATTTTTTTTATTTAAAAAAATCATCGATTTTTATCCACCCTGATTGGAAGCTAGCACACCTCTAAAAAAAAGTCAGAAGGATGGAAAAAATTGTGCTTCAGCAACTGGGGTAAGAAAGCAGAAGGATCACCTCTAGATCTAGAGCACTCATTCTAAAGGACGGTCATGGATTTGATGTGACTCTGAACTTAGAAGGAAAGATTTCGCTCTCTGGTTCTGCAGCTCTCTTGTTATATATTGCACGATTCTTTGAAGCAAGATGTTTCTAAGCGGCGTAGTGTTTGAACATGCTTTTGACTTTCCAGGCGAGATGCCTCAGTTGGTTAAAGGAATGAAGCTCTTAAACCAGGCTGATCCCTGTGTGCAGATTTTGATCCAAGAGACGGGCGAGCATGTCTTGATTACCGCAGGAGAAGTCCATCTTCAGCGCTGTTTGGATGACTTGAAAGAAAGGTGGGTTAAGGAGAAAAAGCAACAACACGAAAGGAAATGGCTTACGGAAATGGCTTTGATGCAGCATTATTAAAACAGAGGTCTTCAAACTTGGCAGCTTTAAGACTTGTGGACTTACAACTCCCAGCATAGCTGGCTGGAGAATTCTGGGAGTTGAAGTCCACAAGTCTTAAAGTTGCCAAGTTTGGGGACCCCTGATTAAGGAAGTTAGACTCATAATAATAACTTTATGCCAGGGTAAAAACAGAAACCTAGTTTATTCAGTGTCATCCTCATCAAAATCAGAGACAAGTGCTACTATGACATACACTCAGTTTTCGTTTAGCGACCACTTCAGTTAGCAACCATTCACAAATACAACTGCAATTTAAAAAAACCACTTTCCATAACCACAGATTTACGATCAAATTTTGTGCGTCTGATAACGTTCATTAGAGTGAGAGTAACACTGGTTTAGCTGTACAAGAGAATTTTGTCTGAATGAGATGGCGCTCTCTCTCCCTCTCCCTCCCTTCCTCTCTCTCTTTCCTTCTTTCTCTCTCTTCCACTCTCTCTCTCTCTCCCTCCCTCCCTCCCTCCCTCTCTCTCTCTCACACACACATTCACTTAGTAACCATTTTACTTAAGCTAATCATTGGAGCATGGTCACTAAGTGAGGACTGGATATAGTTGGAAAAGCTGGAAAAGAATCTGTCCTCATCAATTGATTTACCTAGTCGTCGCTGCAGTTAACTAGTAATGGTTGGGATGATGACAAATAGATTGCCTTCTGACAATAAACAATACCAGGAATGCTGCAGATTGAAAACTCAAAATAACTTTCCTATATCCTGTGAGACCAGAAAGCCAAGCTAGAGGCAATTACTAGCCTCATGTGCAATAAATTGTCTTTTCTTTGTGCCCAATTTTGTAAAATCAACCATTTTCTTAGAGGCTTGATGGCACAGTGGGTGTTTTGCTAAGAAAGCAGGAAAGAAATATTTCAACACGATCGCCCAGAAATTCAATGTTGGGATCAGGTGATAATGAGTGTTAGCTTACCAGTGGATTTAAACTGTTGTCAGACCTGTCTCGAGCTTTTTTTTGGCTTTCCATAGGTTTGCCAGGATAGAAATCAGTGTCTCGAAGCCCATCATCCCCTTCCGAGAAACCATCACAAGACCTCCCAAACTGGATATGGTGAACGAAGAAATCGGAAAGCAGCAGAAAGTTGCCGTCATACACCAGAGCAAGGAGGAGCAGAATAAAATCCCTGAAGGGGTGCAAGTGGATTCAGATGGGCTCATAACAATATCCACGCCGAACAAATACGCCACCCTTAGCGTACGAGCGACGCCATTGCCGGAGGAAGTAGCCCAACTGCTGGAGGAAAACAGCGAATTGATTCGAACCATAGAACTGCTTACCTCTTCTCTCAACGAAGGCAAGAAAACCGAGGAGATGAACCAGAAGACACTCGGCCAGATACAGGAATTCAAACAGAAACTGGAACAAAACTTGCAGGGCTGGAAATGGAGAAACGCTGTGGATGGAATCTGCTCCTTTGGCCCTCGAAAATGTGGACCTAACATCTTACTGAATAGATGCGAAGGCTACAAAAGGTCTGTCTGGCAGTGCCTCGAAGGCGTCAAGCCGACCAAAGAAGCCAGTCTGTATCGGGATTTCGACAACAGCATCATCAGCGGGTTTCAGTTGGCTACGCTCTCTGGACCGATGTGTGAAGAACCACTGATGGGCGTCTGCTTTTCGGTGGAGAAATGGGACATGAGCAGATTTGCAGAGCAGATGTCACTCAAGAGGCAAGATTCAGAGGAGGGGAAGGCTACGGAAGAGACCGGAGACAAAGAGGAACCTCCTTCTCCGTCGAGGGCGGAGACCAAACCCATTTCTGAAAACGAACCGCAAGAGGACGAGAGGTGCAGCGTAAAATCACTGAACAAGCGCAAAGGGGAGATGTTGAATGCGGACTGTTACGGCCCTTTTTCAGGCCAACTGATTGCAACCATGAAGGAAGCGTGCCGCTACGCCATGCAGGCCAAGCCCCAGAGGCTTATGGCCGCCATGTACACCTGTGAAATTATGGCAACGGCGGAAGTCCTAGGTAACAAAGACCAAAAATGCAACCGGTATAAAGAGAGTGACAGGTTGTCCTCGACTTGCGGCCACAATTGAGCCCAAAATTTCTGTTGCTAAGTGAGACGCTTTTAAGTGAGCTTTGTCCCATTTTACGACCGTTCTTGCTGCAGTTATTAAGTGAATCACCCCAGTTATTAAGTTAGTAACACGGTTGTTAAGTGAATCTGGCTTCCCCATTGACTTTGTTTACTGGAAGGTCGCAAAAGGGGATCAGATGACCCTGGGACACAGCAACGGTCATAAATATGAGTCAGTTGTCAAGGATCTTGAATTTTGATCAGATGACCATGGGGATGCTGCAACAGTCATAAGTGTGAAAAATGGCCATAAGTTACTTTTTTCAGTGCTGTTGCAACTTCGAACGGTCACTAAATGAACTGTCGTAAGTCGAGGACTACCTGTAGTTGCTGAAGGATGACGTGTAGGAGGAGGGTGTGGTTAGAGAGCAGACTTTGAGTAATTTGTGTTTTCCTAGCATAATGTTTTTCAAACATGGTAACTTTAAGATGTGTGGGCTTCAGTTTCCAACATTTGCATTTCCTGAGCAGATTATTTACCTATTTAAAGTATTAGAACTGAAAAAAATAATTTGATAAGTGACAATATGTAGATCAACATTCCCCAACCTAGTTCCCTTTCAAATATTTTGGGCCCTTGTGCCTAAAATTCCCAGGAATTGACTGATTAGCAGTTGAGTAGATCTGGATGGTGGCGAACTGATTTAATGAATTCAATTTGGTATGGCCACCCACTTCCCAAAAAATCAATTGGCGAAGGATGATTACGTGAGTTATTTTTATTTAACTTCCCAAATGCCTTGCCTCTTGTGTGATTGCTAAGATTGTGCTGTGAACAGCATTTGCTCCAACCCTGAGCGTCTCTCCTTCTCCTTTTCAAAATCTTTTCTACATTCTGGATGATAGCTTGCCACGAATACTATTTCTTGATACTTTGCTTCTTTTGATGTATGTATTAATTAGATTTCCTACCCTGTTTCCCCCCAAATAAGGCATCCCCTGATAATAAGCCCAATCGGGCTTTTGAGTGCATGGCAATAAGGCCAAGCGCTTATTTCAGGGTTCAAAAAAATATAAGACAGGGTCTTATTTTCGGGGAAACACGATAATTCAGTAAATATATATATGTGAGGGATCCTTGGTGCTCTCTGAGCTTGCTTGTTTTCTTGCAGACGTTTCATTACCAAACTAGGTAACATCATCAGTGCTCTGATGATGTTACTTAGTTTGGGTTATGAAACGCCTGCAAGAAAGCAACCAAGTTCAGAGAGCACCAAGGACCCTTCACTCCAACCCTGATCTACAAATACTCACCTTCATCGGTAACTATCTCTCTGAATGGGCAAATAGTTGGTGGGAAGGCCAATGAAATAATATCACCCATGTTTTTGCAGGCCGTGTTTATGCCGTCCTATCCAAGCGAGTTGGCCGAGTATTGCAAGAGGAGATGAAGGAAGGGACAGACATCTTTATCATCAAGGCATTATTGCCAGTAGCGGAGAGCTTTGGTTTTGCTGATGAAATCAGGAAGAGAACAAGCGGCCTGGCCAGTCCGCAATTGATCTTCAGTCACTGGGAGGTAACATTTCTTTTCACCCTCTCTATCAATCGATGCAAGATTTCCTATGGGTTACATAATAAAGGGGAGAGGAAAGACCATGAAGGGTGGTCAGGATTTAAAAATTTGCTATTAAATGTTATAGAATTTTGTTGTCAGACGTGCCACAGCTTAAAGTTAAACCTCTTAAGTAGAAACGATCCTTGGCTCTATTGGCTGAGAAAGGTATAGTTCTATTAGAAAGTGTATTGCAATAATGCAAAGCCAGAACTGAGAATTACCCGCCAAAATTCCTAACTTCTACTTTTCCCTCCCTTCACTGTCTCTCATCGCCCACCCTGTGTAACCAATTAGGTTCAAGCAAGATGTTTTTATAACAGCCAGTCCATGCATGCTTTGGTATGCAGCTACCTCCTTCCTCTAGCTGGGTGACCTTGAGGCAGCATCTCGAGGAGATAACAGCATTTACTTTACTTTCCCCAAGCATTCCCCCCCCCTTCCTTTCCCCTCCCCACAGTTCATGGCACCACATAGCAGTGAAGCACACTGCAAGCATAAGGTGGGAGCTGACATCTGCCCTATTTCATGAGTTTCGCCTGGTGTAGATCATGAGGCTGTTGTGAGCTTTTATTAAGAATCATGCTGTCAGCAGTGACCAGCAACAAGGGGAAAACATTGCCAAGTTCTCCTGGTTATTTTTTTTCCACTAGGTATAGAAATAAGGCTCCTTATACAAGATAAGGAGGAATCAGAATATTATTTAACATGGAATAGATTTTATGTATGGTTAAAGAACAGGGGTAATAGAGTATAGAATGTGTAAATACTGTACCAATTATTAAATTTATACAGATGTAAGTAATTAAATAAAATAGAACAGAAAACAAATGTGTATATATAGAAGATCATACAATAACTACAGATATAGAAAAGAAGATACATATTTATAGTATATGTGTATGAAATTTGATGAACTGATCTTCAACTGTATTTAAGATAGGAACTAAGATTCCTACGGTAATATTAAAAAAAAATAAGGCTTCCATTGAGAAAGATTGGCTTCCATTTTCCTCCAGAAATCCATTCCTTTCTTTGTATAGTTACCAAATGAAAAGAAAGCAGGATTGAAATATTTTCCTTCCTTATCTGTTTTCAATAAAACGTAATTGTTTGATGAAATTGATTGTCAATAGATTTACAACAGAGAAAGGGAATCCTTCATTACACCAATCAAGATTAGCTTGACGAACTTACAGCCACAAAGCGTGCTGAGGATGGATTAGATCAATTTCAAAAGATAATTGTACAACGTAACCAAAGATATTGTGATATTAGCTAAAGACGTCATATGAAAAAGAGCCGCGTTTCGCCAAAATCAGGAGTCTGGTAGCATCCTTTCCGACTGAACACATTTTATTAAAAGCTATAAACTGTCATGAATTACAGCTTGCTTCATCAAATGCTTGGAATGGCTAAACTGATGTAGGATTTAAATTAGAATGAAATGGAGGAAGGGAGGGCAAAACAGGTTGATTATGCAGATGCAGGTTACCTGTGGCACAGCTTATAAGTACCGTATCAATCAACAGTTGTAAAGGGGTTAAAAACACATTGTGTTTCATGAGATCTTCTGTAATGTTTAAATAGAATTTGTCCTGTTGGTGGACTTCCCAGAGCCTTTATCAAGATCCCTATTGATGGAACTCTGAGCCCCAAAAAGCATTGCTGGTACTTAGTCGACAAATTAACTAGGCAGCAATGCTTGGCGAAGCTATCCTGTTTAAAAGGATTATTTTTTTTTAGACTTTAGACTATTTCTAAATGCCAAAATAGATACAGTAAATTCTAAAGCCTCTTTGTGGGATGATCAGAGCAATGAAATAAATGGATTCCGTACAATTCCCCCAGTTTTCTATCTCTTAATCATTCTTAAACTGTATTTTTCTCAAACCATGTAATTTACAATCAAGAGGTTTTTGAGTGGAAGACCTTGTAAGGAACAAAGAAGAATAGAATGACACCCATTTTCTAAGATGGAGTTCATTTGCAATCTTCTCTCTCTCTCTCTCTCTCTCTCTCTCTCTCTCTCTCTCTCTCTCTCTCTCTCTCTCTCTCTCTCTCTCTCTCTCTCTCTCTCTCTCTCTCTCTCTCTCTCTCCCTCCCTCCCTCCCTCCCTCCCTCCCTCCCTCCCTCTCTCTCCCTTCCTTTCTCTCCCTTTCTCTCCCTCCTTCTCTCCCTCTCCCTCCCTCCTTCTCTCTTCCTCCATCTCTCTCCACCCTTCTTCTCTCCCTCCCTTTCCCTCTCCCTCTTTTTCTCTCTCCTTCCCTCCCTCACTCCCTCTCCCCCTCTCTCTCTCTCTTTCTTTTTGAGCCCTGTGTGTAAAAAATGCAGGCATAGGTGCAAAATAATTCTTCTCAGGTAGCTTGTAGCTCTGCCTGTATTAACAAAGTATGTCTTCCTAAGTGCCTTGTATAAGAGTGTACTTCTATTTTCCTGAACATAATTTTAAAATTCAGGATATGTCACACACTTCTCCTTTGACACTCTTAACTTAAATCTCTCCCCACCACCACCACCTTTCTTCCATTTCTATTTGCTTGACTGGCACCAAGGAAAACAATAGCAGGCAGGGTTTATTGAAAATAGGACTGTTGTTTTTGCCATCATCCTCAACGGATCTGAATACTCCCCCTGATCTGCTTCTTAAGCACCATTTGGAATGCCACAGAGTTGACGTTTCCAGTTGCTACCAGTGAATATAATTCAGTTGGAAGGGATGGGAATTTCTCATACCCCACCAGGAATAGCCTTCCTTCCTTCCTTCCTTCCTTCCTTCCTTCCTTCCTTCCTTCCTTCCTTCCTTCCTTCCTTCCTTCCTTCCTTCCTTCCTGACAGATAAGAATAAATCTCATCAGAGGTGAAATAGATCTTTTCCTGGAACTCTGACATTAGAAAAGAAACCGCAGTTTAAAGTTCTAAAGTAGAAAATATTTATTTCGGTACAAAAACAATAAATTCTCAATAATCACATCTTAGCTATAAAAACAGGTCTTGCTTCTTACAGAAGCTGAAAAAGAAGGACGGATCAAAGAAAGGAATGTACACATGGGTACTAGGAACATATTAATCACGTGCTCAAGAATAAACCATTATATTTGATAGGGATGCAGCTCCCTGCATATACATGTAACAGGCAATATAAAATCACTGCCTGACACTTCCTTCCTTCCTTCCTTCCTTCCTTCCTTCCTTCCTTCCTTCCTTCCTTCCTTCCTTCCTTCCTTCCTTCCTTCCTTCCTTCCTTCCTTCCTTCCTTCCTTCCTTCCTTATGCCGGCCATCTCTCTACCAAGCGACTTTATCTAGGCAAGGTTAAGACCACAGCTGCAAATCCCCTCATCTCTGCCTCAGTTTTCTCTGCCATTGGTTTCCGCTAACAAAGAGGGCCAGCATTATACCAAATCCAGACCCTATGTAGAGGCGCATGAAGCTTCTTTATAATGTGGTGGGATTTATTTTATTTTATTTTATTTTATTTATTAAATGTTTATGCCACCCACCTCCCTTATAAGGTGACTCTGGGCAGTCTACCTGTTCTTTTCTTGCCAAATGTTTCATTGCTACATATATCACTTCCAGAATTAAAGCATTGTTTGTCTGTTTAATGTCCCACCTTTGTTATTTTTATTATAAATAACTCAAGGCGGCAAACAGACTATGCCTTCCTGCTTCTAGTTTCCTCATCATAACCACCCTGTGAGGTGAATTGGGCTGAGATAGAATGACTGGCTGAAGTTCACCCGGTTAACTTTCACGCCTAAGGCGGGACTAGAACTCACTAGCTCTTGGTGATTGGCCCAAAGTCACCCAGCTGGCTTCGATTCCTAAGGAAGGACTAGAACTCACCGTCTCCTGGTTTCTAGCCTGGTGCCTTAACCACTAGACCAGTGTTTCCCAACCTTGGCAACTTGAAGAGGTCTGGACTTCAACTCCCAGAATTCCCCAGCCAGCGAATGCTGGCTGGGGAATTCTGGGAGTTGAAGTCCAGACCTCTTCAAGTTGCCAAGGTTGGAAAACACTGCACTAGACAAAAGAATAAGAATAGAACAAAAGAATATATTTATGTTTGTCATAGATGACAACATAATACAATGAAGAGTAACCATAAAGTTAAAATACAGGGCAAAATACCAAGGAAGCTTCCCCATAAAATTTTGATTAAAATGTAACTCTCTTAAATATTTACCCTTCATTGCAATATTAGTAAATTCCATAAATAATGTTACGGATTAACAGAGTTGGAAGGGACCTTACAGGTCATCTAGTCCAACCCCCTGCCTAAGCAGGAGACCCTACATCTGCCTCTACCTAGGATTGAACTCACAACCTACTGATTGTGAGGCAAGAGCTCTACCTCTTGGCCACAGCAGCTGTATAAGTCATCCTAAAACAACTACTAAGCCCCAAAACTAAAAATCAACCTGTTCTCCTTCTACGTTTAAAAGATGATAAAATAAAAAGTGATTGATAGCTGTCATGGAGGATTCTGTAGCTTTTGTAGCAGTGATTTTTATCAATCCAGTTTTTTATTCTTAATAAATCACAGGAAATGAATTCAAAGCTAGATATAGATGTAATTCAGGGAAAAGATGAAATCTTACCGCAGTGCAATTGTGTAATGTTGTAAATTATCAATAATCCATAACACTGTTATTAATTTTAGCAAATTTAACTATATCTGTCAAAAGTGCATCGTGTATGCCTGAAGCTCATTCAGTTATCTACTTGATTGCAAAATCCTGATTATCTATAACTCTTGGGCCACTAGTCGTACGATATCAGAATTTAATTTGGGTCCATGATTTAATACCATTTTGACATTATATAATTTATTATTTCCAGTTTCTTGAAAATTTACTTTCTGTAGCTGTTTTTCCAGCTGCTTGGTTGGTTTAAATATATTGCCAGCTATCAGATTTTATTATAAGCCTGTTTTTATTCCTACTTTTAATAAAGTCATGTTTTGTAGGGACATTTTCTGCTAGAGACAGCTGATTATTATTTTTTTATCAATTCCTGAGCTGCTTACCGTATTTTTCGGAGTATAAGACGCACCTTTTTCCTCCCTAAAAGAGGCTGAAAATTTGGGTGCGTCTTATACTCCGAATGTAGCTTTTCCGAAGCTTTTTCCCCCAGCCCTAAGGAGGGGCTAAAGATCTTCCCGGCTTCCTATTCCATCTTTGCAGGCTTGTTTTCATTCCTACTCCTCTGAAAAAGGTTTTTTCAGCCCTAACCAGGGGATAAAATAATGTGCTGAAGCTGAACGCTAGCCAGATGAATACCTGGTAGGTAGATTTTTTTCCCCTATTTTCCTCCCCCAAAACTAAGGTGCGTCTTATACTCTGGTGCGTCTTATACTCCGAAAAATACGGTATACCTGGCTGTGATATAGACTTGCTCACAGATTAACAACAGCCTTTGCATTATTTTTATGGGAAGATAAATTACAATAGGGGGCACAGTGGCAATGTCAGGGCTCCAAATAATAGATCCATCGTAAGCAAAAACTTGGAGGCAGGTAGATTCCTCAAAGAATAGCTTTATTGGAAATATCATATTGGCACATATCTGGTGAAAATCAACTCTGAGGGTCCCCTTGGTTTTCACCTAATTAAAAGTAAAAGTTTTTCCCTCAACCCCAAACCATCAGTCATATGGCCCAATCAAGGCAGCTGTCTGCTGATCTGGTGACATCGCTCCTCCTTCTTCCGACCAGGTGTAAGAACGTCCTTGGTTCCCAAGAGAAAGTATTTTATTTTGATTGCACAAGCACAGCTATCTCTCCCTATCCCTCAGCTCCAGTGTGGCAACACTGAAGCTCCATGAGCTTCAGGGTTGACAGGCTCAGTGGTTAAAGACACTGAGTTTTTCAACTGAAGAGTTGACAGCCCGGGTTCGAGATCCAAGCACCACACAACAGAGTGAGCTCCCGTTCCTTGCTTCAGCTCCTGCCCACCTGGCAGTTTGAAAACATTCAAATGCGAGTAGATAAATAGGTACCACTTCGGTGGGAAAGTAACAGTGTTCCATGCATCTCCGCATTTAGTCACGCCATCCACATGATCACGGAAACGTCTTTGGACAACGCTGGCTCCCTCGGCTTAGAAACGGAGATGAGCACCTCCCCCTAGAATTGGACATGACTGGACAAGGAAACCTTTACCTTTTACATTATAATAGCCATGGTAGAAAGTGATTGTTTGACGAATATCTGTGGAGGTTCTTTTAATAACAGTCCAATGAAACACGTTTTCTTGTTACCGTTGTGCATTTAGGAGGCTATGGCGAGTGGTGCGGTGGCCTAGAGGTTGAGCTCTCGCCTCACAATCAGGAGGCTGTGAGTTCGATCCTAGGTAGAGGCAGATATTTCTCTCTCTGGGCACACTGAGAATATATCTGCTGAACAAAACTCCGCATTGGCGACAGGAAGGGCATCTGGCCATTAAACACTCTGCTAGCTCCATTCAGCTGCCCAGACTCCACCCCACAAGGGATTATGGGGTCGTTAAAAGAGGATGATGATTTAGGAGGATATGGCATCAGGTAAAAGAGAACTGAATCTTTTTGTTAAGAGACAAATCTGAGGTTTTTCCGGTGATCATTTCTAGATTTTATGCAGAGGGTAGTCTTAATGTCTTTCAGTCAGAAGAATAATAGGCCCCTCATTTCACATATTGTGTTTTCTTTTTTTGTTTGTGAGCTTTTGCCTGTCATGCTTTTTCTCTAAACATCTGGTTTCAACAAATCCGGAGAACTTGACTAAGCGGCCAGCCAGTGAGATCCAAGGCCAGGATTTCATCAGGCGTAACTTTCATTGGGGAATCTCATGTGGCGAGAGTGAATTGGAATAACCACACAGCATACATGAAGGCCATATAGATCATAAAAGTAGATATGTGTGGTTAGCTCTGTCATGCTTTGGAAAGCTGTTTGCTGGTGTGTTTTTTTTTACTTTCCCCATCACATTTTAGCAGCATAGCAGTGTACAAAAGAGAAACATTACTGCAGTTCAGGAAGATTTTTTCCCCTTCTCTTAAGAGGCTTGGTGAGTGGCAGCTGACCTGGTTTTATAGATGCCTGGATATGGTTTTAATTAATCCTTTTTTAAGCAAAAGTATTAGCCTGCTCTTCCATGGTGTGTACAGGTAGTCCTCGACTTACAACAGTTCATTTAGTGATGGTTCAAAGTTACAACAGCACCGAAAAAAGCGACTTGTGACCGTTTTTCTCACTTATGACCGCTGCAGCATCCCCATGGTCACACGATCAAAATTCAGATGCTTGGCAACTGGCTCATATTTATGACGGCTGCCGTGTCCCCGGGGTCAGGTGATCCCCTTTTGCAACCTTCCGACAAGCAAAGTCAATGGGGGAAGCCAGATTCACTTAACGACCGTGACTAATTTAACAACTGCAGTGATTCGCTTAACAAATGTGGCAAGAAAGGCAGTAGTGGGTTCTAAAACCCTTTGCTACCGGTCCGCGCGTGCGCTCATGCGCTCGCACAACGCTTCTCCACATGCTTAAGAGCCGAGATAGCGCAGTGGTTAAATGCAGCACTGCAGGCTACTGCTAGTTCAGCAGTTCAGCTGTTCAAATCTCACCGGCTCAAGCCTTCCATCCTTCCGAGGTGGGTAAAATGAGGACCCAGATTGTTGGGGGCAATATGCTGAACTCTGTAAACCGCTTAGAGAGGGCTGTAAAGCACTATGAAGCGGTATATAAGTCTAAGTGCTATTGCTATTGCTATCCCGGGGGGTGGGCAGGGCCTCCCGCTGCCACCGCTAACCGGTTCTTAAAACCAGGCCGAACCGGGAGCAACCCACCACTAAAGAAAGGTCGTAAAATGGGGCAAGAGTCATTTAGCAAATTTCTCACTTAGCGACATAAATTTTGGGCCCAGTTGTGGTCTTAAGTTGAGGACTCCCTGTACATTTTGCTTATAATTTCACTCTAATTAGCCTTAACCAAGAAAGGCAAGATTTAAGCACTCCCATCATCCCCTGCCTGGAAGAGCAATGTCCAGAAATCAGAGTGATGGGATTAGGAATCCACCCCATTTCGTTTATATAGTAGCTAGATGCCAGGTCAAATTGGTTGGGTAAATAAACAGAGTTGTAGAAATTCATCAACTGTGGGCCTGTTTTGCAAGGAGGGGAAACTATTATTCTTGAAATATATTTACCAGTATTTAATTGGGGGGGGGGGGTACAATCTACGCATAAGTGTGTTTTTTAATGCACACTTTTTGTCTTGCTTAGTTTTCCTTTGTTTTTTGTATTTCTCCCCCCACCCCACTTTTTATTGGGGGAGGGGAGTTTATATTTCAACATTGTGAATAAAAATAAAAATAAAACTTATTGAGCAAGAACCAACACACACACACACACACACACACACACACACACACACACACACACACACACACACACACACACACACACACACCAATTTGGCTAGCACCAGTTTAGGGAAGACTCAGTTATAAGCAAAAAGTGAGATTATTTTGGCTCCTGCGAGAAAAGTCAACGTAAAGTCCTGCCAGCAAAGTCGAATTAGAAACAGATACCCTTCCGTGCCAAGGGGCAGCCTATGGCTTTCATTTTGGACTCTGCGGCAGAATACATCGTAGTATTGGAAGCTGACCGGTCTTCTCAGCGAAAGAGGAGCTGTGTCCTGAGATCAGGGGTGGGGAGAGGACCATTTTCCTTTGCTGCTGTTCCAAAACGAACACCAAGAAGCTCTCTCTCTCTCCATCAGCCTTTCTCCTAAGCCAGTGATGGCGAACCTATGGCACGGGTGCCACAGGTGGCACGCGGAGCCATATCTGCCGGCACGCGAGCCGTTGCCCTAACTCAGCTCCAGTGCGCATGTGCGTGCCCGCCAGTTGATTTTTGGCTCGCGTGGAGGCTCTGGGAGGGCGATTTCGGCCTCCGGAGGGCCTCCAGGGTGGCAGGGGGGAGCGTTTTTGCCCTCCCCAAGCTCCAAGAAAGCCTCTGGAGCCTGGGGAGGGTGAAAAATGGGCCCACCGGGCTCACTGAAAATCGGGAAATGGGGGAGTGGGGGGGTCACGCACGCATGTGCAGGAGGGTAGAGCAAGTGAGGGGCTTTGAATTATGGGTGTGGGCACGCACGCGCGTGCAATAGCGCACACACGCCCTATTTCGGCACCCGAGGAAAAAAAGGTTCGCCATCACTGTCCTAAGCAGTTTCATTTTGTAGGTTTGTTCCACGCGCCGCACTCAGCCGTTTAGAAACCGCAGCAAACCCTTCCGAAGAAATTCACACTTGCTGCCTGTGTTTCTTCAGGATTCCTGTATTCTCTCCAAGCCACACAGCCAAGGACAGCTCTCCCCAGCTGGTGGCCTCCACTCCAAATGTGATCAGACTAAACTCCCTGAATTTCACACTGAGCATTCTGGCGGGCTTTCTTCGTCTTTCTCTGTCTCTCTTCAGTTGACTGTGTTTCTATACGGCCAGACTTCAAATAAGTCCTGGCGCTGCGCAAGATATGAAGCAGTACTCGAGGGCAGGAAAACGGAGATAAAAGAGTGAAATGCAATAAGCAGTGGCAGCCGATGTAGAAAATGGCAGGTTGAGGAAAGCTGGTAGATAGGTCAAGGAGAAGCTCCTTGGAGTTCTACTTTCAAGTGGAGTCTTTAGATTTTGTTAATCCGACTGGAGAATTATAATTTTGAAGCTGTTCCTCTGTCAGGGTTCCAAATAGCATCCAAAACTAAATCAGAGTCTGAGGCAAAGCATTCCTCAAAGTTCCAATTTATTAACAGAGCCATGTTGGCACATCTGTGAGAAACCCGAATCTAAAGCTACGAGGGTATCTCCACCCAGTTTAAAGTTCATTCCCTTGTTCCCACACCCACAAGTTCATCACGTTGACCAGTCGTCTTTTGCCAACGTGTCCGTTACTCCCATCAGCTTCCGGGCAGGTGCTGAACAAAGGATGACCTTGAAAGCCTAAAAGGAATTTGTTACGGCTACATCTCTTCATCCCTCATGCAACAGCCCCTCCCAAGTTCCACAGCAAGAATACATTCTAAAGCATAAAGTGTGGCAGGCCAAAGTCTCCAATCCAAGATGGCTTCGGCCTGACATCCTCCTTCCTTTGATTAAACTGCTTTTCATAACAAAGGTAAAGGTTTCCCCTGTCCAGTCATGTCCAACTCTAGAAGGATGATGCTCACCTTCATTTCTTAGCCGAGGGAGTCAGCCTTGTCTGAAGATATTTCTGTGGTCAAGTGGCCAACGTGATCATATGTTGAGGCGCTTGTTACCTTCCCAACGAAGTGGTACCTATTTATCTACTTGCATGCTTTCGAATTGCTAGGGTGGCAGGAGCTGGAGCAAGGGAACGGGAGCTCACCCCGTCGCGCGGTGCTTGGGTCTTAAACTGCCAACCTTCCAGTCAACAAGGCCAACCATCCTCTTCTTAACAACTCTTCTGTCACGATGTGAATATTGTCAGTTGAGAGTCTATGCAGGGTGATGCACCCCTATTCTAATATTATGGTACATCCCAATCCAAGCAGAACACGTGATATGATGTCTGCGCATGTCTACATTCCTAATCCACCATTAATCACTTCTGCCTTGTCTTCCGACCTGAGAGGTCGTGTTAATTAGCAAAGATGTAAGTTTATTCAGGATTTATTGTTTTATATTGTTTTGTACTGAAATAAATATTTTCTATTAGACATTTAATCTCGGTTTTATTTCTAAGTGTTTGGATTCCAAGTAAAAGATCCATATATCTCCTCTACGGGAATATTCTTCCCTTAACATCTTCCTACTCTTCCTCTTTTCCCAGGTCATTTCAGACGATCCGTTTTGGGTACCCACCACCGAGGAGGAGTATTTGCACTTTGGGGAGAAAGCCGATTCCGAGAACCAGACTCGCAAGTACATGAACGCTGTGAGGAAGCGGAAGGGATTGTACGTAGAAGACAAAATTGTGGAACACGCTGAGAAGCAGAGGACTCTCAGCAGAAACAAATAACTTCCTCGGCTTTCACTTTTCCCCCCCTTAAAAACAGATTATCTTCTGTTCCAGAGGTTCAGCAAAGTCACCTTGGAGGTGCTGAGCTCCATGGCTCCCCTTACCCTCGGTTGTCTGTGGCTCGAGTTTGAATAAACCGAAGCTTTCTATTTTCCTTCTGGTGGACTTCCAAATTTTCTGCCTTCTGGAAACACTTTTCACGTCAACTCAGTCAGCCGAGGAATGTCTGCAGATCTGCCACAGAATCCCCACATAAGCCTGGGGTGGCAGGCCTGCCCTCTTTTGTCAGATTAAATCAGGTCAAAACCGGTAACGGATGGAAAAAGTACCCTAGATTCAACAGCAGCGTTTTTAGAAATACGATTGCAACTAAAGTGGTTTTATTTTTATTTTTTTAAGGCGGTTGTTAGTCAGTGATATCTGAACATTCACTTTTGGGATGCCTCTCCTAACATGAGGCCTGCACTATTTGTGCAGTCTAAAAACAAAATACGTTTTTGACGAGAATGATTTCGTTGCACGTACAGATGTATTTATTTAAGAGAATAACAGAGTGGGAACGGGGCCTTGGTGGTCTTCTAGGCTAACTCCCACTCAAGCAGGAAACCCTGTACCATTCTGGACAAATGGCTGTCGATTCTCTACTTTAAAACCTCCAGTGATGAGCAACCAGGGGTGAAATCCAGCAGGTTCTGACAGGTTCTGGAGAACCGGTAGCGGAAATTTTGAGTAGTTCGGAGAACCAGTAGCGGAAATTTTGAGTAGTTTGGAGAACCAGCAAATACCACCTCTGGCTGGCCCCAGAGTGGGGAGGGAATGGAGATTTTGCAGTATCCTTCCCCCAGGAGTGGGGTAGGAATGGAGATTTTGCAGTATCCTTCCCCCCAGGAGTGGGATGGGAATGGAGATTTTGCAGTATCCTTCCCCTGCCATGCCCACCAAGCCACGCCCACCAAGCCACGCCTTGCCCACCAAGCCATGCCCACAGAACCGGTTGCAAAAAAAATTGGATTTCACCACTGTGGAGCACCCACAACTTCTGAAGTCAAGCCATTCCTCTGATTGATTGTTCTCACTGTCAGGAAATTTCTCCTCGTTCTAGATTGGTTCTCTTCTTGAGTAGTGTCAATCCATTGCCGTCAGGTATTGTGGAGAATAAGTTGACCCCCTCTTCTTTGTGACAGCCCCTTAGATATTGAAACACTGCTTTATGGTTGGTTGGTTGGTTTATTTATGCTTTATAGAGATATTTTTATCCCATCCTTCTGCTTCGGATGCCACTCACCCCAGCTAGTTGATTTCAAACAGCATAAAATTTAACAGCTTTTAAAAGAAGAACAAAATAACATTAATATATATATATATATATATATATATATATATAGAGAGAGAGAGAGAGAGAGAGAGAGAGAGAGAGAGAGAGAGAGAGAGAGAGAGAGAGAGAGAGAGAGAGAGAGAGAGAGAGAGAAAGTTTCAACAGGAATGAAAACAGAGAGGGAGCAGATAAATATATTCAAGGATAACGTACGTTCCCATCATTACTCAATTAGATAACATCATCGCTGTACATGAAACGTCTGCAAGAAAACAGCCAAGCTCAGAGAGCACCAAAGATCCTTCATTTGAACCCGGAGCTGCAAATAGAGTTAAAGCCCCAACACATTTGGAAGGCACTAGTTTGAGAATGATTTCCTTCCTCTCGAAGAGACGGCTTGTGCTAATTGTGCGATTGCCACCATGTTCTTAAAGTGACACCAAGTGACGTCAAAACACTGTTAAGTTGATTCTCTTAGAAATGCAGATCCAGCTGTCTTGGCTGGATTCTCATTTAAGGAAGTGGCTCAGTTTTTCAAAGTGTCCCAGCCTAGGAAGGATTTCTCAGATAGTCAGGTTTTTGTAATGACTATTCCCATATAGGGACGCGGTGGCTCAGTGGCTAAGACGCTGAGCTTGTCGATCAGAAAGGTCGGCAGTTCGGCAGTTCGAATCCCTAGCGCCGCGTAATGGGGTAAGCTCCCGTTACTTGCCCCAGCTTCTGCCAACCTAGCAGTTCGAAAGCACGTAAAAAATGCAAGTAGAAAAATAGGGACCACCTTTGGTGGGAAGGTAACAGCGTTCCGTGTGTCTTTGGCATTTAGTCATGCCGGCCACATGACCACGGGAGACCTCTTCGGACAGCGCTGGCTCTTTGGCTTTGAAACGGAGATGAGCACCGCCCCCTAGAGTCGGGAACGACTAGTACATATACGTGCGAGGGGAACCTTTATCTTTATTCCCATATAACAAACTCATCCTTGAATCAACCCAGCTTCTTCTGCTTTCTATTTTTAAAAGTACTTTTCATTAGTCGAATACAACACCTTCTATGCATGTGGCATTTCTCAAGGAGCAGATTTGACAGGTGCATCTCCCTAGGGGCTTCCAAGCTAAAACGGGCACAAGAAAAATAACAGTAGAAAAGGTAGGAGGGAGGGTGGAAATTGAGACGAAGGTACAGCTCTTTCAGTTACCTGTATTTTGATTTAGTTGCTCCTCGATCAGCGCCCACAGAGAGGAACTGCTCCGTTTTCTACTGTATTTTTGCCAAAGAACATCTATAATGAACCTTGTCCTTGATTAACCCTTCCTTAGATGCAGATTGAATTCCTGGGACCAGGTTTACATTACAAAGAATTTGGAGTATTGAATATTCTTTCCTTTTTACAGATTTACATCTTGGCATCCAGGGATCAGCCTTTGTATTTTAAGGCATAGAACCTGCAACATGACAACTCGAAACTTAAATTTAAATGAAAACTTAGTGGAAATTGGTATTCTCAGGAAACCTGAGTGTAGGGCCAAAACCCCTTTCAGTTCTCTTTCTGCAGAATCATAGCATGTACTGTATATGTGTCAGTGCAGGTAGTCCTTGACTTACAACCATTCATTTAGTGACTGTTCGAAGTTACAACGGCACTGGAAAAAGTGACTTATGTCCGTTTTTCACACTGATGGCCGTTGTACCATCCCCATGGTCACGTGATCAAAATTCGGATGTTTGGCAACTGGCATGTCTTTTTATGTTGGCTGCAGTTTCCTGAGGTCACGTGATCCCCTTTTGGGAATCTTCTGACAAGCAAAGTCAATGCTTAACAATTGTTAAGTGCTACTAACTTAACAATTGCAGTGATTCACTTAACAACCGTGGCAAGAAAAATCATAAAATGGGGCAAAATTCACTTAATTGTCTTGCTTAGCAACAGAAATTTGGGGCTCAATTGTAGTCATAAGTCAAGGACTACCTATAGTTAATCAGCTAATTCATTGGGGGTCCAAAGTTTGCTGGAAATGTTTGGCTGGCTCTTCAAATGGCTAACAAAGGGGCATCAGTAAGTTGATGGTCAGTTCCTTTAGACAGTGCCCAGAGCCTGGATACACAACAGATCTGAGTGGACACGGTTCGCAAAAGGACAATAGTTATGAAAAAGTTAGGGGGCACAAAATCATACTTGAACTACCATATTTTCCGGAGTATAAGACGCACCTTTTCACCCCCTAAAAGAGGCTGAAAATTTGGGTGCGTCTTATACTCTGAATGTAGCTTTTTTTTAAGCTTTTTTCCCCAGCCCTAACGAGGTGCTAACGATCTTCCTGGCTTGCAGGATTTTTTCATTCTACTCCCTCCGAAGAAGTTTTTTTCCAGCCCTAAGTCTTTGCAGGCTTGTTTTCATTGCTACTCCCTCCGAATAAGGTTTTTTTAAGCTCTAACCAGGGGATAAAATAATGTGCTGAAGCTGACCAGACTAAGGACGCTAACCAGATGAATACCTGGTAGGGAGATTTTTTTCCCCTATTTTCCTTCCCAAAAACTAAGGTGCATCTTATACTCCGGTGCATCTTATACTCTGAAAAATACAGTAATCTCTCTCCAAACCAACCTTCCAGCCTGCCAGCATTGTTGCTAGTCAACTTTAAAAGTGGGAGGAGTCAAGGTTTTGGTCATCTTCCAGCCACTTCCATTTTCAAATTGCTTTTTGATGATGTGGTTGCCGATCAGGAAGAGGCAGGATTGGGGTATAATAGTCCCTAGGTGTCAGGCACAAGCACCCAGAGCCGCTCATACAATATATCACAGAAGTGAGTACACCCCCTCACATTTTGTAAATATTTAAATATATCTTTTCATGTGACAACACTGAAGAAATGACACTTGGCTACAATGTAAAGTAGTGAGTATACAGCTTGTATAACAGTGTAAATGTGCTGTCCCCTCAAAATAATGCAATACACAGCCATTAATGTCTAAACTGGTGGCAGTTGTACCACTAACGAGTCACATGACACCCGGGAGGGAAAACGGCTACTTGGGCCCCATTTGGACATTATCACTTAGGGGTGTGCTCACTTTTGTTGCACCAGTTTAGACATTAATGGCTGTGTGTTGCGTTATTTTGAGGGGACAGCACATTTACCTGTTATACAAGTTGTATACTCACTACTTTACATAGTAGCCAAGTGTCATTTCTTCAGTGTTGTCACGTGAATACTTAAATATTTACAAAATGTGAGGGGATGTACTCACTTCTGTGATATACTGTAATTCGCTAAAGTCAGCAACTTTATTGGTTACTGCCTATGTTACAAGAATCTCACCAGACTGCTTGCCATCCCCTGGGAACAAACAACCAGAGAAGGCTTCGTGGATCTTGGAAGAGGTCAAACGTATAACACTGGCAGCTGCACAATGATTCCAAGCTAGTTCCCCGCTTGACTCCTCCTTCCAGTCTAGTTGGCTATTTCCCAACATCAAGAGTTTTTAAGAGATCAAATTCACGGGAAAAGATATTTGTTGGAAGGTAAGAGAGGTATAAAAAAAACTCCAGATGACTGCTTGATTGAATCCTGCCCCAATTGTTGAGTACATAAAAAGAGATTGGGGCATCTATTGCAGTCACTATTTTTATTTTAGTTTTTAGTTCATTTTCCTTTAAGCAACCCGGGAGAGAGAGGATCGTGTCTATCCAAAATCAGCATTTTTAATTTGATTTTATTTTTTTCTCCTCCTCCCTTATAAAACTGACTACATTTATGAAATTGTTCAGGTAAGCCCGAAGAAAACCAGACTAGAGGAACTGTGAAAAGTTTTAATGGCAAAACATTATCACCGTTATCTGACCCCCGAACTGCTGCCTTTATTTGCTCAATTTAACGCTTGATTAAAATGTTCGCCAGCATTTGAAGAAGAAGAAGAAGAAAGAAAGAAAATGGCATCTGTGTGCTTTTCACCCCTTTCTTTTCAAAATAGGAGCCACACGGCAGGATTTTAAATTGTCGTGAGCTTTTAAAGAGTTCCAGAGCTCCCATTTGCTGGGCAGCCAATTTGACGGCCGAGTTGATATTGTAATAAACTGGAAATGGGGGAAAAATTGCCCATGGAAACTGGATTACTCCAAAGGATCAGCTCAATTCTCTCATTTACTTACTGGACAATATATCCTCTTCATAAATCTGTGAGACTCTGCCTCACTAAAATACGCAGATTTTCATTAATATCATATATTATGGACCCTACATGAGAAGCCTTTGTTAACTGCAGGGGTGTCAAACTCAAGGCCTGGGGGCTGGATCCGCTGCCCTGGAAACCGCCTCTGCCGCGGGCGGCCCTCCTGAGCTCTACTTTTGCTGGCAGAGGTTGCAGGAAGCTGTCGCAGCCGAAAACGGAGCTCGGGAGCCCGTTTTCCCTGGCAGAGTACTTGGGCCGCCACAGGCACCCTGACACGAGTGAGATCGAGCTGGCCACGCCCCCTGGCCCCTGAGCTGGTCAAACACAACCCTGATGCAGCCCTCAATGAAATCGAGTTTGACACCCCTGGTTTACTGTGTAACTCAGGCCTGATTTCATTAAAAGCAGGTGTGGCGGTAAATGCATTTCTGGACCCTTCTGGATGGTTGCAGATTTTGGGTCTGACTCGGGTGAAATCCAGCAGGTTCTGACAGGTTCTGGAGAACCGGTAGCGGAAATTTTGAGTAGTTCAGAGAACCGGCAAATACCACCTCTCCGGCAAATACCACCTCTGGCTGGCCCCAGAGTGGGGAGGGAATGGAGATTTTGCAATATCCTTCCTCCAGGAGTGGGGAGAGAATGGGGATTTTGCAATATCCTTTCCCAGCCACGCCCACCAAGCCACAGAACCGGTAGTAAAAAAAATTGGATTTCATCACTGGTCTGGCTAGTCTAAAGAAAAGAATTAGGGGTAACATGATAGCAGTATTTCAGTATTAGAGGGGCTGCCACAAAGAAGAGGGGATCAAATTATTCTCCAAAGCACCGGAGGGCAGGACAAGAAATAATGGTTGGAAACTGATCAAAGAGAGAAGCAACCTGGAATTAAGGAGAAACTTCCTAACACTAAGAACAATTAACCGGTGGAACACAGGGGTGAAATCCAGCAGGTTCTGACAGGTTCTGGAGAACCGGTAGTGGAAATTTTGAGTAGTTTGGAGAACCGGCAAATACCACCTCTGGCTGGCCCCAGAGTGGGGTGGGAATGGGGATTTTGCAGTATCCTTCCCCTGGAGTGAGGAGGAAATGGGGATTTTGCAGTATCCTTCCCCTGCCATGCCCACCAAGCCACACCACGCCCACCAAGGCACGCCCACAGAACCAGTAGTAAAAAAATTTGGATTTCACCACTAATGGAACAGCTTGCCTTCAGAAATCGTGGGCGCTCCATCAATGAAGGTTTTTAAAAAGATACTGGACAGTCACTTGTCTGAGATTGTATAGGTTCTCCTGCTTGTGCAGGGGGCTGGACTAGAAGACCTCCAAGGTCCCTTCCAGCTCTATTCTATTCTATCCCTCCCATTTGTAGGTCAGGATTAGCAGAATTGAATGTACAGGAATATCACCGACAGGTAGTCCTCGACTTGCAACCACAATTGAAACCCCAAATTTCCGTTGCTAAGCAAGATTGAAGTGAGTTTTCTCCCATTCTACGACCTTAATCGCCACGGTTGTTTAAGCGAATCGCTGCAGTTGCTAAGTTACTAACACGGTTGTTAAGTGAAACTGGCTTCCCCATTGACTTTGCTTGTCAGAAGGTCGCCAATGGGGATCACGGGACACCACAACCGTCATAAACATGGGCCTAGCGTCCGAATTTTGATCACGTGACCACAGGGATGCTGCAACAGTCGTTAAGTGTGAAAGCAGTTGTATGTCGCTTTTTTCCAGTGTAATTTTGAACAGTCACTAAATGAACGGTTGTAAGTCGAGGACAGCCTGCAGTACAGGAGAAAAAGGCCATGCAATGCTTCAGATGGGACTTGATTCAATTGAAAAAACTTCAGCCTCTTGCAGAGGAAAAGGATGGAGCTGCCTTAAGGATTTGCAAGCAGGTGCTTGCTTTATATTCTCCGAAACATCTTGAAGAAATCAAATCTGCACAGCCTCTTTAGATACTGCTAAAAATGTTGATGGCTACACTAAATATGGTGCTTCCATCCTCTGCAAGCTGCAAAACTTAAATTTCCCTTTAAATTAATTGGGAAATTATTTTTTAACGTTTAAATATTTTTAAATAGATACGGAACAATTCACGTTAGGGTAACGGCTGAAGAAAGGTTTCTGGCCCTAAGCATTAGAAACCCACCCACCTGCGCCCGAGGTTGCGCAGTGCTTAAATGCAGCACTGCAGGCTGCTAGTTCAGCAGTTCAGCTGTTCAAATCTCACTGGCTCAAGGTTGACTCAGCCTTCCATCCTTCTGAGGTCGGTAAAATGAGGACCCAGATTGTTGGGGGCAAGATGCTGAACTCTGTAAACCGCTTAGAGAGGGCTGTAAAGCACTATGAAGCGGTATATAAGTCTAA
The DNA here is from genome assembly GCA_023053685.1 of Diadophis punctatus similis. Taxonomy (NCBI): domain Eukaryota; kingdom Metazoa; phylum Chordata; class Lepidosauria; order Squamata; family Dipsadidae; genus Diadophis; species Diadophis punctatus. The sequence continues at coordinate 12,146,630 of JALIGW010000012.1, read as the reverse complement.
GTGCTATTGCTATTGCTATTCTTTACTCTTGGGTGCGTATAACGTTCCAGATTTTTAAAAACCAAATCAATGGAATGTTAATGGATTTGTTTTTATTGATAATGGCTGGAGCTGAAGCACCTAAAATCATTGGGAGTATTACTTTTGGCTTTTTCCTTTCCTTTTTTTCCCCCTTTCCTTTTTTTAAAAAAACAGTCTTGTATCCTGCTAGCTTCAAACACTCTTCTCCATCATTTGACATGTTCTTTGTCTGACTCAGAAGGTGACTCACCCTGCTGCCCTTGATAAGCAAAGCTTAACTGGAGTCCAAATTCCTCCTAAAATACATAGCACAAACTTCTGTGACGGGAGCTAAGCTTTTCAAGGCTAAATTTCCTTCTTTCTCACTCTTCAGTTGTGAACAGTTAACCCCCATTCCATGCACTTTTAAGGTACTAGAGTTATATCCCGTTTGTTTATCATCATTTAAAAAAAATATTTACTCAATTTATGTGGTGTCTCCATAAAACGTTTACCTGAAAGACCTCTTTCTTACTTAAAAACAATAATGGGCAAACCACACAGATTGTCTATGGAGACTCTCAGTCATCCAGGTCATGGTTGTCCCAAAGGTGCTTTTTCAAAAAGCCACTGGACTTTCTCGGTTTTTCCTTGAAGACGTTTCGCTTCTCATCCGAGAAGCTTCTTCAGTTCTTCACTTCAGCTTCTTCAGAACTTGGATGTTCTTCTTCTTGGATGAGAAAAACCGAGAAAGTCCAGTGGCTTTTTGATAAAGCACCTTTGGGACAATAGCAATAGCACTTAGCACTTAGACTTATATACCGCTTCATAGCGCTTTACAGCCCTCTCTAAGCGGTTTACAGAGTTCAGCATTTTGCCCCTAACAATCTGGGTCCTCATTTTACCGACCTCAGAAGGATGGAAGGCTGAGTCAACCTTGAGCCTGGTGAGATTTGAATAGCTGAACTGCAGCTAGCAGTCAGCTGAAGTAGCCTGCAGTGCTGCACTCTAACCACTGCGCCACCTTGGAACTGGAATATGGAAATCTATATATTTGAAAAATTCTCTCCTATATTTGGGGGGGGGCGTTGCTTTACTTTGATTTGCATCCTCTTGGTGAAGCCCCTAAGGCAGTGATGGCGAATCTTTTTTGGCTCGGGTGCCAAAAGGGTACATGCACGCTAGCACGCACGCACGTGCTCACACCCATAATGCAATGCCCTCCCTCCCCACGCATGCGCACAACCCCCCCACGTTGCCCCCCCCATGCTCATGCACACAGGCCTCACTATATGAGATGATATATTGATGGAATACTGCATACTTCAGGCAGAGAGCAATACTTATCCAGAAATCCTACTGCTGCAATGCGCTCTACATGGGGCTACCCTTGAAGAGTATTCGGAGACTTCAGTTGGTACAAAATGCGGCTGCATGTGCTGTGGTGGGTATGGCAAGATACACCCATGTTACACCTATACTCCACCAGCTCCATTGGCTGCCCATCGGTCTCCGGGTACAATTCAAGGTGTTGATCATCATCTTTAAAGCCCTTCATGGCTTAGGACCAGGTTACCTGCGGGACTGCATTCTGCCTCACACTTCCCTTCGACCGGTTAGGGCCCACAGAGTGGGCCTCCTCCAGGTCCCGTCAGCTAAACAATGCCGGCTGGCAGGCCCTAGGGGGAGGCCTTCTCTGTGGGGGGCCCCGTGCTCTGGAACCAACTTCCCCCAGAGACACGAACCATCCCCACCCTGCTGGCCTTCCGAAAAGCCGTCAAGACATGGCTCTTCCTGCAGGCAGGGGTTTGAGACTATTTCCATCTGAGCTCTCCCCGGTATGTCTGGTGGTGAATATTTTTAACTTTTTAATTTTTTAATTCTGTTTTAATTGTTGTTTATTATCTAGTGTTCTTGCATAATGCTGTACGCCGCCCTGAGTCCCTCGGGAGTAGGGCGGCATAGAAGAACCATAATAAATAAATAAATAAATAAATTATAAAGAAGTGTCCTTGAGGGCAGGCAATCCTTCTCTGAGATATTCCAAATGCTTTCGTTGTAACAGGAAATATTCATCCAGTCCTAAGAGAGTGAAACGACATTTACCTTCCCAGTGCTTAGGAAATGGATTGGAATCTTTTATTTTTCCAAGTTAATTATTTATTATAAGACACAAGTAATGCATTATGCAGTAGCATATTAGCTGGGTGCCAATGGTATCTGTACAATCCAAACTTTAGATAACCTAAACCTTAAAGGCATTCAGAAAAACAAACGTCTGTATCAATGTTAACTGTATTTTTAACGATGTCATAACAAACATCAAATTGCCTAGACGCTAAGCGTGGCCTTGATAACAATCGCACAATTGCGAAGGGCTTGAAATTATTTTGTAATGTAACGTAAGAAAGGTTTCTATCTTCACCTCAATTCTAAGGTCTGGCCTCTATTGTTCTTTACCGTTGTTTTTACAATGTAAAAAAGAACAAAAGGAAAAGGGAAAAAAGAATGGGAAAAATAAAAGAGAAGTGTAGATGGATATTTGGTTTCTAACTTTCCCCTTCTTTATGCAGTACTCTGACCTGCATGCAGCAATTTTAAAGATTACTGTGTTTGTATTTGCCTCGCTGTGTGATTTCCTTTATATGGAGGCTATTTGTGCTAAGAAATGGATTGGGATTTTGAAGTTCTACCAAAATTTTGGGACTGGAATCCTGAACCTTCTCTCCAGATTGTTCCCACTCTTACTCTCTCAAACAGCCTTTCTGATATTTGCCCATTCTTTCTGAGTAGTGTGCTTTTCCTGCCTTTTAGAATGAATTTTAAAAAAAAAACGTTTGTAAGGACTGAAAGGAAGGAAGATACGCCAGGCTGCGGGTTTCAGCCAAACATGATGTCATCCGTCTCGCTATTCCTTTGCTAAATTGCCGTCTGCAGCCTCTCCTGCTTATGGAAATAAAATAAGGATTTTTAATGAAGGCGGGGCCAGGGTCCAATACTTTAATTGCCTATCAAACCTTGTGGGAAAAGTGCTTCGTTCTTTCTCCCCCCCCCCTTCTCTCTTTAAAGATTTTCACGTGAAGACAACATGGTTGCAGGAAGTAATCTTGACATCTGGATTTGCTCTAATGGGTCCCAAGGTAATTGCTTGCTGGCATTTCCTGGTCAAGAAGCGCTTGGCACGGTTCCTGCATAAGGAAAAATTCTTCTCCAGAGTGAAATTAGTCTTCACGTGAGCTTCCACTCAACTGGCTTCTCGTTGAGGGTAAGAAACAAACTCTACACAGGAGAACGAACGCAGGAGGTATTTGAAAATGAAGTCTTGGTTACATGATGCAATCTTTCCCGTCCCTTTCCCCAAGGACTTTAAAACTACAGTCTTCATGGCAATCTTTTAGCCAGATGTCTGGCAATACAGATAGTCCTTGACTTAATGACCACAATTGTTAAGGGGTGTGCAGAGCAACACTTGAGTTGTCAAGGACATGCACATAGAAACGTGGTATTGCAGTAGACATCCAGTAAATATGAGTAATTATCCAGTCATACACACAGATACGTTAAAGTGCATATAGTGTTTGCTTTTAGAAATAGCACAGTCCAAATAAACAGTCCAGGTCATACACATTCAAATCAGTCAATATCTAGAAGTACAATAATCTTCTTACCAGCCTGTCTTTGTCTTACACATCAAACAAAGATATTACAGCTTACAAACACATCAAAATATCAGAGAGTAACAGAGCATAACACAGAGCTCACTATCTCAGTCAAAGAGTCAATAACGAATAAATCAGCAGAGAGAGAGAACCATGATCTCTAGCTCCCTCTTATGGCAAATTGCAACACTACAGCCAATCAGAATATAGCAAACATTTTTAAAGCTGTATTACTTAAATATATACAAATATATATTGATGGCTTATTTATATATTGCCAACCCAACCGTTTGGACAGAGTCCTAACAACAATACAGCACAAAATTTCTGCTGCTAAGCGAGACATTGGTTGAGTGAGCTTTGCCCCATTTTACGACCTTTCGTGCCGCAGTTGTTAAGGGAATCACTGCAGTTGTTAAGTTAGTCACAGAGTGGTTAAGTGATTCTGGCTTCCCCATTGACTTGGCTTGTCAGAAGGTCACAAAACATGATCACATGACCCCGGAACATTGCAACCATCGTAAATATGAGTCGGTTGTCAAGCATCTGGATTTTGATTAGGTGACCATGGGAGATGCTGCAATGGTTATAAGTGTGGGAAACGGTCATAAAACAGTCCCCTTTTTCAGTGCCTTTGCAACTTTGAACAGTTACTAAATGAACAGTTGTAAATTGGGGATTACCTGTATTATGATAGCATTAGCACTTAGACTTATATACTGCTTCATAGTGCTTTACATAGCAATAGCAATAGCAGGTAGACTTATATACCGCTTCAGAGGTTTTTACAGCCCTCTCTAAGCGGTTTACAGAGCCAGCATCTTGTCCCCAACAATCTGGGTCCACATTTTATTGACCTTGGAAGCAGTGGTGAAATCCAATTTTTTTTACTACCGGTTCTGCGGGGGTGGCTTGGTGGGCGTGGTGTGGCTTGGTGGGCGTGGCAGGGGAAAGATATTGCAAAATCTCCATTCCCCCCCCAACTCCAGGGGAAGGACACTGCAAAATCCCCATTCCCTCCCCACTCCTGGGGGGAGGATATTGCAAAATCTCCATTCCCACCCCACTCTGGGGCCAGCCAGAGGTAGTATTTGCCAGTTATCCGAACTACTCAAAATTTCCGCTACCGGTTCTCTGAACTACTCAAAATTTCTGCTACCGGTTCTCCAGAACCTGTCAGAACATGCTGGATTTCACCCCTTCTTGGAAGGATGGAAAGCTGAATCAACCTTGAGCCAATCAGGATCGAACTGCTGGCAGTTGATAGAGTTAGCCTGCAATACTGCATTCTAACCACTGCGCCCCCACGGCTCAAGAGTCCCTTGGGAGTTGGGCGTCCTATAAGATTGAACAATAAATAAATAAATAAATGACTGATAGGATTAGTGTTCACAGGAATGGTATAATTTTCTGACAGCTTTCCTTGGTCTGGTTCTCTCTAGCTCAGCTGGATGTGGGCTTCTGTCATGCCAAGACAGCAGAGTCCTTAACTGCATTGCCTTGGGGATGATGGGTGTAGCAGTCCAAAACATCTGAAGGGAACCAGCATAGGGAAGGCAATTTAATTCAGGAGAAAAGTCTGTTCCTTGTGTGGCTCGGATACCAACATTCCCCCTGCAGTAAGGAGAACCTCTTCTGAAAGTGAACACATCGCTCGAATCTTACTATCAAATATTCATGTGGGAAAGCACTCCGCTCGCACCCTGAACTAATAAATCATAATGATCATTTGCAATTTTGACTCGCTGAGTTGCCTACACTTAGGCACTCTGGTCAGGCAAATAATATTGAACCACATAAAGTAAAATGTTTGGGGCCGCCTTTGACATTAAAATAAATCCACAGTATCCCTTTGAATGCAGTGTGTGTAATTCTGCTAATGCTGATTCGAGCATCTGTCTTAAAGAGTGAAACTGCCTCCAAAGACCTTGGGCCTAATTACCGTATTTTTCGGAGTATAAGACGCACCGAAGTATAAGACACACCTTAGTTTTGGGGGAGGAAAATAGGGGGGGAAATCTGCCTACCAGGTATTCATCTGGCTAGCGTCCTTAGTCTGGTCAGCTTCAGCACATTATTTTATCCCCTGGTTAGGACTTAAAAAAACCTTCTTCGGAGAGAGTAACAATGAAAGAGCCTGCAAGCCAGTAAGAGCTGGGAAGATCATTAGCACCTGGTTAGGGCTAGGAAAAAACTTTTTTGGAGCAAGTAGAGCAATGAAAAAAACCCTGCAAAGACTTATGGCTGGAAAAACATTCTTCGGAGAGAGTAACAATGAAAAAGCCTGCAAGGTAAGAGCTGGGAAGATAGTTAGCACCTAGTTAGGGCTGGAAAAAAAGCTCCGGAAAAGCTACATTCAGAGTATAAGACGCACCCAAATTTTCAGCCACTTTTAGGGAGGAAAAAGGTGCGTCTTATACTCCAAAAAATACGGTAGTTGGTCTTTCATTATTATTATTTTTTTCTGTAACCAGCAGCAGGTCAACTCTAGCCTTCTGCACATACATTGCTTTTACAAATCCACGAGCTGCCATTTTTTTCATGTATGTATGAAAAATACATTCCAACCATTAGGCAGAGCAATCCTATCAAACCCACAGAGGGAGAACCTATCGCCCATGAACTGCACCTCTAAAAGTGAAATGGCAGAGGAGCTGGTGGTGGTTTTATTTTTTAATGGTAGTTGAGGACAATTTTCTGAGAATAAAGGTCCTTCTTTCAGTAGAGAAAACGAGCTCAACAAGATCCTTTGGCCCTCTAGAACTCCATCCTTGGAATATACCTTTGATACTGCAATTAAATCAATTGATGGGGTGTATGGGGTGCTCAGGGAGGGGTAGCACCTCTGGTGTAGGGGCATGTCGTGTCCTTTTACGGCAGCTCATTTTAGGGCAGCTTTTAGGGCAGCTCGTTCACCTTTGGTCCCCACCTGTCACTCAGCTCTCACCTGTGGCTCCTAGCAGCTGTAGCATGCGCAGCGGCCACACCCCGGGCAACAGCTTCGACAGGCTGGCCAAACCAGGTTGAGAGTACCCGTTGGGTCATCGACCTTCGGTGAGATTGGGATTTGTCTATCCCGAGCATGTGAAGTCAGATTCTGGCGGACTGAGCGGATGAAATCTACTAGAATAGGACAACAGTATGCTAAGAGCATGGCAAGACACGAAAGACGGCCTGGTTAACCACTGCGCCCAGCCCATCTCCAACTGTCTTGACTCTTGTCCTGCTATTTGGAGCAAGATGGAATCTGGGAAGAGAGAGTGAGGCTGACTATGCGCACCTATCCCTCACTTTAATTCCATTCACGTGCAAGACTTGACATCCCCCCAATTGATAGATGTCAAGGTCCTCTTCGAATACGATGGACAAGCATCATCAATCATCATCAAATCAATTGATCCTCTGATTTAAAAAAATATCATGTCCAAAGAATATCTGGATTATGTTCACTCTCTTGAAGGACTTAGAATAGAATAACAGAGTTGGAAGGTCTTCTAGTCCAACCCTGTGCTTAGGCAGGAAACCCTACACCACTTCAAACAAATGGTTATCTAATCTCTTCTTAAAAACTTCCAGTGCTGGAGCATTTACAATTTCTGGAGGCAAGTTGTTCCACTGATTACGATAATTGTTCTCACTGTCAGGAAATTTCTCCTTAGTTCTAAGTTGCTTCTCTCCTTGTTTAGTTTCCACCCATTGCTTCTTGTCCTGCCCTCAGGTGCTTTGGAGAATAGCTTGACTCCCTCTTCTTTGTGGCAGCCCCTGAGATATTGGAGCACTGCTATCATGTCTCCCCTAGTCCTCCTTTTCATCAAACTAGACATACCCAGTTCCAGCAACTGTTTGTTATATGTTTTATCCTCAAGTCCCCTAATCATCTTTGTTGCTCTTCTCTGCATGCTTTCTAGAATTATTTGAGATGTCTTCATTGTTGGAAATTTGCTAGGCGGCCACCAGAATCATCAATGGCTTTGGATGTGGCCAGATGTTTTAAGGAATTCATATGGAAAAGCATCTGTTCAGCTCCCAAAAAGTTTCTTTAAGAGGGGATAAGAGGAAAAGAACTTCCCTTTTCACTAAAAAAACCCTCTGCTTCTGTTCCTTCCTTCCTTCCTTCCTTCCTTCCTTCCTTCCTTCCTTCCTTCCTTCCTTCCTTCCTTCCTTCCTTCCTTCCTTCCCTCACAAAACATACAGACTCGTTTCCCCCTCCAAACATCTCCCAGAATTGCACTTTTCCTGTATTTTGATTGGTGGTAAATCATTCCAGAGGGTCAAGTTTGGTGAGAGAAGTAGGCTTAAAAATGGAAGAAATAAATAAATCCAAACCTCCTGGAAAAGTGTAGTTTGCAGAAGCCAATTTGTTTAACTTTGGTTTTTACACTGCTATTATTTGGTAATTGCCTCTCTCTCTCTCTCTCTCTCTCTCTCTCTCTCTCTCTCTCTCTCTCTCTCTCTCTCTCTCTCTCTCTCTCTCTCCCTCCCTCCCTCCCTCCCTCCCTCCCTCTCCCTCTCCCCCTCCCCCTCCCCTCCCTCCCTCCCTCTCTCTCTCCCTCTCTCCCTCTCTCCCCCTCTCTCTCCCCTTGCTAGATAGCGGAGAAAACAGTGCCTTGAGCCTCTGGAAAAGTTTTTAAAAAGATCAAAAATTTACTGAGTTCTTTAAGGTGTTTGCACTAAGGAGAAGTTTTGTCCCTTAATCAAGGTTTTGCGTTTTAGATTATTCTAATTCCACGTTTCCTGCCCTGCCCTGCCCATCCTTGGAAAGATAAATATATGACATGATCTCATCCTATTGTCACAGTAATGTGTCTTTGGGGATTTCAACCTTGTTCAACATTAAAGATGACATCATCTTTCTACAGCTTGTAAATTGAAGGCGAGTCTCCTGCCTTTGTCTGCAAAAACCTGTGCTAGCACACTAGCAACTCCTCTGCTTGCCAAATCAACTTTGATAGCAAAGTGCCCATTTAATTCTTCCCTTTTAAGTTTAATGTTTGAAGGCAAAGGGAGGAGGTGAGGCTGTTGACTCTGCTAGATTGGGGTTTTGTTAATGAATTGTCTCCTGTAGGCGAGTTATTTGCTTTGGGAGTTCAACTTGGCCTGGTTTACGAGATGGGATAATTAGCTTCCTTTCTCCTGGTAGGTACATATTCATGGTCGTTGTAGATGAGCCTTGTAGAAGAGACCAACCTTCTTTCAACCATACCTTTGGGAGACCTCAATTGGGGAAAGATCTGCAGGTGTAAAATTAAACCTAGAAGGAGACGGGCTTAATATTGTAAACAGATCTCTCACTGGCATGGGATCAGAGGTGGGTTCCTGCTGGTTCGGACCGGTTCTGTAGAACCGGTAGTGGGAATTTCCCCCCGCTCGCCGAACCGGCAGCGATGGCTAGCTGGACATGCCCCCGAACCGGCTCTCTCGGCGGCACTGTAGGCGCTGCCATCTTGTTTTTTGCTTCTGTGCACGCTGGGTTTTCAGCACTGTGCATGTGTGCATGGGCACACAAAGTGTGCGCATGCCCATGTGTGCAATGCGCGCGCACCCACACAGTGCAGGAGGAAGAGAACAGGCAGCGAGGTAAGTCAGAACCCACCCCGGGATGGGATGGGATGGGATGGGATGGGATGGGATGGAATGGAATAGAATAGAATAGAATAGAATAGAATAGAATAATATATGGAATAGAATAGAATAGAATAATATATGGAATAGAATAGAATAATATATGGAATGGAATGGAATGGAATGGAATGGAATGGAATAGAATAGAATAGAATAGAATAGAATAGAATAGAATAGAATAGAATAGAATAGAATAGAATAATATATGGAATGGAATGGAATGGAATGGAATGGAATGGAATGGAATGGAATGGAATAGAATAGAATAGAATAGAATAGAATAGAATAGAATAGAATAGAATAGAATAGAATAGAATAGAATAGAATGGAATAGAATGGAATAGAATGGAATAGAATAGAATAATATATGGAATAGAATAGAATAATATATGGAATAGAATAGAATAGAATAATATATGGAATAGAATAGAATAGAATAGAATAGAATAGAATAGAATAGAATAGAATAGAATAATATATGGAATGGAATGGAATGGAATAGAATAGAATAGAATAGAATAGAATAGAATAGAATAGAATAGAATAATATATGGAATAGAATAGAATAGAATAGAATAGAATAGAATAGAATAGAATAGAATAATATATGGAATGGAATAGAATAGAATAGAATAGAATAGAATAGAATAGAATAGAATAGAATAGAATAGAATAGAATAGAATAGCAGAGTTGGAAGGGACTTTGGAGGTCTTCTAGTCCAACCCCCTGCTTAGGCAGGAAACCCTATGCCATTTCAGACAAATGGTTGTCCAATCTCTTTTTAAAAACTTCCAGTGTTAAAGCATTCACAAATTCTGGAGGCAAGCTGTTCCACTGATTAATTGTTCTAACTGTCAGGAAATTTCTCCTTAGTTCTAAGTTGCTTCTCTCCTTGATTAGTTTCCACCCATTGCTTCTTGTCCTGCCCTCAGGTGCTTTGGAGAATAGTTTGACTCCCTCTTCTTTGTGGCAACCCCTGAGATATTGGAACACTGCTATCATGTCTCTCCTGGTCCTTCTTTTCATTAAACTAAACATACCCAGTTCCTGCAACCGTTCTTCATATGTTGTAGCCTCCAGCCCCCTAATCATCTTTGTTTCTCTTCTCTGCTCTCTTTCTAAAATATCTCAATATCTACTTTTTTTTTTACATCATGGTGACCAAAACTGGATGCAGTATTCCATCCAGGTTTGGTCACCTCCATGTAAAAAAGATGTTGAGACTAGAAATTGATTGATTATTGATTGCATGCCATCAAGTCATTATTGACTCTTATCAATTATAGAGATAGGTTTTCTCCATAACGATCTATCCATTATCTGTTCTTTCGAGAAGCTGGGTCATCGTTTATTATATCGGAAGTAGGGGAATTTGAGCCTGGTTATTTGTGCCTTGAGTGAGAATTCAAAGATTGATTTCTTTGACGAACTTCCTCTCCATAATTGGGATAGCCTCACCAAGCAGGCCCTCGATAGAAGACTATAATGTGTTTAGTCACATTTGCAGAGAAAGGTGTAATGGTTAAGGCACCACGTTAGAAACCAGGAGACTGTAAGTTCTAGTCCCGCCTTGGGCACAAAGCTAGCTAGGTGACTTTGAGCCAATCGCTCTCTCAGCCCTAGGAAGAAGGCAATGGCAAACTACTTTTTGCCAAATGACTACTTCAACTTCAACCGCAACAATACACGAGCACACAATAGATACAAATTGAATGTAAACCGCTCCAAACTTGATTGCAAAAAATTCAACTTCAGCAACTGAGTAGTCAATACCTGGAATACATTACCTGACTTTGTAGTTTCTTCCTCAAACCCCCAAAACTTTAACCTTAGACTCTCTACCATTGACCTCACCCCATTCCTAAGAGGTCTGTAAGGGGCGTGCATAAGCACACAATCGTGCCTAACGTCCCTGTCCTAATGTCCCCATATATTCGTAACCATCTCATATACACATAACCATGCTTGTGCATCTTATGTATTCACAATCATGTTTATACTTTTTCTGTAATTTTATATACGCTTGACAAAATAAATAATAAAATAATAAAATACTTTAGAAATCTTGCCAAAAAAACTACAGGGATTTTTCCATGCTGTTGCCAGAAGTAAAAAAACTGACTTGAAGGTGTGTGTACACATACACACACACACACACACACACACACACACACACACACACACACACACACACACACACACAAAATTTCAGCTCATGTCAGTTTCATCTAGATCTTTTCATTGATCTCTTTTCTCTTTTTTTCGGCATCACTTTTTTTTTAATGAAACATTAATCGTCCAGGCATTTGAAATATATTTTACTCTCAAATCTTTTGAAACCATTGATTTTGATATGCATTTTGAGTCAAAAATATTATTCCAAAGCTTGAGAGTAGGCAAACATTTAATGATAATTGTATTTCAATTCTTGTATTTGTCTAAAAACTGCAAATTTGGCTTGTTGCCTTGAATGTGCAGATTAAACCTGACTGTGAGGGATCCCTGAAGTGAAAAATTGATTTCAGATTGATTGGCAGAGCTCTGGATGTTTCGCAGTAGATTGGTAAACAATTCTGACTTCTGATAGCTATCGCAATCAAAAACATGTTTTATCCACCCCAAATTATAATTACTGAATTTAAAAAAAAGTGCAGTAACTAGTATTTTAAAATTGAATTAATTTGTTTATTTTTGTAGCAAGGATGAAGGATTGATGTTGTTTGGTTCAAAATCAATTTCAAGGTTTAGCGTTTTTTAATTCAAAATTCATGCTTTTGCTGTTGGCTACAGTTGGGAAATCTTGCAATGCTAATAAAAACGCAAAGAGAATAACATCAGCTTCAAGTCTGGCCATTTCTTGTCTTAAGCTATATAGACAGTAAAAAGTAAAACCAGAATAAATCAGGAAACCAGGGTTAGTCAATTCGAGGCCATTGAAATAAATGCTGCAAATATTTATCTCAAATAGAATTGGAAAGGACTGGAAACAATCTAATCCAGCTCTCTGCAATGGTCAGGAAAACCATTAAACTATCCTTCTATCTTTCTTTAAACCTCCATAGGTGGTTTTTCTAAGATGCTGATTAGTTTATACCAGGGGTCAGCAACCTTAAACACTCAAAGAGCCACAAAGGTCTTAACCGGAAGCCCCCCTTCAATTCTGTAGCCGACCGGAAGTCCAGTTCCCTCACCATAGAGTCTCCTCCTAGCGCGGCATCCTTTTTCCTCTACCTGTCCTAACCAAAAGCCCTATCAATTGTGGAGCCGACTGGCAACAGGGAGCCGCAGTAGATGGATGAAAGAGCCACATGCGGCTCCAGAGCCGCGGGTTGCTGACCCCTGGTTTATACAGTCAAACCGTATCCTCCACTACACCTCCTTCAGATCATTCTTCGTCGTCCCGACTTCAACCTTGTCTTCTTAACGTCTCTTCTATCAGGTGTTTTGTCACCTTCCTCTTTTTTTTTTCAGAGAGGGTTTATTTATAGTTGTTCCTCTTTCTTTAGCAAGGTTAGTGGTTCAGGTAGAAATTAAAAGCAGTAACATCTTTGGTGAACGAGAGAATGCGTTGCCCAAATTCTCCCGCCTGCGCACAAGGGTTGATATTGCAGTTTGTCAAATGCTTTCTGAGTAAAACATCCGAAGTTCAAATTTCTGATATCTCTGATTAAAGCAGAGATGAGGAACCTGGATCATCCCGATGTTGTTAGAATACACCCCATCATCCCTTACTGTTGGTCTCCTATCATCGAAAATCCCTGCTTAACATTCAGAAGGACTAGAGGCAGGGGTGAAATTCAGCAGGTTCTGACAGGTTCTGGAGAACCGGTAGCAGAAATTTTGAGTTGTTTGGAGAACCGGCAGACACCACCTCCGGCTGGCCCCAGAGTGGGGTGGGAATGGAAATTTTGCAGTATCCTTCCCCCAGGAGTGGGGAGGGAGTGGAGATTTTGCAGTATCCTTCCCCCAGGAGTCGGGAGGGAATGGGGATTTTGCAATATCCTTCCCCCGGGAGTGGGGAGGGAGTGGAGCTTTTGCAGTATCCTTCCCCCAGGAGTGGGGAGGGAATGGGGATTTTGCAATATCCTTCCCCCGGGAGTGGGGAGGGAATGGGGATTTTACAGTATCCTTCCCCCAAGAGTGGGGAGGGAATGGGGATTTTGCAATATCCTTCCCCCAGGAATGGGGAGGGAATGGGAATTTTGCAGTATCCTTCCCCTGCCACGCCCACCAAGCCACGCCCACAGAACCAGTAGGGAAACATTTTGAACATTTTGAGGTGACATGATACCAGTGTTCCAGTATTTGAGGGGCTGCCACAAAGAAGAGTGGTGGTGAAGAATGGAGGTCAACCTATTTTCCAAAGCACCAGAAGGCAGGACAAGAAACAATGGATGGAAACTAATCAAGGAGAGAAGCAACCTGGAATTAAGGAGAAACTTCCTAACAGTGAGGACAATTAACCAGTGGAACAGCTTGCCTTCAGAAGATGTGGATGCTCCATCACTGGAGGCTTTTAAGAAGAGACTTGACAACCACTTGTCTGAAACCACTTGTCTGTGGCCTAGAGGTGGAGCGCTTGCCTCACACTCAGCAGGTTGTGAGTTCGATCCTAGGTAGAGGCAGATGTAGAGTCTCCTGCTTGGGCAGGGGGTTGGACTAGATGACCTGCAAGGTCCCTTCCAACTCTGTTAATCTGTTAGAAATGGTATCGGGTTTCCTGCCTGAGCAGGGAGCTGGACTGGATGACCTCCAAGGTCCCTTCCAACTCTGTTATTCTGCTCACATGACACCGGATTGATTCTCCTTCGTTGTGGTGAGGAGTTAACCATCCTGCTTTAATGTCAAGGCCAACAGTGAGAAGCTAAAAAGTTTCTCCCATAAAATAAAAAGAGAGAGAAACATCCCAGCCAACAAATGAACTCTGTCAGAGTTCTCCCAGGCTTGCTGGCTTGCTTGTTAGACCGGGACTGATAAAAAATCTCATCTGTCTTACATATGTTGGGTTAATTTGAGTTAAAGGATGATTGCACGTGCAGTAAACATCATTGTTTGTGAACATCAGCTTGTGGGATTGAACCAGAGCTTCAGTCTAAGGCAGCATCCTGTTTCCCACAGGGACTACTCAGATACCCCCTGGAAGCCCACAAGCATGGAATTAAAGTCAGAGTTCCCACCCCACCTCTGAGCTGAAGCATCCCTTTAATTTAATTTGTTTTGCCACTTTTTGTGCTCATTTTTGCACTGTGGAAGAATTTTTACATATTTAAAGGGAATATTTCTTCTTTATTTCTTTCTTCCCCTTTATGGCTGCCATGCTGTTTAGCCGTGTTCCCAACACCTTTCTTGGTGCCTTCTCAGACTCCTGCCCTGCCAACCTTTGATATTTTGAGCCACGGTGGCGCAGTGGTTAGAGTGCAGTACTGCAGGCTACTTCTGCCGTCTGCCTGCAATTTGGCAGTTCGAATCTCACCAGGCTCCAGGTTGACTCCGCCTTCCCTCCTTCCGAGGTGGGTAAAACGAGGACACAGATTGCTGAGGGCAAGAGGCTGACTCTGTAAACTGCTTAGTGAAGCGGTATATAAGTGCTATTGCTATTTTAAAAAAGAACGGTGGTTGGGGTTTTTTGTTTTTTGTTTTTGTTTTTTGGAGGATGGAAGATAAAGTTGACAGACGTGCTTTAAAACAAAGCGTTGGCCATCAGCTTCATCTTGATTTCTGAGAAAGCGTTTGAACTCCAATTAACCCCGGAGCCATTTATAAAAATTAAAAATGATGGGTGACAATTCCCCGGAGATTTATTTGGAAGTGTGCCCACCCGCTCAGAAGACAAGCAGAAGCAAATGTAATAGAGAATGTCTGTGCCAGAAGGGAGGTTAAAGGAATGGCAGGTAGCATTCTGGCAAATTAGTATTTTATAACTGGCCATGTCCTCCCTGTGGCATTTACAAGCACACCCGACTCCCAAAAAGTCTGGAATCCACTGATCCCATGTCTACTTAAATCTGACATAAACATATAGAAGAATATGTTTGTGCATTGAGCAAGACAGTGGTAGAGACGGAACGAATTAGGGGAGGGGGAATCAGTAATTCATAGGGATGACATTTTGGACCAAGCAATCTATGGAAGAACTAGCAGAAGGAGAGAGGAGACTTGATCTTCTTGATGAATGAAGTCAATTAATGAAGTTTGGGAGCACCCAGAATCTGACACAGCTCAACATCTACCAGAGTTTTTCAATTGTTGAAAGTTTAGTAAAATAGTCTCCATTGTTTGGTCCGGCCTTATATCCTAAGAACTCGGCATTGAGGAAGTGAGCTGTAGCTCAAAAAGCGTGTGTCATGAAAGATTTCATTGCAGTCCTTACCCAGCCATTTAATGACATTTGTTAATTGGGAAAGGTACTATGAGGCTTTTTCTTTTTTGGCTATCAGACTTAACATGACTGTCTTCATACCATGTTTGTATTCATCCATCCATCCTATCTATCTATCTATCTATCTATCTATCTATCTATCTATCTATCTATCTATCTATCTATCTATCTATCTATCTATCTATCTATCTATCTATCTATCTATCTATCTATCTATCTATCTGAAATTAGCAGAGTCGGAAGGGACCTTGCAGGTCATCTAGTCCAACCCCCTGCCCAAGCAGGAGACCCTTACATCTGCCGCTACCTAGGATCGAACTCACAACCTCCTGATTGTGAGGCAAGAGCTCTACCTCTAGGCCACAGCAGCTGGGTTCTATCTATCTGTCTGTCTGTCTGTCTGTCTGTCTGTCTGTCTGTCTGTCTGTCTGTCTGTCTGTTTATCTTTCTATCGTGTGTGTGTGTGTGTGTGTGTGTGTGTGTGTGTGTGTGTGTGTGTGGTTGTTGTTGTTGTTGTTGTCATTGTTTTACTCCATATCTGAATAGCCAGCTTGGGGAGCTACATTCCAGAAATGAGACAGGCCTCAGAGAAATCTAAATTGGATTACCTGGATTGAATTCAATTTTCCATTTGAATTTAATTATGATTAAATATGGTGGATCTGATTACTGTCCCTCAAGGTAAAGCTTACCATTTGAAAGCAAAGCGTGGACTCACTCAGGTCGGGCACTTTTGATTCACAGCTGTTCCCACGTAGGTCCACAGATTATTGCTAACTCCCGCTAGCTGTTCGGATAACTTGTATTAAATTAGCAAACTTTGGTGTTTTTGGAGATGGATTTCTAAATGAGGGTTCAGGGCCTGGCAACTTGGTAAGAGAGAGAGAGAGAGAGAGAGAGAGAGAGAGAGAGAGAGAGAGAGAGAGAGAGAGAGAGATTGATTCTGTTCTTTCTCTTCCCTATAGAAGAAAAGGAAAAGAATTGGTAACTTGGGAGGGAGGGAGAGAGAGAGAGAGAGGAGAGAGAGAGAGAGAGATTGATTATGTTCTTGCTCTTCCCTATAGAAGAGAAGGAAAAGAATTTATTTATTTATTTATTAAAATTTCTATGCCGCCCAACTCCCGGGGGACTCTGGGCGGCTCACAGCAGATATTGGTAACTTGGGAGGGAGGGAGAGAGAGAGAGAGGAGAGAGAGAGAGAGATTGATTATGTTCTTGCTCTTCCCTATAGAAGAAAAGGAAAAGAATTGGTAACTTGGGAGGGAGGGAGAGAGAGAGAGGAGAGAGAGAGATTGATTATGTTCTTGCTCTTCCCTATAGAAGAGAAGGAAAAGAATTGGTAACTTGGGAGGGAGGGAGAGAGAGAGAGAGAGAGAGAGAGAGAGAGAGAGAGATTCTGTTCTTTCTCTTCCCTATAGAAGAAAAGGAAAAGAATTGGTAACTTGGGAGGAAGGGAGAGAGAGAGAGAGGAGAGAGAGAGAGAGAGAGATTGATTATGTTCTTGCTCTTCCCTATAGAAGAGAAGGAAAAGAATTGGTAACTTGGGAGGGAGGGAGAGAGAGAGGAGAGAGAGAGAGAAATTCTGTTCTTGCTCTTCCCTATAGAAGAGAAGGAAGAGAATTGGGAATGAGAGAGAAAAACACAACAGCAAGAGTGTGATAAACAAGGTTTTTTTTAATGCCCATACAGCCATCAGAGGTTATCTTGTGTTCATAACCCAGACAGCACTGCTACTCAGCGATTATTTTTCCTGTCTAATGTCTAAGTTCAGTTGGTATCAAAGAAACCTATTTTTTTCCCCATTCATGTCCTGCAGGGGAGACTTTAGAGGGAGGGGAAATGCTCCTGGGTTCCTCCTCCTCCATGGCCCCCTTGGGGAAACCAGTCTTGATTGGAAGCTATTTTCATAGGCAGAGCATTTTCGGGGGGGGGGGAAGGTTGCTGATGGGGTGAGTGAACCACAATTCCCAAGGTTACAGCCAAGTTTAAAATAGCTTCTGCTGTTGTCGAAAGGTTGGATTGCTATGGGAGTGCTGTGTAGATGTCTGGGATGGGGTGGCTGACTTCAAGGAGATATTCCTGCTCATGTTGACTAAATGGTCATGGCCATTTCTTCTCTGTTCGGTATAGGTGTGAGCCTTTGAGACAGCGTTGACTTCCGGAAACTGCCTGAACAAACCCCGGCCATTTTCTAGGTCAGGTTTTCAGAAGGGATTTTTTGCCATTGTCTCCTGTTATGATCCAGCTCCCCAAACACGACAAGCCCTCTGGAGTTAACTCAAAGATTCCTTTAATTAGGAGCGCCAGCAACCCTGGCAAAAAGTTTCTCTCTCACCGCAGGCTAACATGTCCATCCGGCAGGGAGATGAATAGTTGCCTGCCACATCTATTCATCTCCGCCCCCTGCCTTTTGTCCCCAGAGCTAGGGTGGGGCTTTGATAGCAGCGGTGGCTCTTCCGTCCCAAGGACCGGCCCACAGATTTCCACTGCTCTCCTCTCCTGTGCCTTCTGCGCATCCACGTGTCAGGCACTGGACCCAGCTGTTCCTCCTCTTCCTCATCAGCCACCTCCAGACCTGGCGGCTGTTGACTCTCTATCTGAGGGCTGATGGATGGCCCAGGCTCTCTCTCTTTCTTAAAGAAAGTCCAGTTGCCTTTTGGGAAAAGCACCTATGGGATAATTGTGACCTGGATGATTGAGAATCTCCAATAGACATTCTCCTATATACATACCGTATTTTTCGGACTATAAGACGCACCTAAATTTACAGGAGGAAAACAAGAAAAGAATAGTTTTGGCCTCCGTGCATCGCATTTTTGCCCTACCCGGCCCCCAGAAGCACTCTGCAGTGCTCCACATGGCCCGTTTTCACAAAAAATGTGCCCGTTTTTGGCCTGCAGAGTGCTTCTGGGGGCCAGGGAGGGCAAAAACGCGACCCGCGGAGGGTTCGGGAGGCCAAAAATGCCTGTATAATGCCTGTCTATAAGACGCACCTAAATTTTCACCCACTTTTAAGAGGAAAAAAGGTGCGTCTTATACTCCGAAAAATACGGTATTAATCAGATCTGACCCTATTTAGCTTTTTACAGTTAGGAATTGATTTGCAGTGGTGGGGGGGATGCATTTGATTCAGTCTAGATTCCTGGCAATTACTTGGATGGGTCCCTGCAGTTTTCTTGACAAATGTTTTCAGAAGTGGTTTGCCTGCTTCTTCCTAGGGTGGAGAGAGAGAGAGAGTGACTGCTCAAGGTCACCCAAGTGGCTTCATGCCCAAGGCAGGACTGGAATCCATAGTCCTCTGGTTCCTCTCCGCAGCCTTCAACCGCTACACCACGGTGGCTGCTACGGTACTTGACCCTTGGCGGAGAATAAATCTGCTAGCTGGAGTCAATTCAGCCATTGCTCCAAAAAAAGTGCCATTGGCTCTGCAACGATGAGGAGAGAAGGAAGAGGTTTAGTCAGAAATGTGGCAAGAAAACCGAAACCTCTGGAGTCAGCAACAACCTTTGCATTTTGTTGCTGGATGCTAATAATTTCAATATGTTGTAAAGATACTTTTCTGGGTTTCATCCTCTTTCGACGGGTAAGAAGCGGGATTATACTATATTTGGGTTTTGGTCTCCAAAAAAAAAAATGCCCTAAGCTACCCTTTACAACAAATTGAACTTAAATCCTTATTGGCAACCTTCTGATGGGCTACAGTTAAAAATTTGGCTACCTTGAGCGATCAAGATCTGCTGGAAAATACAGCAGGAATTCCATCCGGGTGATTTTTTTTCCAGGCTGTGTATGAAGAGGGCTGATTAGTAAAATCAAAACCTTCTCCTTCTACTGCACCTTCAATGTTCCCGTCGCAGTTATGAAATAGAACTTATTGCCTGGCTGAAATTAGTTTCAGTCAGTCCATCAAAAGGGGTTACATCTGCTTGCTTTCTAAATGGATGTACGGCATGTTTTAAGAAACATTCGAACTACTTCCGCTCTATTGATTTTGTGTCATTAGTTTAAAACAAAACAAAACAGAAAAACAAGAGATGATCTGTGCGTTAACCAAAGTTCTGGCATTTGAAGGAATGAGGGGCCCTTGGTGCTCTCCGAGTTTGCTTGTTTTCTTGCAGATGTTTCATTACCCAAACTAGGTTACATCCTCAGTGCCAGTCCCTCTAGCACGGATGATGTTACCTAATTCGGGTAATGAAACGTCTGCAAGAAAACAAGCAAGCTCAGAGAGCACCAAGGACCCCTCATTTCAACCCTGAGCTACAAATATTCTCCTTTAGAAGGAATGAAGTTTGGGTTACAAATTAGATGTGGCTTTTCAGGAAGCTCGTGTTAGCCTCCACTAATTAGAGCAGACCAGGAGATCAACTCCAGAGGGAGGTTAAAATTACTTTTATTGAGACTGGCTATCCTTATAATAATCTATAATCCCCATTAAGATCATCTCTCTACAATTTGACAATAGAACAACTTTGGAAAGGATAACCCCCTTCGCTATGGTGGATACCTATAGTAAACAGAGTCCAACACTAGATGTTCTACAATGTCTTTCCCTAAATCAGGGGTCAGCAACCTGCGGCTCTGGAGCCGCATGTGGCTCTTTCATCCCTCTGCTGCGGCTCCCTGTCACCTGTCCACACCACAATTTTGAGAGGAGCTTCCAGTTTTTTTGGGGGGGGAAGCAGGGCGTGCCAGGAGGAGACTCTGTGGCAAGGGGCGGGTTTTCCGGTCAGCTCCACAATTGATAGGGCTACTAGAGGAAAAAGGACGCCGCGCTAGGAGGAGACTCTATGGTGGGGGAACCGGACTTCCGGTCGGCTCCAGAATTGAATGGGGGGCTTCCAGTTAGGACTTTTGTGGCTCTTTGAGTGTTTAAGGTTGCCGACCCCTGCCCTAAATGATTCCTTCAATATGTTGGACTTCGGCTCCAGTGATTCTCTAGCTACCCTAGAGCCATGCTGAAAATGGTAAATAAAAACAGAATAAATCATGCTTAAAAATGATTGGGCAAGGGTTAATCGTTCTGTGGAATTTGGGAAGGGGGGGGAGAGTGGAGGGGCCCAATTGAGAAGGTTGTATGATGTCTTTTTCCTGCCTTTGTCATCCCTCAAATGTTTTACTTAGCTGGGGGAAGGAAAAGTAAGGTATTTCCTGAAAGTAATTTATCTTTAAAATGGAAGGTCAGCGTAGATTCGTTGAAAATACAGTAATGGAAAGAGATAGGTCTCTCTCTCTCTCTCTCTCTCTCTCTCTCTCTCTCTCTCTCTCTCTCTCTCTCCTCTCTCTCTCTCTCTCTCTCTCTCTCTCTCTCTCTCTCTCTCTCTTGCTCTTGCTCTTTATTTGTCAAGTATGTGTTGGTAATATACATAGATATAACATTGTTTATATACATAAGATGAGTACTGATAAGCGGGAACATTAGGACAGGGATGGTAGGCACGCTGGTGCACTTATGCACGCCCCTTACTGACCTCTTAGGAATCGGGTGAGGTCAACAGTGGACAGTCTAAGGGTAAAGTTTTGGGGGTTTGGTGACGAAACCACAATGTCAGGTAGTGAGTTCCAGGCATTTACCACTCTGTTGCTAAAGTCGTATTTTCTACAGTCAAGTTTGGAGCGGTTCACTTTGAGTTTGTATCTGTTGTGTGCTCGTGTATTGTTGTGGTTGAAGCTGAAGTAGTCGTTGACAGGAAGAACGTTGTAGCAGATAATTTTATGAGCTATGCTCTCTCTCTCTCTCTCTCTCTCTCTCTCTCTCTCTCTCTCTCTCTCTCTCTCTCTCTCTCTCTCTCTCTCTCTCTCTCTCTCCTAGTGCTGCTGTATGTGTTGAAGTAACAGTTCACTGTTTTACTGGATAATTGCTGGAAATGAACAGGAACTTAGAACAAAAGTACCGGGAAGTGTACAATAAAAATAAAGTATAGAGAGACACCAGCAGAGGGCGTACAGCCCTCATTAACTAAAATGAAGAAACATATTAATAAATTGTTATATGGATACAGGTAAATTAATGCTTCTGGTGCTGTGGCGTTATCAGTGTGCTTGCACTGCAGTTCGGTTATTAGTTTCAGGTAAAATGGAATAATGCACGTGGATAGAGCGAAAGAGACAGGAAAATATTGCAGTTGTGAAAAGGAAGGTGGTCTTTAAAGGCTGGATTACCACTTTCAAACAACCATCCTGAAGCCATCTCCTCAGATGCAAATCCCATTGAAAGCAGAGAGACTCACTCCCAGGTTAAAATGGAGCAGGAGCAGAGAAATTTGAGGCCTTCCAGATGCTCAAGAGAACAGCTCTTGAGTATCTGAGAACAGAAATGAATGGTGCACAGGTAGCCTTTGACATATGATCCAGTTTTGGTCACCACGATGTAAAAAAAGATGTCGAGACTCTAGAAATAGTGCAGAGAAGAGCAGCAAAGATGATTAAGGGGACTGGAGGCTAAAACATATAAAGAACGGTTGCAGGAATTGGGTAGGTCTAGTCTGATGAAAAGAAGGACTAGGGGAGACATGATAGCAGTGTTCCAATATCTCAGCGGTTGCCACAAAGAAGAGAGAGTCAAGCTATTCTCCAAAGCACCTGAGGGCAGGACAAGAAGCAATGGGTGGAAACTAATCAAGGAGAGAAGCAACTTAGAACTAAGGAGAAATTTCCTGACATTAGAACAATTTATCAGTGGAACAACTTGCCTCCAGAAGTTGTAAATGCTCCAACACTGGAAGTTTTTAAGAAGTGATTGAACAACCATTTGTCTAAAATGGCATAGGGTTTTCTGCCTGAGCAGGGGGCTGGACTAGAAGACCTCTAAGGTCCCTTCCAATTCTGCTATTCTATTCTATTCTATTCTATTCTATTCTATTCTATTCTATTCTATTCTATTCTATTCTACTCTACTCTACTCTACTCTACTCTACTCTATTTATTTATTTATTTATTTATTTATTTATTTATTTATTTATTTATTTATTATTTGCATTTCTATGCCGCTCAACTCCGCAGGGACTGTTATTGCCAACAACAACCTGATCTATACAGAAGGCTATGTTTCTTCAACAAATTATAATGACAATGATCCGGTTGATGTGAACCCAGCTGTTGCAGCTCTTGCTTGACAAACCTTAGTTTAGCACAAGGAGTGAATTCAGGTATGGTTTGACAACAGGGCACCTCACTCTCCTGGGGATTTTTTTTCCCCCCATTCCGAAGTGGAGATGCCAAGCGTGAAATCTTTTTTTCTTTTTTGTCCAACTCACAAGTTCTTCCCAAATTGTCTGGTTGCTGCTTACACAATTGCGTCTGCCGTTTGAGATAGAATCTGCATCTCGGGAAGGAGCCGCTGCATAAGCAGATCTGTGAAAGCTCAAAGGAAACGAAAATCTTACTGGCTTACAAGTTTAAATATTTTTGTTAGTCACGTATGATCTAAATGGGGAAAAATGATACTTATGTGTCTCTGCGTATGTGCGGCAGGGGCTGCGCAGGCTTTGAACATGAATCAGAAACGCATCAGCCTGACAGAAAGCACAGTGCTGGTACGAATGCAAACAGCCACAACTGTTTTGAATTTCCACACCAGGCTAAAAAAAAATGCACGCTGCTGCTTTAAGGAGTGGATGCTATAAAACAACCCTTAAAGCAGAAATGGCTTCTTTCATAAATTGCAGACTGCTGCTCTACCTGGGTAAGGGCTGAAGCACTTTTCCAGATCTTTGCAATTTATGCTTCACCCTAAAATTTATTTTAGGTGATAAATGGAAGGTGATAATTGCTTATCAGAGGATGAAACCGCTAGACAGGGCTATTTATAAACCTGTGAAAATCAGCACTGTTTGCTGTCGACTTAGTAGTCTTAAGAGAATGCCATCTTCTAGAACAGGGCTCTCCAACCTTGGCAACTTTAAGCCTGGAGGACTTCAACTCCCAGAATTCCCCAGGCTGGGGAATTCTGGGAGTTGAAGTCCTCCAGACTTAAAGTAGCCAAGGTTGGAGAGCCCTATTCTAGAAGACACTTTCTTTTTCTTTTTCTTTCTTTCTTTCTTTCTTTCTTTCTTTCTTTCTTTCTTTCTTTCTTTCTTTCTTTCTTTCTTTCTTTCTTTCTTTCTTTCTTTCTTTCTCTTTCTTTCTTTCTTTGTTTTGTTTTATTTATTTATTTATTTATTTATTTATTTATTTATTTATTTATTTATTTATTTATTTATTTATTTATATAGTCAAACATGTACAGGATAGTAGTTGTTTGTATAAACATAACATAAGTTTTTTAAAAAGTACCGATAAAAGAGGACAATAGGACAGTAGGACAGGGACGGTAGGCACGATGGTGCGCTTATGCACGCCCCTTACAGACCTCTTAGAAACGAGGAGAGGTCGACTGTAGACAGTCTAAGGTTAAAGTTTTTGGGGTTTGGGGAAGAAACCACAGAGTCAGGTAGTGCATTCCAGGCATTGATCACTCTGTTGCTGAAGTCGTATTTTCTGCAGTAGAGTTTGGAGCGGTTTACATTAAGTTTGTATCTATTGCGTGCTTGTGTATTGTTGCGGTTGAAGCTGAAGTAATCATTGATAGGAAGGACATTTTGGTATATGATTTTATGAACTACATTTAGATCAGATCGGAGGCGACGTAGTTGTAAATTGTCTAATCCCAATATTTCAAGTCTGGTGGAATAAGATATTTTATTGCGAGCAGAGGAGTGGAGGACTCTTCTTGTGAAATATTTCTGGACTCTCTCGATTGTATTAATGTCTGATATAATGTATAATTGTATAATTGATATAACGTATAATTGTATTAATGTCTGATATAATGCCTTGACTCCTGGCTTCCCTAAGGAACCCCTTTTAAGCACAACAATATATTTTACAGGCTTAGCACTCTCCCATCTGGGCTGCATAAATCCACCTGACCACTGGATGGCAGCCACGTCTGGACTATCTATAATTTCTGCTGCCTTTGGTGGTTCTCTGGGTGTTTGCTATCTAGATTTGGTAGTCTATTAGAGACCCATCATTACAGCTTCTCTGCAGAGGTGGGTATTCACTTACCTTCCCTACCGGTTCACAAATGTGAGCGCATGAGCATGCGCACACATGCGCAGGCCCTTCCGTGCATGCGCTTTGCTCACACACATGGATTTATGCATTTGCACTGCTTCAAACTGTGCCTAAATCGGATGGCATAGAGCCGGGGTGGGTGGGCCCACCCGTGGTTTCCGCTACCGGTTCAGGCGAATCAGTCCGAACCGGCTCAATACCACCTCTGCCTCCTGGACTTTTGTAATGATCACCTTAGTTATAATTTTTAGAAGGTTCAAAAGCTTGATTTCATTGAAGGCTGTGAACCGTCATAAATATGAACCAGTTGCCAAGCGTCCAAATTTTGATCACTTGATCATGGAGAGCCTGTAAGAGTTGTAAGTGTGAAAAATGGTCCTAAGTCATTTTTTTTCAGTGCTGTTGTAACTTTGAACCGTCATTAAATGAATGAAGTTGAGGGCTATTTTTTTTAAATTCATATTAAAACTCCCGAAGGACTCCGCCCTGAGTCCTTCGGGAGTTGGGCGGCATATAAGAACACCATAATAAATATATTTTGTAGCTTTTTAATCACTTTTATAGACTCTGATGTATCTTTTCTGCTTTTTAATTGAGTATATCCCACCTTCCTTATGCTGGTCTATGACCGTAATCTAGATCTGATGTCATTTGATTCCATTCTATGCTGTGTATATTGTCCAGAATAATAGAGGTGGTGTAAACATTCCCTCCCTCCCTCTATCTCTCTCTCCCTCCCTCCCTCCCTCCCTCTCATATATACTGTGGTCTTTCCTCATCCCTGGAAATCAGTTGTTCCTGTGATGAATGATAAACATGTTGACCTGTAGTTGGAATATCCCAGGAGGAAGTGAAACCAGAAACTTGTGAAATATGCTAGTATTTAGAGATAAGGGAGCTCTTGATTAGCCTAGAATACAACTCATTGTCAGAAACTGGTGTATGTGAGGGGAAACTGGCTTTTCCTTTTGCTTCATGTGCTGAGAATTCTTTTCACAGCTCCAAATTAACCAAGGAGATAGGCTCTATTCCAGGGGTGTCAAACTCAAGGCCCATGGGCCGGATCCACTCCTTCAGGGTGCTTAGATCTGGCCCACAGGGCCGACCTGGAAACAGCTCAGTTTTCGCTGGCAGAGGATTGCAGGAGGCTGTCGCAGCTGAAAATGGAGCTCGCGAGGGCTGCGCGCAGCCCTCCTGAGCTCTGTTTTGGCTGGCAGAGGGTTGCAGGAAGTCATTGCAGCCAAAAATGGAGCTTGGCAGAGCACTTGGGCCACTAGAGATGCCCCCAACACGAATGACGTCAAGCTGGTCACGTCCACCCACCCCGAGGTCAAACACAACCCTGATGCGGCCCTCAATGAAATTGAGTTTAACACCCCTGATCCAGGGGTGAAATGCTGGTTCGGCCCAGTTCAGGCGTACCGGTAGCGGCGGCCACTGGTTGTTTCAGGGAACCGGTAGCGGCAGCAGCGGAAGGCTCCGCCCACCTGCCGGGATGCCACCATTTTCTTTTTTTAACCCTCTGCACAAGCGTTCTGCGCATGAGCCAAGGGTGCAAAATCTTGCGCTTCCGAATCGGTAGGGAAGGTAAGCAGATTTCACCGCTGCCCTGATCTATCCTATGAGTATCACCTGAAAACCCGGTTTCGCTTAAGACACCATTGGCTGGGAACATAAAACGTTCTAAGCCAAAGGCAAACATCACATTATGGTTCAACACAACCTTAGCCAGCTGTATCACTGAGCTGTGAAGCAGATTGTAGGACAGGTGTCTAGTTAGCAATCCGCCCAAGGCTGGAAATATATATATATAGGCAAAAGCAAAAGGAAGCTGTGATGTTTCCTTCCATACACCAAGATGACTCGGCAGAAAAAA
>JALIGW010000012.1:12092536-12117536 GCA_023053685.1 Diadophis punctatus similis | reverse complement strand
ATCAAGGAGAGAAGCAACCTGGAATTAAGGAAAAACTTCCTAACAGTGAGGACAATTAACCAGTGGAACAGCTTGCCTCCAGAAATCGTGAGCACTCCATCACTGGAGGCTTTTATGAAGAGACTTATCTGAAATAGTATAGGTTCTCCTGCTTGAGCAGGAGGCTGGACTAGACGACCTCAAAGGTCCCTTCCAGCTCTATTCTAAACAAAAGGAAACAGGAGAGAGGAGTTATATTGTCCGTGCTGCTGCAATTCAGTTTTTCCTGTTGGCAGGTAGGGAGGTCAGAGACTTCAGGAAGTCCTGAAAGGGTATCACCATAAGAACTTGAAAGCCAGGAAGTGAGTGAGTAAGTGACTGAGTAAGTGTGAGAGTGAGAGAGAGAGAGAGAGAAAATAGCAAGCGCCAGGAAAAACAGTGATGCTATGGACACTTGTCAGAGTCTAATGAAACCAGAGGCTTTTTAAAGGGGGAAAGTGCATTTAAATAGGATGAGATCATCTCGTGAAAAAGAAGAATGCAAGGAGAAGCCTGCTAAGGCTCCAGCTTAAGTTACACGTCTGACATTAGCAAGGCTGTCTTGGGGGTAGGTGGCGCATGTAACCAAGATGGACTTCTTACTTTTGCTGCACAGGAACACACAGAAGATGGACACTGATCTGGCCTGCAAACATCAAATGGTTTGGCCTTTTGGTTAAAGACCCTAATGGTTAAAGACACAGACCTTGTCGGC
This sequence comes from Diadophis punctatus similis, assembly GCA_023053685.1. Classification (NCBI taxonomy): domain Eukaryota; kingdom Metazoa; phylum Chordata; class Lepidosauria; order Squamata; family Dipsadidae; genus Diadophis; species Diadophis punctatus. The sequence continues at coordinate 12,116,803 of JALIGW010000012.1, read as the reverse complement.
TAGAAAGCTGACAGCCCAGGTTCGAGACCCGAGTGCCACATGGCAGGGTGAGTTCCTGTTCATTGCCTCAGCTCCTGACCAGCTAACAATTAAAAAAGCATGCAAATGTGAGTAGATTAATAGGTACCACTTTGGTTGGAAGTAACAGTTCCAATATGCCTTTGGCATATAGCCATGCTGGTGACATGACCACGGAGAATGTCTTTGGACAACACTGGCTCCCATGGCCAAGAAACAGAGGTGAGCACCATGCCCTAGAGTCAGACATGACTGGACAGGGAAACCGTTACCTTTTACCGCATCCAGTGAAACTGGGAAGTATTGCAACAGAAAGTTGGTCTAACCTCCCTTCTATTTCAATTGATACCTAATACAGTCAAGGCAGAATTGTTTTGAGTTTCTTTCTCATGTGTTCTACTTTTCCAGGACTAAAGATGTTCATCAGATCTGCCCGATTCTCAATGGCTCTGGACCAGGGGTGAAATCCAACAGGTTCTGACAGGTTCTGGAGAACCAGTAGTGGAAATTTTGAGCAGTTCAGAGAACCGGTAGCGGAAATTTTGAGTAGTTCAGAGAACCGGTAGCGGAAATTTTGAGTAGTTCAGAGAACCGGTAGAGGAAATTTTGAGTAGTTCAGAGAACCGGTAGCGGAAATTTTGAGTAGTTCAGAGAACTGGTAGCGGAAATTTTGAGTAGTTCAGAGAACCGGTAGCGGAAATTTTGAGTAGTTCGGAGAACCGGCAAATACCACCTCTGGCTGGCCCCAGAGTGGGGTGGGAATGGGGATTTTGCAGTATCCTTCCCCTGCCACGCCCACCAAGCCACACAACACCCACCAAGCCACGCCCACAGAACCGGTAGTAAAAAAAATTGGATTTCACCACTGCGTCTGGGCAGCTCACAACAGTCAAAAAAAAGTGCAATCAAGTCAACAAACGATAAATATGCAAGATGGCAAGCACGATGAAGCGAGAGCTCTCCTTTCTCTCACCAAGGCCTGAGTGAAGAGCCAGTTTTTCACCACCACCTGAGGTCACCTGGATCTTGTCAAGGAATCTTGTTGCCAGGTGCAGGTGCTACTTTACAGAAGGTGCACTCTGGAGGTCTTGAATGTGCTCAGCAGCAGATGTATTTTTCCATCCATTGTTGATGATGGTTGACTCAGGATCCAAGGACTTTTGAATCTTGTCCGGAGCTGCTTGTCCCATCACGTTGCATTTGCCTTCAACGCAGGTAGGTAGTTTGTTTCTCATGAATCAGCACGGTAGTTATGAGAGATGTTTCAGTCATGCAAAAATTAGGTGTGTCAGAGAAAGAATCAAAGAATAGACGAACTTTTTGTGAACTACAGTTTACTTTTATTTATTTTTTAGCCTGAATTACCTGGAATGATCTTTGCGAATTGTTGGTGTTTTGTTTGGCGGCCATGACACAGTTGGAACATTACACTAGAAGATCTTTTCTGTGAGTGTGGAAAGGGGGATAGATGCCAGTTTAGAGATAAAATACATTGTTTGCACACCAAACATGGGCCTCGTTTGAAATTTTGGACTCTCCAGAGTGACAAGATTAGATTCTGTCCAAGAATGAATCAGAAATTTGCTACCAATCAGAGGAATGTTTGGTTAGATCATGTTTTACTGCTTAGTAAAAGAAGGTGGGCATTTTTCGGTATCTGGGCAATGGCGACATCAATGGCAAGATGCGAGCAATGGTGAATGCAGCCTGGATGCGTTGGCAAGAACTCACAGGTGTATTATGTGACAGATGAATGCCAACCCATCTTAAATCTAAGATTTACAAGACAACCATCCGCCCTGTTGCACTGTATGGCACTGAGGGGTGTATGGGGTGCTCAGGGAGGGGTAGCACCTCTGGTGTAGGGGCATGTCGTGTCCTTTTACGGCAGCTCATTCTAGGGCAGCTTTTAGGGCAGCTCATTCACCTTTGGTCCCCACCTGTCACTCAGCTCTCACCTGTGGCTCCTAGCAGCTGTAGCATGCGCAGCGGCCACACCCCGGGCAACAGCTTCGACAGGCTGGCCAAACCAGGTTGAGAGTAGCCGTTGGGTCATTGACCTTCGGTGAGATAGGGACTTGTCTATCCCGAGCATGTGAAGACAGATTCTGGCGGACTGAGCGGATGAAACCTACTAGAATAGGACAACGGTCATGAAGGCGGTCTCTGCAAGCGATGTGGTACACTAAGAACACGGCAAGACACGAAAGATGCCCTGGTCAACCACTGCGCCCAGCCCATCTCCAACTGTCTCGACTCTTTTCCTGCTATTTGGAGCAAGATGGAATCTGGGAAGAGAGAGTGAGGCTGACTATGCGCACCTCTCCCTCACTTTAATCCAATTCACGCGCAAGTCTTGACATCCCCCCCCCATTTGATAGATGTCAAGGTCCTCTTCGAACACGATGGACGAACATCATGGCACTGAATTCTGGGCAGCAACAACAGGGACCGAAAGTTGTCTCCATGCCATGGAAATGCAAAATGCTCCATTGGATATCGGGCATCTCCCTTCTTGACCACATCACTAATGACACCATTCGATAGCATTTTGGAGTGGCACCAATTAAAGAGAAGATGAGAGAACGCCAGCTCCGCTGGTATGGACATGTCCTGAGAACAGCACCTTCCCCCATTGCCAAAACTGCCTACCAACTAGAATTTGATGGCTGGCGACCTTGCGGGCCTCCAAAACAGAGATGACAAGACACGACCAACAAAGATATGCAAGCCACAGGCCGGCGCCCTGGAGACACAGCTGACCGTGCAGTGGCATTCAGTGATCCGAAAAGCGGATCCTGCAGTTGCGGGAATATGTTAGGGAGGAGGAGGAGGAGGAGAAGGAGGAGGAGGAGGAGGAGGAGGAGGAGGAGGAGGAGGAGAAAGGAGGAGGAGGAAGAGAAGGAGGAGGAGAAGAAGAAGAAGAAGAAGAAGAAGAAGAAGAAGAAGAAGAAGAAGAAGAAGAAGAAGAAGAAGAAGAAGAAGAAGAAGAAGAAGGCTTTACTGCTTAGTTCCTTTTGATATGTTTGCATCACAATTCTGAGAGTCATCTTGATAGCTGGAAGGCCACCAGGATCGAGATAGATAGAGAAATTATTTTCCAAGAATTTGTTTTATTTTTCTACTTTTTGGTATAGCAGTCTGACCCCTCTCTCCCTCCCTCCCTTTCTTTTTTCCTTCCTTGTATAAATGATTATCCTACCTGCTCAGTCCTATCCCCCGCAAGCTGAGCCTGCCTTACCTGCTGAGAAATAAGATATGCATGTTGGTTTGAGACTTAATTTTTCCAATAAGCCAGGATTGTATCAGTCCTGTTGGTTGTTTGGCTAAACCTTTCCGAGAATTAAATTCTGGACAACCTCCTGGATCGGAGGCAGAGAGAGTTTATTATTCTGAAGCTGCAATGAGTAAGCTTTGACTTTGTTGTTATAATTTAAGTTCCAGGCTTTTATGATTCAGTCTGTTGCAACCAGCGAAGCCTTGCTGAGAAATGACATCTCCATTACTTTCAAGATATAATGCTTTCTCCAAAAGTTGTTGTCACTGTAAACCTTCCCCCCATAACGGTCAGCCCTAACTACCCAAACCTCCTGTTTTACAAAGCTCTTTCTGAGAATGCTCTCTTCTCCTTAAAGATAAATAAAGAAAACCAAAAGCCCTTCTCACCCTTTTTCCCCTGAGTAAAAACCATCTGCCCTTAAACCTCTTGACTCCCCAAAGTTGATTTCATCTTGACGGAAGTGCATGTTTTGTGCGCATGCGCGTGGATGCCCCTTCCCGGAAATGACCCTCTGCGCATGCGCATAAGCCTTTGCGCATGCACAGAAGGGTTTTTTGGCAATCCGCGGTGACCGGAGGACCGGTTCGGGAGCATGGACCACCGGTCATCGCTGCCGGTTCGGCGAGCGGTGGGAAATTTCCGCTACCGGTTCTATAGAACCGGCCCAAACCAGCAGCAACCCACCTCTGACTTCAATGTTTATGTAATCTGTGCATTTCTCCCAATCACCTTGCTTCCTAATCCCTTCCTATATTTTTCATCTGCTTTGGACTGTCTCTGGTTAATATATTCTGGTAATTGTTATGGGGTGTATGGGGTGTTCAGGGAGGGGTAGCACCTCTGGTGTAGGGGCATGTCGTGTCCTTTTACAGCAGCTCATTTTAGGGCAGCTTTTAGGGCAGCTCGTTCACCTTTGGTCCCCACCTGTCACTCAGCTCTCACCTGTGGCTCCTAGCAGCTGTAGCATGCGCAGCGGCCACACCCCGGGCAACAGCTTCGACAGGCTGGCCAAACCAGGTTGAGAGTAGCTGTTGGGTCATTGACCTTCGATGAGATAGGGACTTGTCTATCCCGAGCATGTGAAGACAGATTCCGGCGGACTGAGCAGATGAAATCTACTAGAATAGGACAACGGTCATGAAGGCGGTCTCTGCAAGCGATGTGGTACGCTAAGAGCACGGCAAGACACGAAAGACGCCCTGGTCAACCACTGCGCCCAGCCCATCTCCAACTGTCTCGACTCTTGTCCTGCTATTTGGAGCAAGATGGAATCTGGGAAGAGAGAGTGAAGCTGACTATGCGCACCTCTCCCTCACTTTAATTCAATTCACGCGCAAGTCTTGACATCCTCCCCCAAGTCCTGTGAAAAGTCCTGTGGTGATGGGCGAGCGACAAAGCAGCAGGTGTGGATACACCTGGAGCTGTAGCTGCGGACCGGCACACAGGCGACTCAGGTCTATGATAGATGTCAAGGTCCTCTTCGAATACGATGGACGAACATCATCACTCATGAGTTCCAGGCTGAATGTTGTCATCTTTTTATAGATAACTGGGAAGTCTTAGGCCAATCTCTTTCCTGTTGGGCTGCCTAGCTCAGTATCATTGCCAGGTAACATCTTCAGAGACCATCAAGACCTCTTCAGCATCTTCTCCCCGATGAGATCCAATTGCTCAGCAATAGAAGACAGGCTTCCCATGCAGAAATGTGGAGGTTCAATCCCTACCATGGTTGGAAAAATCTTTAGCCTGAAATAGAACATAGAATCATAGGACTAGAAAGGACCTTGGAGGTCTTCTAGTCCAGCCCCCTGCTCAGGCAGGAAACCCTATGCCATTTCAGGCCAATGGTTATCCAACATCTTCTTTAAAACTTCCAGCGTTGGAGCCTTCAGGGTGGAGAATTTGCTGGCAGTTGGCAGAATTAGCCTGCAATACTGCACTCCAACCACTGCGCCACCAGGGCTCCTGCTACGAGACAGATCCAACCGCCTCTCTTCCAAAGCTTTGCTGTTTTATCCTCTTTGTTCCTCCTGATCTCTTGAGACAAATGCTGCAGATCAGCAGAATGAAAGGAATGCTTTGGGGTTAGACAAAAATCACCTCCTCTGGCATCTGCCACCTGTGCTGGCTTCCCACCTTGATCCATCGGTAGGAATGTCTTCATTCCGACTGTCATTCAGCTTTGCAGGCCAAAAAAAAAAAATCTCCTTGATTCACTCTTATTCTTTTCAAATGGAGCTCCGGGCTTTTGAAGCAGGGCTGCCAAACTTTAGGGAAGTGGCCTCTTGCCAGGTAAGCTGCTATACTTTGATCTTTCTATGGTGACAGGTGACGGTTCTCTGGGATTTCCAGCTGGGACTTTTCCCAACCTTTGCTGTCTTCACAATGAAAAGCATCTGCTTTCTATGCCAAAAGTCCTAAGATGGCATAAGGTTAAAGAAAAAAGGAGGAGAAGGGGAAGAAGGTGAAGAAAGAGGAGGAGGAGGAGGAGGAGGAGGAGGAGGAGGAGGAGGAGGAGGAGGAGGAGGAGAAGGAGAAGAAGAAGAAGAAGAAGAAGAAGAAGAAGAAGAAGAAGAAGAAGAAGAAGAAGAAGAAGAAGAAGAAGAAGAAGAAGAAGAAGAAGAAGAAGAAGAAGAAGAATCCTGGCCTGACACTCTTATAGACAGCTTCTATTCCACACATCGCATTGAACTATTGCTTGTTTAATAACAGCTTATTGAATAAATCACAACTGCCTGGATTTGCACAGCACGTCAAGCTGCAAATCATGGCTTCCCAGCTGTAATGGTTAGATCAACAGATGGCGGGACGCCCATGTCGAGCAAACCACATTATAACAGAATAACACAGTTGGAAGGGATCTTGGAGGTCATCTAGTCCAACTCCTTGCTCAAGCAGAAGATCCTATACCAGGGGTGGAAATCTATGGCCTTTTTATGACTTTTTATGATTTGTGGATTTCAACTCCCAGAGTTGGGCCCATCTCTTGCTCCATGATCCGTACAATGGTCAGTGGTTATGATGGCTCAGGAATTCTGGGAGTTGAAATCCACAAGTCATAAAGGGGCCAAAGTTGAATTCTGGGAGTTGAAGTCCACAAGTCATAAAGGAGCCCTAGTCTCCCCCCACATCCTATAATACCCTTGACCGTTGTATGGATCATGGAGCAAAAGATGGACCCTATGACTGGAGTTCATAGAACAACAACAAAAAAAAAAAGATGGCACAGAACCAACATCTACCCGTAGAAAGAAAGCTTTCATCCACTTTTAATCCCAGAGACATCTCTGTGCCCACAAAATGAAAAGCATTTCCCAACCCAGCCGAAATGCTTTGTAAACAAAAGAAAGGAAAGGAGGAGAGGCATTGCTAAAGAAAGCAAAGCTTGGCAGATTTAAGGAGCACAGCGTAGATGCAGCTGTTCAAAGGGTGATTTCCAGTATAACATGGCGCAACTGCTTCCCTCTTTCTGTAAACATTGTGGGCAAGGCCTCCAAGGTTAATTCCTTAAGAAGTGGGAAGGCAGTGACAAAACAGATTGGGCATCTTGGTTTATGTTTTGCAGAATAAACACACACTCAAAACAGCCTCCTAAGAAGAAGGTTAGTCTAACGGAAAGACTTGGTGATGGTACCATTTGCAGTAGCCTCCAAGACTACTCCAAGGCTACCAAGACTACTTCAGCTTCAACCACAACAACACACGAGCACACAACAGATACAAACTCAAAGTGAACCGCTCCAAACTCGATTGCAGAAGATACGACTTCAGCAACAGAGTGGCCAATGCCTGGAACTCACTACCTGCCTCTTTGGTTTCATACCCAAATTTTTAACCTTAAACTGTCTATTGTTGACTTCACCCCATTCCTAAGAGGTCTGTAAGGGGCGTGCATAAGCACACCAGCGTGCCTACTGTCCCTGTCCAAATGTTCCCTTTTATTTGTACCCATTTTATGTATTCAAATAATGTTATACTTATGCATATTATCAAATGCGTATTTAACAAAATAAATAAATAAAAATAAATAAATAAGATGGCTGGCCTTGGCTATCTTGAAAAAGCTAAACAGGATTGAATTTTACCAGCATTTGGAGGAGATATTCCCAAAGCTGTAAACTAATTGGAAAGTTAAATCCTGGAGGAAAGTAGCAGCATACCATGATTCAAGAAACCATGTAGACATTAGCCACGAAGGCACCAGGAGTTGAGCCCTCTTTTTAGGAGACTTCTGATGGTTTTTTTTATACTATCCATATATTTATAAACCTTAGTATGTTACAACGTGAAAGATCTAAAAGCAAGAGATGTAAACAAAGAAAAAGAGGGGAGGGAGAAGAGAAGATTGGAAGACCATGGTGAAGGTGTTGGGAGAAATGGAAAACGATTCTTTCATTTAAGAGAGTGAATTTCATGCAATCTAGGAAGAAGGTAAATGTGCTGACATTCAAATGCCACTCCTCCGTTCTCTGCTATCACCGTTTTATATTGTGAAACAGTGGTGGATTATTTCATTTTGCACTTGGAAAATCTCTAATTCAATCTCTGTACTAAAAGAGAAGGAAGGAAGAAAGAGAGAAAGAGAAAGAGAAAAAGAAAAAAGAGAAAGAAAAAAGAAAGGAAGGAAGGAAAGAAGAAAGAAAAGAAAAAGAAAGAAAGAAAGAAAGAGGGATGAAAAAGAAAGAAAAAAGAAAGAAAGAAAAAGAAAGAAAGGGGAGAGAAAGAAAGAAGGAGGGAGGGGAGGGAGGGAGGGAGGGAGGAAGGAAGGAAGGAAGGAAGGAAGGAATCCTATTTGATTGTCTTTAGCAGAAGAATTTTACGATTAAAAATCCAAATTATCAAATACTAGAGAGGAAATTCTGCCTGGTTAAAACAGAGCAGGGATAAAAAAAAATGGGATTCTTGGTTGCTTTTGGACTGCAACTTCCGGAATAGATTTGCTCTATTGGCAATGACAGCAGGGAACTAAAATCCAAAACGTTGGGAATTGACTGACTGACTTGATTAATTGATTCCATAAAGTTGTATGAATTCTTATCAACCACCTAGACAGATGACAGATCATCTTAATGATGATCTGTCCCTAATGTGGTCTTTTCAGAACTTCCAACAATGCCTCCATCACTACTGTAACTGAATCCATCCACATGTCTGCTGGTCATCCTCTCCTTCTCATTCCTTCCACTATTTCCAGAGTTCTGGACTTTTCTAGGAATTTTATGACTTGCTCCGATTAAAAATTGATCATGTGCCATGAACATGCTGTCAACTCAAAGTGGCCACAAAAGTGCAGAGAAGAGCAACCAGGATGATTAGGGGACTGGAGACTGGTTGTATAAACAGTGGCATAGAATCAAAATCACTTGAAGTATTAGTATCGGTTTATAAAACCTTAGCAAGACCACACCTGGAATTCTGCATCCAGTTTTGGTCACCACACTATAAAAAAGATGTTGGGACTCTAAAAGAGTGCAGAGAAGAGCAACCCGGATGATTAGGGGACTGGAGACTAAAACATATGAAGAACGGTTGCAGGAACCGGGCATGGCTTGGCTAGTGAAGAGAAGGACCAGGGGAGACATGATAGCAGCATTCCAATATTTGAGGGGCTGTCACAGAGAAGAAGGGATCAAGCTGTTTTCCAAAGCACCCGAAGGCTAGACAAGGAATAATGGATGGAAGCTAATCAAGGAGAGATTCAACCTAGAAATAAGGATAAATTTTCTGACAGTAAGAACAACCAACCCATGGAACAGAAGTTGCCTTCGGAAGTTGTGGGAGCTTCATCACTGGAGGCTTTCAAAAAGAGACTGAACTGCCATTTATCAGAAATGGTGTAGGGTCTCCTGCTTGGGTGGGGGGGTTGGATTAGATGACCTACAAGGTCCCTTCCAACTCTGTTAATCTGTATACCACACTAATGGCTAGTTCCACAAAAGGCTTGCCAACGGGGACTGACTTGCTCAGAAACACATTGGACCAACCAAGCAAATTATTTTACTGTTTGTGTTAAACCATTTTAAATTTTGCTAGCTGCCTTGAAGGCTCCTCAGAGCAGGAAGTGGGTTGTAGAAATAGTGCAGGTGGTGAAGATGCCCTCCTGTCTCTTTTAGACCCTAGGATGCCCTACCTGGGCAGGTAGGCTTTTTCAAGCACTGGACTGCAAACGTCTGCTATTTTTTGGGGGGGGGGGGAGCTGAGATAGCGCAGTGGTTAAAAGCAGCATTGCGACCTTCAGCTGATTGCTAGTTCAGCAGTTCAGCTGTTCAAATCTCACCAGGCTCAAGGTTGACTCAGCCTTCCATCCTTCCGAGGTGGGTAAAATGAGGACCCAGATTGTTGGGGGCAATATGCTGAACTCTGTAAACCGCTTAGAGAGTGCTGTAAAGCACTATGAAGTGGTATATAAGTAAAGTGCTATTGCTATCTAAGAATACTGGTTCCCAGAGCCGTTATTTGGAGATGCTCAGGAGATGCTAAATTATGCATGTTAGATTTGAGGTGCAAAACTTTGGACAGTCCCTAAATGGCAGCAAGACAGGTTTTTCTTTGCTGTCATCCAGGGGTATTTTGGTTTGTTTGGTTGTTTGTTTGTTTGTTTGTTTGTTTGTTTTGCTGGTTTTGGCAGTCTAAATGTGGTGTGCCTAAGTATAAGATGCAACCTTGCTTTGCCTCTGGCCAACTCATTTACTTATTATTTTACAGAAAAGGCAGCTGGATTGGGCCTGGAGATTTGGTGGGCAACATGGAAAGTGCTTGTGGGCACACTGGTGCCAACCGGTTCTATCTTGCCATCCTGTGTTGTAAACCAAAGGAAGTCGATGCCTCAAAAGGCAGGAACCAGAAAGGAAACAAACCTGTGACACGGTCCCGAGCCTATTTATAAATTTTAGACGGCAATGCCTGCGTGAAGCAGGATGCCTGTTGTGCAAGGAAGATTTAATTCTGCCTTACTTGAAAAATTTTTCCTTGACCCCTGTGCTACAAGGTGAGGGGCGGGAGGGAAAACCAACATTTCTTCATGTGACCTAACCATAATTGGGGCCTACGTTTCCAGTAACACACTCAGCATTATAATTTATTTCTGGCTTTTCATTTGAAGCCCAGAGATCATGTGAAATCTGTTCGTGTTTGTATTGCATGCCGAGCGATCTGTTCAATTCTCTGCCAGGCAACAAACAGGAGAAGAAAGATCATCACACGTAAAAGCTTGTTGGTACACTCTTGTTCATTGCCATCTTGTCCTAGTTTCAGGGCAGTATGTGGGTTGTCCTCATGTTGTCATGGTGTGCACAGGCACACACACAAAATACATTCGGGACATACACAAGATCTTCAATAGTGCTTTCCCTGACTAAGAATGGAGCTATGATCATGCTAGCAAGACAATCCAGGTGACTTTTTTTGGTACTATCCATACAGGTTTTGATAGCCAATCATCACAAGCTGCCCTAAAAATTAGAATAGAATAGAATAACAGAGTTGGAAGGGACCTTGGAGGTCTTCTAGTCCAACCCCCTGCCTAGGCAGGAAACCCTACACCACTTCAGACAAATGGTTATCCAACATCTTCTTAAAAACTTCCAGTGTTGGAGCATTCACAACTTCTGGAAGCAAGCTGTTCCTCTGATTAATTGTTCTAACTGTCAGGAAATTTCTCCTTAGTTCTAAGTTGCTTCTCTCCTTGTTTAGTTTCCACCCATTGCTTCTTGTTCTCCCCTCATTATTCCATGAAAATGCATAACTATAAAAACAAATGAAATACAGATATATGTAGACAGTATCAATCTGATTGTGGAGAAAACTATGGTGGTCTAACCTACATTCTGCTGAAAAGAATGTCTAATTCTTGAGCGGCAGTTTCTGAATTAAATCCACTTTCTTTTCACAATGGGATACAGAACACAGGATAATAAGAGTTGGAAGGGACCTGGGAGATCTTCTAGTCCAACCCCTACCCAAGCAGGATATCCTATACTATTCAAGACAAATGGCTGTCCAGTTCCTTCTTAAAAAATTTCCAGTGATGAAGCACCCACAACTTCTAGAGGCAGGCTGTTCCACTGTTTAGTCCCACTGTCAGAAAATTTCTCCTTAATTCTAGGTTGGATTTCTCTTTGATATGTTTCCATCCATTACTTCTTCCATCTTTCAAATGGCCCAGAATTGGACCATGATTCCACTAGACGATACCTTCAAAGAAAAACTGAGCCCAGGCAAACCTTTAGAGGGAAATGAGGTTGGCCAATGTTTGACTCTTGAGTTGTATAGACGGAGCCTGTGTTGCTAGTGGGTGCTGCTTATGCTTTGCAAGTGATTCAGAAGTGTTTCAGATCTGCAGGATCTTACGGCTTCAAAAGTCACATTACTCATGATTAGATAGAAAACAGGGTCAACCTATTTTTATACAATCATCATACAAAGATGATTAAGGGGACTGGAGGCTAAAACATATAAAGAACGGTTGCAGGAATTGGGTATGTCTAGTCTGATGAAAAGAAGGACTAGGGGAGACATGACAGCAGTTTTCCAATATCTCAGGGGCTGCCACAAACAAGAGGGAGTCAAGCTATTCTCCAAAGCACCCGAGGGTAGGACAAGAAGCAATGGGTGGAAACCAATAAAGGAGAGAAGCAACCTAAAACTGAGGAGAAATTTCCTGACAGTTAGAACAATTAACCAGTGGAACAACTTGCCTCCAGAAGTTGTGAATTCTCCAACATTGGAAGTTTTAAAGAAGAGATTGGGCAACCATTGGTCTGAAATGGTGTAGGGCAGGGGTCAGCAACCCGCGGTTCTGGAGCCACATGTGGCTCTTTCATCCCTCTGCTGCAGCTCCCTGTCACTGGTCAGCTCCACAATTGATAGAGCTTTTGGTTAGGACAGGTAGAGGAAAAAGGATGCCGCGCTAGGAGGAGACTCTATGGTGGGGGAACCGGACTTCCGGTCAGCAGAGGAAAAAGGATGCCGCGCTAGGAGGAGATTATGATGGGGGAACCGGACTTCTGGTCGGCTCCAGAATTGAATCGGGGGCTTCCGGTTAGGACCTCTGTGGCTCTCTGAGTGTTTAAGGTTGCCAACCTCTGGTGTAGGGTTTCCTGCCCAAGCAGGGGGTTGAACTAGAAGACCTCCAATTTAATTTAATTTAATTTAATTTAATAGATTTGTATGCTGCCCAACTCCCGGGGGACTCTCAACTCTGTTATTCTGTTAGATTCCTGATAAGGACAGCACCTTTCCTCTCCCCCCCCCCCTGCTCAAAATTTGAACAAATTAAGACTGCTTTAACGGAGAGCAGAATAGTGCCACGCTCATATGCATGTGAAATCCACAGCTTTTCTTGCACATTGTTTTGAAAGCATGCTTGGCGCTTTGTTTATGATTTGATGTGATGTACAAACCCAGGCAATTGGCTTAATCCCATACATGGAAACCCTAACCTTATGGTAGACCAGACCATAACCCAACTTCTTAGGGTGGTTAAAACTACTTTTATTAGGCTACATTAACAGAATTTTGTGAGCTCCATTGTGCCTTTGCTCTTCCTTCCCTCTTATACTCATGTAAATTAGGGAGGGGACTTTCTGAACTACTTCCCAATGCTTATCTAGATATTCTGGACTTAAAATAGCTTCAGCCTGTTTTGCTGAAGCAACAGCTTCTGCCTCTCTTTTATCTAAAGCTGAGTTTTATCTTTCTTACTCTCCATATGAAGAGTCACTTAATCAGGGCTCAATTTGTCTGAAGAAGTAGCAACATCTGGCTATTCTTGTCCAGAGCTGGAAGCTAAGCAGGTTTGGTCTTGGTTAGTACTTTGGATGGGCGACTTCAAGGAAAATATCAGATCTGCAAGCTTGACTGGGACATTAGAAAAGAAAAATAATCCAAGAAGAATTTGGACTACAACACAGTCCTTTCAGCAGTTCCAAGAAGGCTCCACATCCATTTGCACTACTCAGGTGACCCTGAGGACACAGATAAACCTCTTAAGTGGCCTCAACGACTCTCTAAAAGAATGCAAATGACCAGCTGCCTGCAAGGAGTATAAATCCTTCAATTCCCCACCATTCAGTCAGAGATGAAGAAGCTTCTTGGCTGCGAAGTGAAACGTCTTCAAAGAAAAACAAGAAAATCCAGTTGCCTCTTGAAAAAACACTTTTGAGACAACCATGACCTGGATGACTGAGAATCTCTACAGATTTTTAGCTACGCAATTTGGGATGAACACCCTTTGAATGGTGTGGGAGTAGGAATGGATTTCCAGAAAAAAAATTGCAGACTACAGGAACCATTAGCACTACTCAGGTGACCCCCCAAAAAAACACAGATAAACATCCAAGTGCTTCAACGACCCTCAAAAAGAATGCAAATAACCAGCTGCCTGCAAGGAATATAAATCCTTCCATTCCCCACCATCCAGTCAGAGCTGAAGAAGCTTCTTGGATGAGAAGCGAAAGGTCTTCAAAGAAAAAATCCAGAAAGTCCCGTTGCCTCTTGAAAAAGCGCCTTTGGGTCAACCATGACCTGGATGTTGGAGAATCTCTATAGACAAATCCAAGAAGGAGGCAATTAAAAAATAATCAGCCACTGGGCTATAATGCAGTGGTCCCGAAACCCTGGTCCACAGACCAGCACAGAAACTGGGCTGTGTAAGCAAGCAAAAACCGATCTCTGCAGGCATTGCGTGAAACCAAGCTCCCCTCCCAGTCCACAGAAAAACTGGTCTCCACGGAAACAATCCCCGGTGCCCAAAAGGTTTGGGGAGGGCACTGTTATAATAAGGTGACCAGACGTCCCGCTTTTTAATAATTTGTCCCGCGTTCCACGGCGTTTCAAAAAAGTCCCGCTTTTTGAATTTGAATTTGCCCTGCACACCCCTCTGCCTCTTGCCTCGCCTGCCTCCTCCTGCCAGGCGGGGAGGGAGGGCAGTGAGAGGGGCAGCGGCGGTCTTGCCTGTTCGTCGCCGCAGAGCCGAAGAAGCTGGTGGCGTTTGTGGTGCGGGGCTTCCCCCGCCCGCTTTCCCCAGCCGCCGGGACACCGCCATTTGCATTCTTTTGCCCTCTGCGCAAGCAGAATGCTTTGCGCATGCGCAGAGGGCAAAAGAATGCAAATGGTGGCGTCCCGGCGGGCGGGGGAAGCGGGCGGGGGAAGCCCCGCACCGCGAACGCCACCAACTTCTTCGGCTCTGCAGCGACGAACAGGCAAGACCGCACCGATAGGAACCCACCCCTGGCTGCGATGAAGGGGGGGTGTTTGGGGGGGTGCACAAAGCTGCAGGATAAGAGAGACAGACCCCTCCCGTCTTGCTCCCCTAGAAACCCACCCACCCCGTCAATGGTGTCCCGCTTTACAAATATTAAAATCTGGTCACCTTATGTTATAATGGAAACAAAAAGTGCATGTATTTGTCCACAACAGAGGTCTTCAAACTTGGCAACTTTAAGACTTGTGGACTTCAACTCCCAGAATTCTGGGAGTTGAAGTCCACAAGTCTTAAAGTTGCCAAGTTTGGGGATCCCTGGTCCACAGCATCTCCAGGAGACTTTAGAAGAGCAACCAGATCTGGGATTCAGAAATCCAGATACCCACCAGATAGCAGCAAACAATATTCTCCAGCTCTTTCTTGAGATCTAGCGGTCACCTGGAATTCTCTAGCCCAAAATTGGTATTCCACATAGAACAAAGGGCAATACTGACTTTTTATTTGCACAGCTCTAATCTACAGATTAGCCATGCACACTTTAGCCTAGTGTCCTGTGCAAACTCAGCCTGTGTGGTCCATTTACAGTTCGGTATGTCATAAACTCCCAGAAAATTGGTTTAATTGAGTATATACCATGGTTCACAGCCATTAGGTGTGTTTATGGCTCATTAGCTTAAATGGAAGAGTTAAAATAAACACATCTCAAATCCTTGCCTGGGAAAACAATAGGATCAAGAGTGCTTAACTTTGGTTAGATTATACCCACCTTATTGCAGAGAGAGAGGGGGGGGGGGAAGTGGGCTCCCAAAAGGAAAAAGCAACCAATCAAAGTCTTTCAAGTTATGTGCTTGGTTATGAATGCATAGCAAGTATACAATTAGCTTTTCAAAAATCGGTTTCAGGAAATTGTGTGAAACAAGCTGGAAAATTGACTGGGCGATACAGGAAAAACACATTCCATTGCCCCCCCTCCTCAATTTATTTAACTGGGGGGGAGGGGAAACGACTGTCCCCAAAGGAGGATAATATGGCATATCCATTTAAAAAGGCAACTGCATGATAGATATTTAATATTACACATTACTACAGCCGCTAGAATTATTTACGCACAAACTTGGAAATTGGACTCAATACCAACAATGATAACTGTGGTCAATAAAATTTTGGAAGTAGCAGAGATGTGCAAGTTAACAATGGAAATTCAGGACAAAGAAGAGACAGATTTTTATAAAACCTGGGATAGATGGTATAATTGGCTTGGACAAAAAAAATACAGAAATCTATTATAGTATAACTTCTTGCAATGATATAACAAACTGTAGTTTATTTCATATACCATGATACTTTACCTCACTTTCTGACTGAAGTAATGTTTGCAAACAGTAGGATTAAAGATGGAATATATATACACTTATAATGCGAGTAAATATGAATTGGGTAAATTAGCTATAGAAATAAAAGTTGACATTCCAATAGATATAGTTTATAAGAAGATAAGATCTAGAACAGTGATGGCGAACCTATGGCACGGGTGCCACAGGTGGCACGTGGAGCCATAACTGCTGGCACGCGAGCCGTTGCCCTAGCTCAGCTCCAGCGTGTATGTGCGTGCCCGCCAGCTGATTTTTAGCTTGCGCAGAGGCTCTGGGAGGGCGATTTCAGCCTCCAGAGGGCCTCCGGGGTGGCGGGGGTGGAGCGTTTTTGCACTCCCCAAGCTCCCAAGAAAGCCTCTGGAGCCTGGGGAGGGCGAAAAATGGGCCTACCGGGTCCACTGGAAGTCGGGAAATGGAGGAGTGGGGGGGTCGTGCATGCATGCGCAGGGGGGTGGGGCAAGTGGGGGGCTTTGAATTATGGGTGTGGGCACCCAGGTGTGTGCGATAGCGCTCGCGCACACTATTTCGGCACCCGAGGAAAAAAAGGTTCGCCATCACTGATCTAGAATGTATAAATACAGATATAATATATAATCGAGTGTATAAAGATTAGTAGTAATAGCTAATAGGCTGTCAAAGAAGCATGATTTCACTTTTATGGTTTGTATTAGTCGGCGTTATGTTTGTAGTTGATTGCGTATGTTATTTGCTTACTGTAGTGTTTTCTACAGTTTTTGTATTTGTTTTTTTTTCTGTTGTGTTTATTTTTGTTGTTGTGTGTATTTAATTGTTATGTTTTTAAAGGAAAACTCAATAAATATTATTTTTTTTTTAAAAAAAGGCAACTGCATGATAAAGATGATTACATTTATAAAAATTAGCCAGGGTTTCAGGGCTGCTAAGGCCTTTTATCCTTCCTATATGTAGACTCCCAATTTATCTGCGGTCTAGGAAGCAGCAGAGAGCCAAAAATAGCCAAAAGTTTTCTTTTAGGACAGGGGTCCCCAAACTTGGCAACTTTAAGACTTGTGGACTTCAAATTCCCAGAATTCTCCAGAAGTCCACAAGTCTTAAAGTTGCCCAGTTTGAAGACCTCTGTTTTAGGACTTGAAATGTATGTCTGAACAGGAGATGACATCATGATGATGATGTGATGATTGTTATTGTAATCATTATTGGAGTCTTATGATTATTGCGGGCGCGATGGCTCAGTGGTCAAGGATGCTGAGCTTGTCAGCTGGCAAACTGACAGCCGGGGTTTGAGATCCGAGCGTTGTTGCATGATGGGGTGGCCTCCAGTTACTTGCCTGCCCCTCTAGCAGTTCGAAAGCATGCCAATGCGAGTAGATAAACAGGTTCCACTTCGGTGGGAAGATAACAGCATTCTGTGCGCCTTGGCATGTAGTCATGCCAGCCCCACGACCATAGAAATTCTTCTGACAATTCCGACTCCCTTGGCTAGGAAATGGGAGATGAGCACCAGCGCCTAAAGTTGGACATGACTGGACAGGGGAAACCTTTATGATGATTAGAAGGAGGATTGGTGCTTTTTCATTCTACAGCAAACCCACTCTGTTTTTAATGTTTGACTGGAAAAACTGTGGTTCTGAGAAGCACAGATTTGTTAACCTTGTTTCACCATGTGTATTTTATCTATTCCCTGCCTTTGTTACTTTTAACAAACAAGGCAGCGAACATATGCAACACACCTTCCTCCTCCTATTTTCCGCACAACAACCCTGTGAAGTGAGTGAGGCTGAAGGACAGGCCCCGAAGAGTGTGAGACGGTCAAGACAACCAACTCAGCGCAACAACCTGGTCACAGTCATTCTCCTCCTGTTCCCTCTGATGGGCTGCTGAGGCAGCAGAGAGGAAGCACCTTCTTAGCAGTTGCATATTAACATTGGCCCTGATGATGTTACCTAGTCGGGTCATGAGACGTCTGCAACAAAACCACCAAGCTCAGAGAGCACCAAAGGACCCCACAGCTCCACGCTTGAGCAACAAAGATTCTCTTCTATTGACTGACGCTTTTGCTCCCCGGGCCAAATCGGGCGTTGAGTTGCCGCTTTGGGTAGGTCTGGACTCTGGCGGCTCCGTCCTCTTCTGCAAGGAAGCGCTTCCATTTTTCCTCCGGCTGCTGCTGCTGCTTTCTTTCCGCAACGATCCTAAGTTTGCTTGCCATTCTCTGTTCTCCCCCCTCGGGCGCGTGGCTTTGTTCTGCAGACCCCGCAAGGAATCCGCGCCCTCGAAAAGCGGAGAGAGAAAGGTGTGCAATCGCCAAGGTACCGCAAACAGAGCCTCTTTCTTTTATTCCAAAAAAATATATATATACTGGGCAACCGCTCCCCGCCCATTGACTTCTTTGTCTTCGCCGAACTATAAAGCGTCTCCAAAGGTCCGCCCCTTTTTCTCTGTCCGGAGGCTCCACCTCCTCTCCTCTCCCCACCCCCCCAGCCCAAAGTGCACGTGGCTCCCAGAGGCGGAGCGACCCCCCCTTCAACCGGTGGAAGATGCCACGCCTCCCTGGAGGTGGGGGGAACCTTCGACTTGAATGGGAAGGAGCGCGCAACCCTTCCAGCCCCGTGCGTAACCCTTTCGAACTGCACGAGATGCGATGCGCAAAGCACGCATGTCCAAAGTTAGTAGCAGTGGGAAGTGGTGGGGGGGGGCAGCAAGCCGGGCGTGGGGAGGAGAGGGGAGGGGGGGCAAGTGCCTTTCGGACTCAGATCCGAGGATGGCGGTTAGGATGCCAATAAGGAAAGCTTTCCCAGTTAGGGCTAATTGCGGCTGCTTCTTCCACTGGCAATGGGTCCTCCTTTCCCCCTTCGTCCTTCTCTGTTGGCATCTTCTACGCCCACTGGTGCTGCTGCTGCTTGCGGAGGAATGGCGTGCGCCTGTGCAGTCGCTGTGTAAATTGTGGGTGGGGGGCTGCTTTTAGGTAGGCTCCCTTCGCCAAACCTAAGAGGTCAGTAAGGGGTGTGCATAAGCGCACCAGTGTGCCTACCGTCCCTGTCCTAATGTTCCCACTTATCAGTACCCATCTTATATATATAAACAATGTTTTATCTATGTATATTACCAACATGTACTTGACAAATATAAATAAATAAATAAAGAAATAAACCCAAAGAAATTGGTTTCCCCTGTTAGCGCGTGGCCAAGCGCCTCTCGGCTTCTCCGCCAACCTCCTTTTTGGCGATCCCTGCGTTACGCGTGCAACGGAGGTGAGAAATGACACGGGACGGACAACAAGACTTGCGTGCCCAGCCTGGTGTTTTATGGCACTGCAGCCGAAGTGTTGTTGTTTTTTGTTTTACAAAAGAGCGGATGAAAGAATGAAAAGGAAGAAGGCGTGCCTGCTTCAAGAAGGCCACCACGCCCCTCTGACCTGGAACCCTTGGCCAATTCTCCCCGGAGCCGAAGACGACGCGCAGGGCACACGATCCCACCAATTCCCTCCTCCACCCACACACACACACACCCCGCGCCCCGGGGTTACGGGAACGATCCTCAAGCGCGTAACCAAGAGGTTTGAACGGTCCCCAGCGCCGAGAGCTCTCCTTTCCCTTTCGAGCTTTTGCAAAGGATCGGGTGGCTTGGGCAGCGCTTGTCAGCTTTCCCCGCGCGCGGCAGCTTTGACACCTGGCTCGCCTGCCCCTCCCCTCCCTCGAATTGCCTCCCCCCCCTCCACCGACTTTCAAAGCAGAACCCCGGCTTGTCCCACCCGCCGATCGATGCTGGGAGAGGGATCTGCTGGTTTGCCTTCCTTCGCTGCTGCGTATTGGCAGCAGCCGTTCCGCCCCAGTTGGGGAGAAACACCGTGGCGCTTTGACAAAGGAGGTTTAGGGTAGGAAACGGGGCTCTCCCCTCCGCGTTCGCCCAGTTTGGGGAAGCGGGAAGGGCCGTGCCCCTCCCTGCGCCGCGCCAACCGGTACGGCTGATGCCCAAGTGCCATGAAAGCAGCAGGACTCGCTCTCCGACGCCCCGTTTTCGTCCGAATTTAGACAACAAAGAAGAGTAGCTTTTTCTCCCAGGGGCGGGGCGGGCGGCCCGGCTCCCGCCCCTTCAGTTCTGGATTCCGCCAATGGCTCGGCGGAGCGGTCATGGGTTGCGCGGGCGCACTCTGTCCCTCCCCGCCCCCCCTGTCGTCCTCCCCTCCCCTTTATCGGCTCTGGGACGCTTACGCTGCGGCGGCTCTGATTTTTCCCGCCTCCCCCCCACTTTTTCCCCCCCTCCCCGCGTTGTCTGGCTGCAGCAGAGGCTCAGACAGAAGAAAGAAGGAGGAGGAAGAGGAGGAGAGAGAAAGGAGGGGGAGGAGAAGGAGGAAGGGGGGAGAAAGAAAGAAAATCGCTGAGTGGAGGCTGGGAGGGGCCCCTTAAAGAAACGGTGCCATCGCCTGGCATTGTGGCCAGCGAAAGAACTCAAGGGGGGGAGGAAGAAAGCATCGCTGCGCTTCCCTCCATTCTCTGCACGCCACCCCCACCCCCCCCCCGGCTGGCCAGGAGGGGGGAAAAAGCTTGGGGGGGTGAATCGCACGGGGGATGGTGGTGTTTTTTCTTGGAAAGCGTCTTATAAACCGGATTCCATTTGGAAAAAAGAAAAAGAAGGCGATATTTTTAAGGCACAAGGAAACTACAGTCGGGGAGGGGGAAGAAAAGAAGAAGAAAAAACCCCGGAGATTTCGGGGGAGGCTGCTTTGCAATCTTAAACCAGCGTCCAGGATTTGCTATCCAAAGCAAGCGCTCGCGCGCCGCCGGGTTCTTCCCTTGCTTGCCGCCGCCGCTGCTGCTGAACTGGCCATCTGCCTTCTTCTCTTCCTTTGTGTCTGATTTTTGGGGGGGGGGGTTGCTCCTTTTCCTCCCTTCCTCCTCCGCGCCCCCGCGCCGCCGGTTCGAGCGCAGAAGGGAAAGGAAGAGGGGCGCGCGATCCCATACATTCTCACCGGGACTATGCCCAGTTCGTTGTTTGCGGACATGGAGCGGCATGGGAGCGGCGGCGGCGGCGGAGGAGGAGGAGGAGGAGAGACCCTGGATGACCAAAGAGCTCTTCAGATCGCCTTGGATCAACTCTCCCTCCTCGGCTTGGACAGCGACGAGACGGGCTCCCTTTACGAGAATGAGCCGCGCAAAAAGAGCGTGAACATGACCGAATGCGTTCCCGTGCCCAGCTCGGAACACGTCGCCGAGATCGTGGGCAGGCAAGGTGGGCTGTGCTGATTGCTTTCTTTATTGGGGTTGGGGGGGATGTCCGCGCATCCGTGGTGTGTGTGTGTGTGTGTGTGTGTGTGTGTGTGTGTGAAGGAAACGGGGAGAGTTTAGCTGCAAGTCTTCCACCGCCACCCGCCTCTTCCCAGGTGGCTGGGTTTGGCCGAGGGTGGGTTTGAGTGGAGAGCTTTCCCCCGTGGCAAGAAAGAAAGGAAGGGAAGGCTCGGCTTGGTGGGCACCCACCTGGGTGCCGATTCGCAACGCCCCCCCTTCCCGCGGCTTAAGACAAAGAAAGTGCAGAAATGTGGCGGAGGCAATTGGCAGCCAGATGTGCGTTTTCGGCTCTTTAAAAGCAATCGCACGGGAGTGGGGGTGGGTGGGGAGAGAAACGGGACGCTCCACCCAGCTCGTGGGCTGCTATTGTTGTTATTCGGCTCTTGGACACGCAGGGGTGTTCCCCTCGCGGGATGGAACCGCGGGGCTCGCAGGGCAGCCGCAGGATATACCAACGGGGGTCCCTGCGAAGGAGTTGGGGCCACTTGCGCCTTTAAAGAGGGGCGCACCACCGGATGCGTCTCTCTCCGCATTCGGTTTGTTCCTTCGGGTTTTTGGGGATGGGTGTGTTACGTGTGCTGAGCTCGCTATCTTCGGGACTGTCCGCGGACCGGTTTTGCGGGGGTCCGCTGGCTCGGCGTTGCTGGGGAAGAGATGGAGAGGGGGGGGGGTCTTTCGGTGTTTTTTTTTTTTTTGCCTTGTTGGTGATTTCTTTTTTTTTTCGCCGAAGCGCCAATGGGAATTAGCGGCAGCGGCCAGGCGGAGAGAGGGGCGTGGGTATCTGGGGCTGATTTTTTCTCGTTGTTGGTACTAGTGTCACTGGGGGTGGGGGAATCGGAGGGACAATAGCTTGGCCGGGTGACAGGTTGCATGGCCGTCCCTCTCCCCGAGTTGCCCCCCCCCTGAGAGATGGAGGTGTAACCGGCTCTTGTCTCCCCTCCCCTTTTCAAACTCCGTCCTCCCCCTCCTCCTCCTCCTCCTCCTCCTCCTCCTCCTCCCCTGCCATCCTCTCCTCTCTTCAGGTTGCAAAATCAAAGCGCTGCGGGCCAAAACCAACACCTACATCAAGACGCCGGTGCGGGGCGAGGAGCCGCTTTTCGTGGTCACGGGCAGGAAGGAAGATGTGGCCATGGCCCGGCGGGAGATCATCTCGGCGGCGGAACACTTCTCCATGATCCGCGCCTCCCGCAACAAAAACACCGTTTTGAACGGCTCGGTGCCCAGCCCGCCCAATCTGCCCGGCCAGACCACCATCCAAGTGCGGGTGCCTTACCGGGTTGTGGGCTTGGTGGTGGGACCCAAAGGAGCCACCATCAAGCGCATCCAGCAGCAAACCCACACCTACATCGTCACGCCCAGCCGGGACAAGGAGCCGGTTTTCGAAGTGACGGGCATGCCGGAGAACGTGGACCGCGCCCGCGAGGAGATCGAGGCTCACATCGCCGTGCGGACCGGCGGCTTGATCGAGCTGATCGACGAGAACGATTTCCACGCCAACGGCACCGACGTGGGCTTTGAGCTGGGCGGAGGGGGCGCGGGCAGCCTCTGGAGCAAGCCCACGCCGCCCCCTCCTCCTCCTCCCCCTTCCTCTTCTTCCTCCTCCTCCTCTTCCTCCTCCTCCTCCTCCAGCAGCATCACCCCGACGCCGGCCCGCAAGCCTTTCTGCAGCTACCGCAACGACAGTTCCAGCTCCCTGGGCAGCGCTTCCACCGATTCCTACTTCGGCAGCGGCGGCAGCACCAGCGCCCGCTTGGCCGATTACAGCCCGCCCAGCCCGGCCGCCTTGGGCTTCCCGCACAACGGCGCCCCCAGCAACGGCTACGGCGTCTACGGGACCCCCGCCGAAGGCCTGGCTTCGCCCGACTGCTGCCCCGTCGAGCTGCCTCCTTTCGATTCCCCGCCGGGCTTCGAGCTGGCGCCGGCTCCTCCCGCGCAGCTGATGTGGTCGCAGTACGAGCGCAGCGCCAGCCTGGCTTCCCCCGCCGCCTTTCCCGGCTCAGCCACGGCTCCCCCCGCCAACCTGGCCTTGTTTGTGAGCGGCGGGCAGAGGCGGGGCGTTCCGCAGGCTCAGCCCCCGGCGCGTCTCTCCCCGCCCCTGCACTCCGGTGCGGGAGGAGGCGGGTCGCTGGCAGCCACCGAGCAGCACCCGTTGACGCGTCGGGTGCGCAGCGATCCTGGCGGCCGCTTCTTAGCTGCCGCCGTGGCTGCAGCCGCCGCCGCCTCCTGCTGCTCCTCGTCTTCCTCCTCCTCCTCTTCCTCGTCGTCTTGCTCCTACCCGCTCTACGCCAACGGGCTGGGCTGCCACTTGCCCGGCTTGCCCTCGGACTGCTCGCCTTCCTCTTCCTCCTCCTCCTCTTCCTCCAGCTCCTCTTGCTCCTCGTCCGGGCTGCGTCGGAAAGGCAGCCGCGACTGCTCGGTTTGCTTCGAGAGCGAGGTCATCGCCGCCCTGGTGCCCTGCGGCCACAACCTCTTCTGCATGGAGTGTGCCAACCGCATCTGCGAGAAGAACCAGCCCCAGTGCCCGGTCTGCCACAGCGCCGTGACTCAGGCCATCCGCATCTTCTCCTAAAGGCTCCCACCGACAACAACCGGGGCGCCCGGACTTTGCCTGCCAATCGGCCGGTATTTGAGCAGTAAAGACAGAAAATCCGCGCACGGGGCTTAAGAAAAAAAAGTGGCAGAAAGGTGAACCTGGCATTTTTAAGGTGGCTATTATCATATCTCATATATATGTATGTATGTATGTATGTATACCTGGATGTGTATATACAGGGGGTCCTTGACTTACGACCGCAATTGAGCCCAACATTTTCTGTTGCTAAACAGAAATATTTCTGAAGTGAGTTTTGCCCCATTCTAGGATCCTTTCTTGCCACAGTTGTTGAGTGAATCACTGCAGCTGATTAATAACCCGGTTGTTAAGTGAATCTGACTTCCCTCGTTGATTTTGCTGTTCAGAAGGTTGCAAAAGGGGATCACTTTGTGTCACCAAGACACAGCAACGGTCATAAGTAAGGAACCAGTTGCCAAGCAATTGGATTTCAATCACATGACCATGGGAATGCTGCAGTTGTGAAAAATGATCATAACTCACGAAATAAACTGTTGTAAGTTGAGGAATATACATACATA
>JALIGW010000012.1:12072536-12090036 GCA_023053685.1 Diadophis punctatus similis | reverse complement strand
CAGGTCCTCAAAGAGCTGTAGTTTGCCCAACCCTTGCGGCCTATACCATTCGGGACAAATGGCTGTCCAATCTTTTCTTGAACATTGATCAGTCCGTAGGGAACAACCAACTGTTCCCCCATTTTTATAGGGAATATGAAAACTAAAAGATTGGCAGTCACTTTACGTGGGTAATGGATTGTGTTAATCTGAAAAATAACCACTAAGCAAGTACCGGTAAGTAACTAGAAGAGGTGGACATTCTGTGGACATTTAATGCAAAGGAATATTGGGTTAGAAATTGGAATCCAACCTATCTTTCTTTAAGGACTCGATTCAAACTACGCCCTGCCTTGTTTCCAAGCATTTCATTTTCTTTTGCTGGAACAAGAGCAGCCTACATTTTGAATGTATCCAGTCTATTTCTTTACCTTTTGTGTTGTAAATATTGGATGTGATGTGGGTGGTGTAATCAGTAATGTTTGTATACTTCTTTCCCCAGGCTGCATTCCTGTAACGTGGGCTGTGTGTAGCTTTTAAATCCTGCCTTCACTGATCAGGATCAGTGAAGTGAGCTTGGCCTTGTGAACTTTGCTACAATTAGTGTGAGTGTCAAAGGTCTCACAGGCAGCTGTGCAAGGAGAAGACCTGTAGGACTAATCGCACGCTTACTTAGAGATGGATCTTTCTTTAAAAATGTAAAATCTGCCGTGTACTTAAAATACAGTTTGTTCGGTGTTGAGGCATGGTGTGAACATTGCCACAGAGATTTACAATCAGTGCTTTGTGGCTTAGCCTGTTAGGCCCAGCTCAGCCACAGATGGTTTGTTCTTATAAACCATGGTTTATTCTACAAATCTAATCACGGTCTAAATCTTTCATAGGGCCAAGGATTAGAATTGGCTGTCTCTTGGTGGTGGTGGTGGGGTGTCATCTGGATATTTCCGTTTCAGTTATTGTGAACTTAATTCGTAGCCTAAAAATTGATTTAGTAACTGCTGCTGAATGAATCATGAAGATTGAAATATGTGGTTACCAATAAAGGGGAATATTTGTAGCTCAGGGTTGAAATGAAGGGGTCCTTAGTGGTCTCTGAGCTTGGTTGTTTTCATTACCTTAACTAGGTAACATCATTATAGTCCTAGCACTGATGATGTTACCTAGTTAAGGTAATGAAGCATCTGCAAGAACACAAGGAAGATCAGAGAGCACCACGGATGAAATATGCATGGCCTCTTACCACATTAAGAGGCAATGTAACCAGAAAGTCCACTTGCCTCTCGAAAAAGCACCTTTGGGACAACCATGACCTGGATGATGGAGGATCTCCATAGACAAGAGGTAATGTACTTCAAATCGCATTTATCTTTGCTAGCTTTCCAACCTGTGTTGATAGGAACGGTAGCAGTTTTAATCTTACCAGGTCTGTTAAAAATGGTTTAATCATGAGTCGGGATAAAGGTACGTCTGTTATCTTCAAGCAGTTACAATAACTACAATTTATCATTTTAAAGGCATAAATAATGACATCCCCTCCCCCTTAGCACCACAGCAATCTCAGTAAACGAGGTTGGGTTGAAAAGACCTGCTTAAACTCAGCTAAGGGACATTGGTAGCACCAACTCGGAAGCTGCAGGTTTGAAAATCTGCCGTTTTTGGAGCCCTTTAAAAAAAAAAACACCTGTCCCTCCGCCAGCAGAAAAGTGAAAGCTGAACTGTTGGGGCAAATTATTTAAGGGCTGGTTCTGTAGCACAGGGGTCTGCAACCTTGGCAACTTTGGACTTGTGGACTTCAACTCCCAGACTTCAACTCCCAGCATGCGCTGGCTGAGGAATTCTGGGAGTTGAAGTCCACAAGTCATAAAGTTGCCCTTGCAGTGTAGCATGATAATCAGTTGCTTTGATTCTGGTTCCCTCTCTGGACTTCTGAAAATTGCCTTCTACCCTTTGTTCTTTTTGACAGGAAAGGAATTGGCTCCTTGCTTTTCTGATTTTTTATTTATTTATTTTTGGCTGAGTGAAACTCTTGTTTGACAAGCAGCAATTTGCTGAGAGGATGCATTGAGTAAGATGACAGGCTGAGCTGTTTATTTTGGTTCATATGATGCAAGATTAGGGCTTTGTACAAAGAAGAAACGAAGCTGCATTAAGAAAGGAGAAAGGAGACGCTTTCATTGATAGGGAGTTTGTTGTCACTTCACTTCTGCAGCTGAAAACGGCATACATGTAACATTGTGCCATAGAAGCAAAAGTCATAACTTTCTTTGCATTAAAACGAAGGACGCCTGGGTTCTATAGCTGCCATCTTAAAGGAGATATTTCTCTTTAGACCGGGTGTGTGTGTGTCAAACTTGATTTCATTGAGGGCTGCATCAAGGTTGTGTTTGACCTTGGGGAGGGTTGAGGGGGGCCGTGGCCAGCTCCACGTCACTCATGTCCGGGGTGCCTGTGGTGGCCCGAGCACTCTGCAAGCGAAAATGAGCTCCCGAGCTCCGTTTTCGGCCTGGGTGACCTCCTGCAACCCTCTGCCAGTGAAAACGGAGCTTGGGAAGGCCCCACGCAGCCCTACCGAGCGCCTTTTTCTTTTTTTTCTTTTTTTTCTTTTTTTTCTTTTTTTTTCTTTTTTTTTCTTTTTTTTCTTTTTTTTCTTTTTTTTTCTTTTTTAATTTTAATTTTTATTGAATTTTCTGGTTAAAAACAACATAACAACATACAAATACAAAACACAAAACACATACAATACATACAAGCATAGCTAAAGCTAGCCACTTTTACAGCTATTTCATTTTCCGTTATGTTTTACATTTCGCTATATTACTATTTTTATTTAAGCAATCACAATTATTTATTCTATTCTATATTTAATGAATTAAATCTCCTATTATATAAACAATGGTATATTTCTTCCGTTTTGTTTACTTAAACCTCTATCTATATACGTATAATGTGAAGTTGAGAGTTGGTTATAAAAGGTGAACTATAAAGAACTTACAAATGCTCTCAACTCCGAGCTCCACTTTCACTGGCAGAGGCACCTTTGCTGTTTCCAGGGCAGCCCCACGGGCCAGATCTAAGCAGCCCATGGGGCAGACGGATCAAGCCCCTGGGCCTTGAGTTTGACCCCCTCCCTGCTTTAGATGAAATAAGTTTACCTGTGCTACTATTTGTTTGTGTCCAATATCGATGTTAACACAGGTAGTCCTCAACTTACAACAGTTCATTTAGTGACCATTCAAAGTTACAACAGCACTGGGGAAAAATGACTTACGGCCATTGTTGTTGTTGTTTTACATGACCGTTGCAGCATCCCAGTGGTCATGGGATCAAAATTCGAATGCTTGGCAGCTGGTTCACATTTATGACGGTTGCTGTCTCCCGGGGTCACGTGATCCCCTTTTGCGACCTTCTGACAAGCAAAGCCAATGGGGAAGCCAGGTTCACTTAACGACCCTGCTACTAACTTAACAATTGCAGCGATTCACTTAACAACCATGGCAAGAAAAGTTGTAAAATGGGGGCAAAACTCACTTAAAAATGTCTCTCTTAGCAACATAAATTTGGGACTCAATTGCGGTCGTAAGTTGAGGACTACCTGTAGTTTTTTCTCTTTTAAAAAATATCTCATTTCACAGGGCCCTTTCTAAGGCAATTAAAAATTGTGATGATGATGATGATAACAACAACAACAACAACAACAACAGAGTTGGAAGGTACCTTGGAGGTCTTCTAGTCTAACCCCTTGCTTAGGCAGGAAACCCTACACCACTTCAGACAAATGGTTATCCAACATCTTCTTTAAAACTTCCAGTGTTGGAGAATTCACAACTTCTAGAGGCAAGCTGTTCCACTGATTAATTGTTCTAACTGTCAGGAAATTTCTCCTTAGTTCTAGGTTGCTTCTCTTGTGAATGCTCCAAAACTGGAAGTTTTTAAGAAGATGTTGGATAACCATTTGTCTAAAGTGATGTAGGGTTTCCTGTCTAAGCAGGGGGTTGGACTAGAAGACCTCCAAGGTCCCTTCCAACTCTGTTGTTGTTGTTGTTGTTTAATTATATCAATTAATTGTTTGGTTTGTCTAGAGAATGGAAGTTGCGAAATCTGTTGAATGTGTGACTAAATGGGCCTTCCTTCCAAAAGAATTCCGTCTTGATTAGAAGATGCCAACTTCCTCGTGGTCCTGCCTCTTCGACTTCTGATCTTCCTGGATTAGGTAGGAAGATCTGAACAGATCTAAATTTCTTTAGATACTGGGCAATGCTCATAGACTCCTTACCACGAACTGGAACTCTCTAACGAAGTAGGGTTCTTGCTTGTGAGTTACTGAATATCCACAGAGACCTTTTCAGATCGGTAGAATGGCTGGGGAGAATTGCTAAGGAGATCTGGGAAGTATTTCCAAAGCTTCCGAGATTCTCGGGAAGACTGGCATTTTTATGTTGCTTCCTATGTTGGAATTTTCTTTTCACTTGAAGAGAGGTGAAATGAATGTTTGAGAAAAGTTGGTTGCAGTGTTGGGTTGTGGAACTTTACCAGACATGTTCTGCAATAGCCTTCACTCGACTATGTTGGTACCAAATTCCTCATCCTTTGTACCCTGTACTGCAAGGAGGTGTACCAGCCGGGGATGATTAAAATTGTGGTCCTCTCACACCTGCAGGATGTTTGGTGGGGAAATTGTCACCATTAGCCTCAGAAGTTAATTTTGATCTTCAAGGATTTATCCATGGTCTTGCTGCTTGACAGATGGGGAATATAATATCTCCCATCTCTGAAGCAAGACAAGGCTATCACTGCTGGTTTCACAACCACAAGGTTAACAACCTGACGGATGAGCTTTTAAAAGCTTGATCTTAAAAATAGGTCTTTGCAGGTAATGGAAGAACTGGCTACAATCCACAAAGGAGGTAAGCTGTGGTCTAAGGCTTTCAGTGGTATTTTATGTGGTATGGGAGTAGGCTAAATTCAGATCATAACATTTAAATGGTTTTCTTTTTTCTTGGTGAGAACTATCCCATAAATAGCTCTCATTTGGAGCAAGCTTAAGAGTCCTAGACAAAAGGTTAGCCATTCTTAAATTATCTGCCAGAGTTGACTGTTTTATGGTGGAGCAAAACAAATTTGCAGAGGTAGCAAATAGGTTTGCAATTGGAAAGACCAATGAGCATCGTCACAAAATGGCTGACGTGGAAACTATGCTATCTATAAAGGTAAAGGTTTCCCCTGTACAGTCATGTCTGACTCTAGGGGGCGATGCTCAGCTCCGTTTCTTAGCTGAGGGAGCCAGTGTTATCCAAAGACCCTTCTGTGGTCATGTGGCTGGCATTACCATATGCCAAGGCACACGGAATACTGTTGCCTTCCCAGCTTTGCTGGCTGAGGAATTCTGGGAGTTGAAGTCCACAAGTTTAGATTTATTATTAGAGTTGGAAGGGACCTTGTAGGTCAACTAGTCCAACCCCCTGCTCAAGCAGGAGTTCCTACACCATTTGAGACAGATGGCAGTCCATTCTCCCCTTGAAGGTCACAAGTGTTGGGGCTTTCACAGCCTCCGCTGACAAAGCTGTTCCACTGGTTGATCGCTCTCACCGTCAGAAAGTTTGTCCTCACTTCCAGGTTGAATCTCTCCTTGGTCAGCTTCCATCCGTTATTCCTTGTTTGGCTTTCTGGTGCCATAGAGAACAGCCTGAGCCCCTCCTCTCTGTGGCAGCCCCTCAAGTATTAGAACACTGCTATCATGTCACCCCTGGTCCTTCTCTTCGCTTAAAGTCTTAAAGTTGCCAAGGTTGGAGACCCCTGGTATAAGGTAAAGGTAAAGGTTCCCCCACACATGAGTGCTAGCTCTAGGTATGGTGGTTTCTGGCTCTTGGTATGGTGGTATAAATGCCTTTAAATAAACATGAACACATCAAATGTTTCAAGAAATGCATTTATGCGAATACTGTAATGATTCTGGAGCCGAGGTGGCGCAGTGGTTAAAAGCAGCACTGCAGCCTATTTCAGCTGACTGCTAGTTCAGCAGTTCAGCAGTTCAAATCTCACCAGGCTCAAGGTTGACTCAGCCTTCCATACTTCTGAGGTCGGTAAAATGAGGACCCAGATTGTTGGGGGCAATATGCTGAACTCTGTAAACCGCTTAGAGAGGGCTGTAAAGCACTATGAAGCGGTATATAAGTCTAAGTGCTATTGCTATTGCTATAGCTCTCCAGACAAGCTTCCTCGTGTACAATTCCTACTGCAATTCCACCCTTAACCAATTCCTGTTTCAATCATGCCAATGAGATTTGCTTCTATTCTTATTTTGCAGAAAGAAAAACAACTAGAAAAAGAAAGGATGATAAGAAATGCGGGAAGACAATATCTATATCCCCAGTTCTGGTGCTGCAAGGTAGGGCAGGGCAATTGAATAACTAAATCCCCTAATCTTGAGTTAAATGGGAAGAAGGTCTGATGCTGCAAGGTGTGAAGGAGACTTATTGGAGGATCAGCCCTTCCCGAGGTATCTTGTCCATGCAGGTGGCAGTCCTGAATAGCGTACGTCCATATTATTTGCTGGAGCTCTCACTTCTGTCTAATTGGGCAAAATAAACGCCTGCCAGGGGCTAAAAGGCAGTTTATCTAGAAGCATCTGCAAATGGTTTGCTTAACATATGCAAAATTTATTCTCATTTGATATCTGTGTCTTTGTGCAGTGCCGGAAAATATTTCAAGCTGTTGACTGCCGGGAGCTAATTTTTAGATGCAGTTTTGAAACATAGAAGCCCTAACTTTGAGCAAAGCCAAGCAAGGTGCTTTAGACACAGCAACAAGCTATTTATTTATTTATTTATTTTGTCAAGTACGTGTTGGTAATATACATAGATATAACATTGTTTATATACATAAGATGGGTACTGATAAGAGGGAACATTAGTACAGGGATGGTAGGCACGCTGGTGCACTTATGTACGCCCCTTACTGACCTCTTAGGAATCGGGTGAGGTCAACAGTGGACAGTCTAAGGGTAAAGTTTTGGGGGTTTGGACATTTGGACTTTCTCCAGTTCAGTACAGGTCTAGTACTTAAGGAATGTGGCCTTCATCTAAATCAGGGGTCCCCAAACTTGGCAACTTTAAGACTTGTGGACTTCAATTCCCAGAATTCTGGGAGCTGAAGTCCACAAGTCTTAAAGTTGCCAAGTTTGAAGACCTCTGATCTAAATAATAATTATAGTAAGGGAAGGACTCCCTTGGGTCAAGCTCGACTCCTAGTTTTCTTGGCCAGAATACAGAGCAGGGGGTGGGTTCCTGTTGGTTCCGACCAGATCGCCTGAACCAGTAGCGACCCGCAGGTGACGTCATGATGGTGTCACAAATCCAGTTTGGTCGGTGCCGGTCCGTGGGCGCCGCCATGGGGTTTTTTTGGATTTTTTTCTGAATTTTTTACTGTTTGGAAGTTTTTTCCTCTTGCTGCTGCTTGGGAAAGGGCCCTCCCGCCCATCCCCGGGTTTATACTTACCTTTATTCCTTTGCCCGAAGCACAGCTGATCAGCTCCTCAGCTGTGTTTTGGGCTGATTATAGCTACTGAGCATGCACGGAAGCAGAATTGCACGAGGGGACGCGCGTGTGAGCGTCGCAATGCGAACCGGTGGCGAAGGTAAGTGGAACCCACCCCTGATACAGAGATAATCTGTCCCGGGTTTCCTCTTTAACTTTTAACTTCACCTTGTTGCCTGCAGCTTTGGGAGTTGCGTGATGGTTCCCCCATCAAAATAACTTTTGTTTTCATCTCTTGGTTGTTGTTGCTTTATTTTTGTGAGATCATGCATTCAAAAAGAGCCAGAAGAGGGATGGGAATGCTAACTGTGGTTCACAAATTGCACTCAAGCCTAATTTGTAAAGTTTACTTACAAAGCCTGCATTCTTTCACTTGATAATCTGTGGACCGTAATGGATGGATTCATACAGACGCAGGTCCTGACCGCGTATGAAGTACGTTGTTTTAATCTAAGGATCCCGATAGGCTGTTTGTCTAATGTGCAGTCCAAAAGTAACAAGGATGATCGAGGGAGTTAGATCCTGCGGCACCTTCGGACTATGAATATGATCCATTTTTACAATATAGGCAAAATAAAAGAACGGATGTGAACAAGTAAGGTCTTTGTTCAGTCAGAGTGTAAGAAGCTCGATTCATTTCAGAGCAAAATGTGAGAGCTAATTTTACTTTAATTAACTTTGCTTCAGTGGCAGCTGTTACAAGGGGCCTTTTTTTCCCAAGCTACTTTAGTTCTAGCATGTTTTTAAGATCCTATCTCTTAGGCTGTTTCATTCTAACTCCCTTCATCTTTCCTTCAACTTCCTGATTCTAAAAGATTGACAGCAAATAATAGAGTTGGAAACAAAAGTGTTATTTATTTATTTATTTATTTATTTATTTATTTATTTATTTATTTATTTGTTTGTTTGTTTGTTTGTTTGTTTGTTTGTTTATTTATTTATTTATTTATTTGTGAGATTTATATACCGGCCTCACAGTGCAAGCACTCTCTAAGCGGTTTACACCAGTAAGCAATGTATATTATATTGCCCCCAACAATCTGGGTCCTCATTTTACCTACCTCGGAAGGATGGGAGGCTGAGTCAACCTTGAGCCGGTGAGATTTGAACCGCTGACCTGCGGATCACAGTCAGCTAAAGTGGCCTGCAGTACTGCCTCTAACCGCTGCGCCACCTCGGCTCTCTATTACCTGTTACCGCTTGGATATTAGTTTAAAGATAACAGCTTGAATGGGTGAGGTTGACTCACATGCTCCTCCTGGATCAGACAGAACCAGTAGAGAAATTTTGGAGGGCACCTGAACCTTACAACCCTGGTTAGAGTATTTCATTGTGTGGGCAGCTAAGCATCTGTAAGAATTCAGTCTCTTTTTTGGCAATGTATGGGAAAATGGGTTAATTCCGTCAGGTTATGTTCTTATTTTCTAGGGACAGCACATAGTTAAATTAAGGAGTTTGCAACACAAGAAAACAACCAAAAACATTCTCCTCCAAAAAAAAAGTAGGTAAAGATCTGATTTACACAATGCACTAGGTTGCAATGTGGTTAAGCCTGAAATGATATGTAAACCTGGACTTTAATATAAATTGTTGTGATTTGTAGATAAAGCCCCATTTATAACCAGGTGTTTTTTTAAAAGAGTATTTGCTTGTCAAGCATCTTCTATACATTGTACTTTAATGGCTGTTAATGTTCCTTTGTTTTCCTCTAATGCAGGGGTTCCCAAACTTGGCAACTTTAAGACTTGTGGACTTCAACTCCCAGAATTCTCCAGCCAGCATATATATACAGTATATACTCGGCATGTTGTCCAAGAGTGAGAAAGATTTTGGCAGTGGTTTGCTCGTTTCAATTAAGTTTCTGTACGTTTCTTTACCAGACTAGGTAATATCATCAGCAGGATTGTCTTGTCCTATTCTCCTTAGCTTATACGTGGAAACAAGCTTGGAGAGCAAACCACTGCTAAAATCTAAGCGACAAGTATTTTCTATTATTTCAAAGTGAGAAAGATTGTTTGGCAAAGTTGTGCCTAAAGACATTCTCCCTGAACTATCTTGAATTTCGTGGGCCTTTGATCTTCCTTTTTATCTCTTCTCAGTCTTCTTATCGGCTTCCTTTCTTGGCCTCTCCTCCCCAATTTTTAAATTAATGCTTTGCTGAAAAGCTGGACCCAGTGGGTGGAAGGTCATCTGTTGTAAGACACAGCAGAATGGACAACAATTTCTCGTTCACACTTTCTCTTTCTGCTGCTCTGAAGACAGGCGAATAGGGTTCCCAACCCAACCAGAAACTCATGCAGTAGGCTGGTTTCTGAGTCTTTAGAGCAGTGGTTCCCAACCTTTTTGTGATCGAGTACCACTTGGAGGTCCCGTACAGTCGCCGCGTACCACCTGGTTCCAGAGAAACTAAATTCGATCAGATATCACTTTATTTCCATAATTGTACCGTTCCTTTTTTGGCCCCGCACATCCAGCAACTGGATTCTCGGGCCGCTGGGACCAGGTGGGTGGTGTGTGGCAACAGTTGCAAATCGTTGCCAGATTATCTTGTGTTAGGCAGTAAACATTTTTGTGAAGTAAAAAATAACTAACTAAAAATCGTTCATGATCCCGAAAGTGCTCGCGTACCACCTGGAAGGCCCTCGCGTACCACTAGTGGTACATGTACCACAGGTTGGGAACCACTGCTTTAGAGGCTACTCTTTTCTTTCATTGTAGATTGAATTGCACAAAGTTGGATTCCAGAAGCTTCTAATTTTAGTAGGGTTACTTTCCAGATGTGGCATCTGTCATTCAGGGAAGCCAGTGGGCTTTTGAGAAAGCTCCAAGGTATGCTACTTAAATTGAAATAAAATGTCATTCCCTCCTCCCTTTATTTCTTGTTCTCTCTCTCTCTCTCTCTCCCTCTCTCTCTCTCTCTCTCTCTCTCTCTCTCCCTCCCTCCCTCCCTCCCTCCCTCCCTCCCTCCCTCTCTTGGCTGCCAGATGTGGGCAGGAAAACAATGAATAACCATTAGATGGCAACAAAGAGCCAGTTTTCTGTGTCTCTTTGCTGCCATCTAGTGGTTGTATCCGTTTGCACTCACATAAGTTTAAACCGGAGTAAGGCAACTCTTTACCATTGGCAAGTAATTAGGAATGCTGTGTCTTAGTTACTTGAACTTGAAAAACTGGAGAGCAGCTAAAGGTAGACATAAGATCATGGCTCCAGCGGAGGTGATGCCCAAATCTTTTGGCCTCTGGGATGGGTTTGAGGTGGGGGGGTGGGGGGGTTACATTGTGGATTACATTGTGGATTACATTGTGTTGTGTGAACCAGATGATTCTGATGACTTGTAGTATGTTTGGGAAAAATGTTTGGTGATCCCAGTAATTGAATTTTTAAACTGGATTTAGGGTTGAGCATGTTGTGGGAATTAAGTCAGTGTGCTACAACTTAGTCTGACTCATTACCTTGATCTTGCAGCTACACCCACAGAGAAAAGCAAAACATCATGCAACTTTTAATTTTGGTGACATAAACACAGATCAAGATTCACAATTCCCAAGTAGCTGCAGTTCAGATAGGGCTCTGAAACAAAATCAAACTAACATCCCAATTTTGGCTTGGCGCAAAGTGTAGAGACAGCTCCTAAATTGGCTTATGTGTATGTGTGGATCCATACCCATGTTTGCATCTTTAATAGATCCTCCTTGTTTTGCAAGTTGTAGGAAGCCTTACGAAGTGTAGCATCCTTGTTTATTTTGTTCTGTGATAAACAAGGAAAATCAGTTACTATGAAGGCAAAATTTCGACTGTGAATTATCCTATTTTGGAAAAACAGTGACTCCAGGTGTAAAACAAATACCCCCAAAAATGTTGTTGTTATACAGGTAGTCCTTGACTTACAACAGGTTGCTTAGTGACTGTCCGAAGTTACAACGGCACTGAAAAAAGAGACTTATAACATGTTTTTCACACTTACGACCATCGCCGCATCCCCGTGGTCATGTGATTTACATTCGGATGCTTGACAACTGACTCACATTTATGACGGTTGCAGTGTGGTTCCCGGGGTCTTCTGACAAGCAAAGTCAACGGGGAAGCCAGATTCATTTAACAACTGTGTTACTAATTTAAGAGCTTAACAAATGTGGCAAGAGAAGTCGTAAAATGGGGTAAAACTCATTGAACAAATTTCTCACTTGGCAACATAAATTTTGGGCTCAATTGTGGTTGTAAGTTGAGGACTACCTGTAATTATTATTACTTTACTTCACCAAAGTGCAAGATTATTATATTCTTAGCAGAAGTTGGATGCCTCCTCCTCTTCCTCCCCCTCCCCCTCCCCCTCCCCTCCTCCCCTCCTCCCCCACCACTCCTCCCTCTCCCCTTCTACTCCTCTTCCTCCTTCTCCTCCCCCTCCTCCTCTTCTTCCTCCTCTTCCTCTTCCTCCCCCTCCACTTCTCCTCCCCCTCCCTCTCCCACTCCTCCTCTGCCTCTTCCTCCCCCTCTTCCTCCCCCTCTTCCTCCTCTTCCTCCTCCTCTTCCTCCCCCTCCCCTCCTCCCCTCCCCTCCTCCTCCTCTTCCTCCCCCTCCACTCCTTCTTCCCCCACCACTCCTCCTCCCTCTCCCCTTCTACTGCTCTTCCTCCTCCTCCTCCCCTCCTCCTCTTCTTCCTCCTCTTCCTCTTCCTCCCCCTCCACTTCTCCTCCCCCTCCCTCTCCCACTACTCCTCCCCCTCTTCCTCCCCCTCCCCCCCTCTTCCTCCTCCGTGTAGCTGAGCAGCATACTGCTCTCTGCCAGCCTGAAGAATATTCACGGATTTGGGGTCTGGCTCTTCCTCCTACTTCCTCCTGGCATGCAGCTCCTCCGACAAAGTGGGGAGCACCGGCAACAGCCATGGCTGCAGAAGGAGCCTGCTGTATTTTTAGACAACCTTTAATTAAGATGCTTTGTGTGTTGTGGAGGCCAAATGATACGTTGCCACTTTTTTAGCTGTCAGCCAGGAAGGAGGGGCAGAAGCCTTTAAAAGTCTCCTCTATTATTCCTTTAATCAGACAGTCACTTTGGGGAGCTTTCGCCCACGACAATATGTATCCTGGTGGAGGGTAGGAGAAGCTATAGTTGCTGCGTGTTGAACAATCAGGAAGGATCCACAAATTCAATGGATGTTAATCTTAAATAGCAGCTTCCAAAGAGGAGGGAGTTGGGATGGGAAATTCAAGATCTCTGCTATCCTTCAGAGGACCTAGGTCAGTGTTTCCCAACCTTGGCAACTTGAAGATGTCTGGACTTCAACTCCCAGAATTCCCCAGCCAGCGAATGCTGGCTGGGGAATTCTGGGAGTTGAAGTCCAGACATCTTCAAGTTGCCAAGGTTGGGAAACACTGACCTAGAATCTAGATTCAGAATAGAGCTGGAAGGGACCTTGGAGGTCTTGTAGTCCAACCCTCCCTGCTCAAGCAGGAGACCCTATACCATTTCAGACAGCTGGCTGTCCAGTCTCTTCTTCAAAGCCTCCAGTGATGGAGCACCCACAACTTCTGAAGGCAAGCTAATTGTCCTCACTCTTAGGAAGATCCTCCTTAATTCCAGGTTGCTTCTCTCCTTGATTAAGTTCCATCCATTGTTTCTTGCCTTGCCTTCTGGTACTGCAACATCACGTTGTCTTTCTCCTCCCAGATAATTTTTTACCTGTCCCCACTTTACGGATATAATAATAATAACAACAGAGTTGGAAGGGACCTTGGAGGTCTTCTAGTCCAACCCCCTGCCTAGGCAGGAAACCCTACAC
This sequence comes from Diadophis punctatus similis, assembly GCA_023053685.1. Taxonomy (NCBI): domain Eukaryota; kingdom Metazoa; phylum Chordata; class Lepidosauria; order Squamata; family Dipsadidae; genus Diadophis; species Diadophis punctatus. The sequence continues at coordinate 12,076,748 of JALIGW010000012.1, read as the reverse complement.
TACTTCAGACAAATGGTTATCCAACATCTTCTTAAAAACTTCCAGTGTTGGAGCATTCACAACTTCTGGAGGCAAGCTGTTCCACCAATTAATTGTCCTAACTGTCAGGAAATTTCTCCTTAGTTCTAAGTTGCTTCTCTCCTTGTTTAGTTTCCACCTGTTGCTTCTTGTTCTACCTTCAGGTGCTTTGGAGAATAGCTTGACTCCCTCTTCTTTGTGGCAACCCCTGAGATATCGGAACACTGCTATCATGTCTCCCCTGGTCCTTCTTTTCATTAAACTAGACATACCCAGTTCCTGCAACCGTTCTTCATATGTTTTAGCCTCCAGTCCCCTAATCATCTTTGTTGCTCTTCTCTGCTCTTCTCTGCTCTTCTCTCTCTTATCTTTCAGATGGTGGTCAGATTTCTTAAAAACACACAAAAGAAAACAACAAAAGACAATGCTGGAAACCTCTAGAGTCTTCCAAGTTAACTGCCAGGTTTCTCCATAGTTTCACAAATAGCCATGTATATAATATGCCTGATGCCTCTGGTAGATTAGGCGCTATTGTGGCAGTATATAAACCATCACAAATCACTGGAAAATATTCATGATACATGATACATGGGGGGGAAATGAATATATTAAGCTTGCCTGGCTGATGAGCAGTGTTCCAATATTTGTGGGGCTGCCAGAAAGAAGAGGGGATCAACCTATTCTCCAAAGAACCTCAAGACAGAACAAGAAGCAATGGATGGAAACTAATCAAGGAGAGAACCTAGAAATAAGGAGAAATTTCCTGACAGAACAATTAATCAGTGGAATGGCTTGCCTTCAGAAGTGAATAGAAATAATGGAATGGAATGGAATGGAATGGAATGGAATGGAATGGAATGGAATGGAATGGAATGGAATAGAATAGAATAGAATAGAATAGAATAGAATAGAATAGAATAGTGGAATGAGGAACAGAACAGAACAGAACAGAACAGAACAGAACAGAACAGAACAGAATAGAATAGAATAGAATAGAATAGAATAGAATAGAATAGAATAGAATAATATATGGAATGGAATGGAATGGAATGGAATGGAATGGAATGGAATGGAATGGAATGGAATAGAATAGAATAGAATAATGGAATGAGGAACAGAATAGAATAGAATAGTATAGTATAGAATAGAATAGAATAGAATAATGGAATGAGGAATAGAATAGAATAGAATAGAATAGAATAGAATAGAATAGAATAGAATAGAATAGAATAGAATAGTGGAATGAGGAACAGAACAGAACAGAACAGAACAGAACAGAATAGAATAGAATAGAATAGAATAGAATAGAATAGAATAGAATAGAATAGAATAGAATAGAATAGAATAATATATGGAATGGAATGGAATGGAATGGAATGGAATAGAATAGAATAATGGAATGAGGAACAGAACAGAATAGAATAGAATAGAATAGAATAATATATGGAATGGAATGGAATGGAATGGAATGGAATGGAATAGAATAGAATAATGGAATGAGGAACAGAATAGAATAGAATAGTATAGAATAGAATAGAATAGAATAGAATAGAATAGAATAGAATAGAATAGTATAATGGAATGAGGAACAGAATAGAATAGAATAGAATAGAATAGAATAGAATAGAATAGAATAGAATAGAATAGAATAGAATAGAATAGAATAGAATAGAATAGAATAGAGCTGGAAGGGACCTTGGAGGTCTTCTAGTCCAGCTCCCTGCTCAAGCAGGAGAACCTATACAATCTCAGACAAGTGACTGTCCAATCTCTTCTTAAAAACCTCCAGTGATGGAGTGCCCATGATTTCTGGAGGCAAGCTGTTCCATTGGTTAATTGTCCTCACTGTTAGGAAGTTTCTCCTTCATTCCAGGTTGCTTCTCTCTTTGATCAGTTTCCAACCACTATTTCTTGTCTTGCCCTCTGGTGCTTTGGAGAATAATTTGACCCCCATTTGTGGGTGGGCACTCATGGCTGGAGGAGTTTGCGAGGGCTATAGAAATGGAGATTAGGGGTTACATTGCCCACAGGGTCACAGGTTGCCTATCCCCATGTAAAAGGGTCTAGTACAGTGTTTCCCAACCTTGGCAACTTGAAGATGTCTGGACTTCAACTTCCAGAATCCCCCAGCCAGCGAATGCTGGCTGGGGAATTCTGGGAGTTGAAGTCCAGACATCTTCAAGTTGCCAAGGTTGGGAAACACTGGTCTAGTAGATGAAGTGATCGTGATTTTGAAAATAATCTCTGGTGAGAGAGGGGATTTTATTTTCATTTTTTCCTCCCTTCCAAGACTGAACGTCCCATTTATCATCAAAACCTTGAATGAAAGAGCTACGTAAGGCGCTCGCCACAGAGGCGGGGTTATTCTGGGTCATTGTGTCTTGCACAACCTACACAATCACAAACCCTTTATTAGTCCTTTTGTTTCAGGGCGGATCTGCCTTCTTAGAGCAGGAAATGGATGATGCCTAGGATGAGGAGGTAAGAAAAAGCTGGTGTGCTTTTTAATGCCTGCTCTTGGTCTGCAAGCACCATTACACATTTTTGTGCTGTCTCACACCTGTCACTCAGCACTGAGACAAAAAATACCCAGGACCAGCGAGCCTTGAAAATGTATTCGGATGTGTTTTAAGAGTCCCTTTCCAAAGGTTTTGTGCCCGAGCTCCGTTTCCTAAGATGATTGCGCATGCGCAGAAGTGTCCTGGGCAGGTGGGTGGAGCGTCCTGTGTGGGTGGGCGGAGCCTCCCGCTACCGGTTCGCAGAACCAGGCCGAACCGGGAGCAACCCACCACTGATTCACACACCGTGCTAATCTCAGAAATCCCAAACTTTTTGGGTTTACATTTCCCTGGATGTAAGCTTTTTCTTTTTTCTTTTTCTTTTAGTTGCTCCTTTTTAAACATAACATTCATAGAACATATAATAATAATAGAGTTGGAAAGGACCTCGGAAGTCTTCTAATCCAACCCACTGCTCAAACAGGAGACCCTATACCAGTGATGGCGAACCTATGGCCCACAGGTGGCACGCAGAGCCATATCTGAGGGCACGCGAGGCGTTGCCCTATGTCAGCTCCAGCATGCATGAGCGCACTGGCCAGCTGATTTTCGGCCTCGGGAAAGGCCGTTTTCGCCCTCCACAGGCTTCAGGAGGCTTCCCTGAAGCCTCCGGAGTGCGAAAAACGGCCCAACGAGCAAACCGGAAGTCAATTTTTCTGAACTTCTGGTTTGCCCATTGGGCCGTTGGGCCCGCACTCCAGAGGTTTCAGGGAAGCCTGAGGGTGAAAAATGGCTCAACGGGGAGCGCATGCGTGGGGATGTGTGCATGCGCAGTGTGGCACGCATGGGGGGTTGTGTGCCGGCATGCACGCGCACTAGCACGCGTGCACACTCCCATTTTTGGCACGCAAGAAGAAAAAGGTTCGCCATCACTGCCCTATACCATTTAGACAAATGGTTGTCTCTTTTTTGAAAGCCTCCAGTGATGGAGCACCCACAACTTCTGAAGGCAAGCTAATCCATGGGTTGATTCCTCTCACTGTTAGGAAACTTCTTCTTAGTTCTGGGTTGCTTCTCGCCTTGGTTAGTTTCCATCCATTGTTTCTTGTCCTGCCTTCTGGTGCTTTGTAGAATAGGTTGACCCCCTTGTCTTTGTAGGAGCCCCTCAAAAATTGGAATTCAGGAAGGTACTTTCAGACATTCCACCCACAAGTAACTTTTTTCAATTTCTTCCAATGAATTTTGGAACAAGGAGATACTAGCGGTGTTTCTGGCCATGTCTCAGTGGACTTTTTGGCAGCTTTTTCAACTCTGATCCTGCAGAAATTTTGGGCAGATGGTTTATACATCTCTGCTTTTCCCATCTGAAATGGGAAGGTGGGAGAAGTGCTGGGTGGACCTTGGATTTTCAGAGAACCGATTCGTTGTCCAGATTTCCACCTGTTCATCTTCACCAAGGCAGAATAAATCCTTGAAAATTGCAAACTGTTATCTGGAAAAATCCACTAATCCTAAGTCAAAATCTTGTGTGCAGTAAGGCCGTGATGGCGAACCTATGGCATGTGTGCCAGAGGTGGCACACAGCGCCCTCTCTGATGGCACGCCCCAGTTTACCTCCGCTACACATCCACATGCATTTCTCGCCAGAGGTGGGTTCCTGCCGGTACGCTCTTACCTGTTGGTCGCTGCAGAGCGA
>JALIGW010000012.1:12032536-12067536 GCA_023053685.1 Diadophis punctatus similis | reverse complement strand
AGGAAGCAAGCAAGGCCTTTGATTCAGTGGTGCACGACAAACTACTGTTAAAACTAAGTTCTTACAGCATTTCCGGATCCCTGCACAAATGAATAGTCGCGTTCCTGCCCAACAGGCAACAAGTAGTCAAAATAGGGAGGGCCCTATCAAATCAGTTAACCAGTTAACAGCAGTGTCCCCCAAGGCAGCATTCTAGGACCCACACTCTTTCAGCTTTACATCAACAATCTATGCGATCATATTAAAAGCAGCTGTGTCCTCTTCGCTGGTGACGTAAAATTATTTAACACCACTGACAATACTGCTGCCCTACAAAGCGACCTTGATTATGTGTCAGAATGGTTGCGCAATCGGCAAGTCCAAATCTCAACTCATAAATGCTCTGTCCTACACATTGGCAATAAAAATCAGAAGACTAAATACAAGTTGAGCAGAAACAACCTCGTAGATGACCCTCACTCTGTCAAGGACCTAGGAGTACTCATCTCAAACGATCTAAGCCCCAGAGCTCATTGTAACAGCATTGCCAAAAAGGCATTAAGAGTTGTTAACCAAATTTTGTGACGCTTCTTCTCCATTAACATTGTATGGCATACAAAACCTTTGCCAGACCAATTCTCGAATACAGCTCGTCTGCCTGGAATCTACACTGTATATCAGACATTAATTATGATTGAGCGGGTCCAGAAGTATTTCACGAGAAGAGTACTCCACTCCTCTACCCACAATAGAATCCCTTAGGCCACCAGGCTTGAAATTTTGGCCTTGGACAATCGAACTGCGCCGCCTGCGGTCGTTGACAGGTAAGACAACATCTTACCTGTCAATGACTTCTTCAACTTCAACCTTCATATTCCAAGTGTGCTAGGAGAGCTAAATACTAGAAGGAAATGCAGATCTGAACACTGTAATCTGAATTCTTTCTTTCTTTCTTTCTTTCTTTCTTTCTTTCTTTCTTTCTTTCTTTCTTTCTTTCTTTCTTCTTCTTCTTCTTCTTCTTCTTCTTCTTCTTCTTCTTCTTCTTCTTCTTCTTCTTCTTCTTCTTCTTCTTCTTCTCTCCTCCTCCTCCTCCTCCTCCTCCTCCTCCTCCTCCTCCTCTTCTTCTTCTTCTTCTTCTTCTTCTTCTTCTTCTTCTTCTTCTTCTTCTCCTCCTCCTCCTCCTCCTCCTCCTCCTCCTCCTCCTCCTCTTCCCTTCCCTCCCTCCCTCCTCCTCCCTCCCTCCCTCCCTCCCTCCCTCCCTCCCTCCCTCCCTCCCTCCCTCCCTCCTTTCTTTCTTTCTTTCTTTCTTTCTTTCTTTCTTTCTTTCTTTCTTTCTTTCTTTCTTTCTTTCTTTCTTTCTAATCAGCCTTTACTGGTTACCTGCCTAAGAAGAAGAAAGGAAGGCAAATAAGAATGCTGGGTTGCCTTCCTTAACATTTAACAATGCTTAAATAAGTGGGAAGCTCTGTATTTGGTGTGAAATTAACATCCTTGTTTTGAGGAATGGGGGAAAATTGGTTTTCTTTAATTAGAAGTGAGTGGGAGGTTCAAAGCTCGACAAGCTTGATATTGTTCATATTTCCTTCGTGGGTATTTATGTATTATGAGTGCTGCCATAGTCTGAAATGATTGTCAAGATTTGTTAAATTACAGGGACTGCAATGTTTAGAATAAAGTGCTTATACTGATTAATATTAAAATATAGTGAACAAAAAGGTGCCTTTTTAAAAAGGTGCATCATTTTAAATGCAAGTGATTTCCCCCCCAAAATCTGCAGCTAGCACATCTGTCTTAAGAGTCTATGGAGATTCTCAGTCATCCAAATCATGGTTGTCCCAAAGGTGCTTTTCCAAAAGGCAACTGGGCTTTGCTTTTCCTAGAAGATGTTTCACTTCTTATCTAAGAAGCTTCTTCAGTTCAGAATTCAACTGTATCAGATCTGAAGAAGCTTCTTGGATGAGCAGCGAAATGTCTTCAAGGAAAAACAAAGTCCAGTTGCCTTTTGAAAAAGCCACCTTTGGAACATCTGTCTTTTAAGAGGCACTTTCAGGCAAGCTCAGGAATGTTTCTTAAAAAAGAAGAGGCAAGCTGTAAATTGTGCATCATTTCAAAACCCTGGTGTTCAACAGAGAGAGTGGCAGATATTTACTTTTTATTATTTATTTATTTTTGTCAAGAACGTGTTGGTAATATACATAGATATAACATTGTTTATATACATAAGATGGGTACTGATAAGAGGGAACATTAGGACAGGGATGGTAGGCACGCTGGTGCACTTATGCATGCCCCTTACTGACCTCTTAGGAATCGGGTGAGGTCAACAGTGGACAGTCTAAGGGTAAAGTTTTGGGGGTTTGGTGACGAAACCACAGAGTCAGGTAGTGAGTTCCAGGCATTTACCACTCTGTTGCTAAAGTCGTATTTTCTACAGTCAAGTTTGGAGCGGTTCACTTTGAGTTTGTATCTGTTGTGTGCTCGTGTATTGTTGTGGTTGAAGCTGAAGTAGTCATTGACAGGAAGGACGTTGTAGCAGATAATTTTATGAGCTATGCTTAGGTCGTGCCGAAGGTGACGTAGTTCTAAGCTTTCTAAGCCCAGGATTTCATACCAATTAATCTGGATTAATACATTAATAACTAATTAATAATTAATACATCTTAATCTGGATTAACACCAGATATGGTATCTGGATTGTCCTCTCCTCTTCATTTTGTCCTTGGTTTGAAATGGCTCCTTAGCAGTCTTCTTCTTCTTGTGACAAATCCGTCATCGGACGTTGGCGACCACATTGGAGATCCTATTTTTTATCAACAGCCACACAAAAAAGTGCTGCTGAGTTTTGTCCAAACTAGTCCCTTAGATTTTGAAGCCATGATGTTCTTCTTCCGCCTGGACCTCCTTAGCAGTGGCTGTGGCATACTCCATATAAATTAACTACTGGTTAAAGCTGTACTTCAATTAGAATGTTAAAAACTGGGCAAATGTTCCGTTATCGAGCTGCATTAAGGCATCCTTGCAGTGCTCTGATAGTTTCCTTACGTGCCATCAAGTTGGTGTTGAGTCTTAGCAACCACATAGATACAGCTGCTCAAGGATGATCTGTCCCCAACTGACCCTTCGAGTCCGTCCACAGTGCATCTACTGTCTCTCTCGCTGAGTAAACCCACTTTGCTGCTCATCGTCCTCTTCATCTCTTTCTTTCTTTCTATTTTCCCCAGAATTATATAGACTTTGTCAAGAGAGCCGGATGCTTGCATAATGCCTCTACAGCATGATAATTTGAGAATGCCTTTTCTGAGAAATCGGGAATGATTCATTCGTTTGTTTTCTTGGCCATCCATAGTCCATTCCATGGTATTTTCTTCTCCAACCAGGGGTGGGTTCCTGCCAGTTCGGACCGGATCGCCCGAACCGGTAGCGACCCGCAGGTGATGTCATGATAGCGTCACAGATCCAGTTATGTCGGTGCCAGTCTGTGGGCGCCGCCATCTTTTTTTTTGGATTTTTTTTCTGAATTTTTTACTGTTTTGAAGTTTTTTCCTCTTGCTGCTGCTTGAAAAAGGGCCTTCCCGCCTGCCCCCGGGTTTATACTTACCTTTATTCCTTCGCCCGAAGCACAGCTGATCAGCTCCTCAGCTGTGTTTCGGGCTGATTATAGCTACTGAGCATGCGCGGAAGCAGAATTGCATGCCACATAGAAGAGGGGGTCAAATTATTCTCCAAAGCACCCAAGGACAGGACAAGAAACAATGGTTGGAAACTGATCAAACAGAGAAGCAACCTGGAATTCAGGAGAAACTTCCTAACGGTGAGGACAATTAACCAGTGGATGGGCTTGCCTTCAGAAGTTGTAGGAGTTCATCACTGGAGGTTTTTAAGAAGAGACTGAAGAGTCACTTGTCTGAAATAGTATAGCAGGGGGCTGGACTAGAAGACCTCCAAGGTCCCTTCCAGCTCCTGTTCTGTTCTGTGCTGTGCTGTGCTGTTCTATTCTATTCTATTCTATTCTATTCTATTCTATTCTATTCTATTCTATTCTATTCTATTCTATTCTATTCTATTCTATTCCATTCCATTCCATTCCATTCCATTCTTATTATTTAAACATGGTACTATTTTTTTCACTGAGCTCCCTGACTTTCCCTACTATAGATTCTGGATCTTTTGCATTGTCAGCTATCAAATTAATATCATCAGCATTAGCGAAGATTATTGATGTTCCTTTCTCTCATTTTAAAATCACATTCATCTTCTTCCGCAATACCTATTCAGCATATATACGCTGCCTTGCTTAGCCTAAAAGCAAAGAAGGGTTATTTGACCTGACTTGGCATTTTAAAATAATTCCCCTAGTAGGTGTTTTGGGATTAGAGTTCTCCACATTCTCAACTATTACAGCCAATTCAGTTCAGTTCATTACAGTCATAGACCAGAGACCCGAACAAATAAAAACACTCAGTAAATACACATTTATAAATTATAATATAAGATAATAAATAACAACTGAAATCTATGATAAAATCCAGTCTGTCAATTATACATGGTCTAACTATACTTAAACTACAAGCCATAAAGAGCCGAGGTGGCGCAGCGATTAGAGAGCAGTACGGCAGGCTACTGATCATTTGAGTTCAGCTGTTCAAATCTCACCGGCTCAGGGTTGACTCAGCCTTCCATCCTTCCGAGGTAGGTAAAATGAGGACCCAGATTGTTGGGGGCAATGTAAATATATACATTGCTTAATGGTGTAAACCGCTTAGAGAGTGCTTGCACTATGAGGCGGTATATAAATATCACTAATAAATAAATAAATTAAATAAACTGTGTGGCCCATTGTCAGTTTAATACTAAAATACTAAAAGGGAAAGGAATAAGCAGTGCAAAGGGTTTGCCACATTTGTTATATAAAATAAGTATGGTGGATTAGACACGTGTTTCCGATGAATCCCCAGTGCTGCTGTGCACTGTAATGCATGGCTGTTCGAGACCAGGGGTCTCCAACCTTGGAGCTTTGCTGGCTTTGCTGGCTGAGGAATTCTGGGAGTTGAAGTCCACAACTCTTAAAGTTGCCAAGGTTGGAGACCCCTGGTCTAGACTGAATGTTTGTTCCGCATTTTCTTTTCTGTTCTTCCTTGTATTGTATTGTCCTGGTTGTTTACCGATAGCCACATTTCCTGGATGTTAACAGTTGTCAGCCAATCTGTGAGGCAGATCAGCACCCCCCCCAAAAAAAAGCAACATATAAATGGTAGAGGCAGATGTAGGGTTTCCCGCTTGGGCAGGGGGTTGGACTAGATGACCTGCAAGGTCCCTTCCAACTCTGTAAATCTGTACTTAATTGGATGTTCTATTGAATAAGGAGCAGTACAGTAGGCATCTGAATTCCTGGAGATTTAGCATAAGTGAACCAGTGGAGAGACCTTAGGAGTGTAAACAATCCAGATTAGGGGGAAAAATGATTAGGTAGAATAACATGGCTTGGAAATGGGCCGAAGGGCCCGGAAGAGCTTTAAAATATAATTACAGTATGAGATGCTCCCCTTACAACTTTCTAAAACAGCAGTTTATCAAAATATCACAAAAGATGCAGCACTCCACAATACTGTTGACAAAGTACGGGTGATTATATGTAGGGAATGGGATAACAATTAAAGAAAAATTACTCTGCTTTCTTAGAGGCAGTTGCGTTGTTGTGTTACAGCAACCTCCCTTCCCAAGATTCTTGTGTACACCTGAAGATTAACAAGCTGTTATGGATCAGGGTTCATTTCATCCTGCTTGTATTTTTTTTTTTACAGGTATTGTGTATATTTGGAGAGGAAGGGAATATTCTGCGCTCTCTCTCCTCATCTATAAATATCCTCAGCTCTAACCCCTAAATATAAAGGCCACATTTGTATAAAATGGTTTCACAGGTAATTTGCAGAGGAGAGACGATAATGCAAAACCCTGGGTTGCTTATCCGTGCCAGAAATCTTTGTGAAGTGTCACTCGAACAATTCTGTGTAGCCGGAGCTCTTATCGTCTGTTGTCTCTTGAAACTCACAGTCCTGCCCCGTTCACACCTCCCTCCTTTGGCTTTTGTGAATACAGGTAGTCCTTGACTTGCAACCACAATTGAGCCCACAATTTCTGTTGCTATGCGAAACATTGGTTAAGTGAATTTTGTCCCCGTTTTACGGGCACAGTTGTTAAGAGAATCCCTGCAGTTATTAAGTTAGTAGCACGGTTGTTAAGTGAATCCGGATTCCCCATTGATTTTGCTTGTCGGAAGGTCGCAAAAGGGGATGACATGACACTGCGACGGTCATAAATATGAGTCAGTTGCCAAGCGTCTGAATTTCGATCACGTGACCAGAGATGCTACAATGGTTGTACGTGTGAAAAACGGCCATAAATCACTTTTTTTTCAGTGCCGTTGTAACTTGGAACGGTCACTAAATGAACCGTTGTAAGTTGAGGACTCTCCATACACCTCTGTCAATGTACAATAGCCGTTTCCAAAGGGTTTGAGAGGTGGACTTTACTCCATGGAAGATTGTAGCAATAGCACTTAGCACTTAGATTTATATACCGCTCCACAGGGCTTTTACAGCCCTCTCTAAGCGGTTTACAGAGTCAGCCTCTTGCCCCCAACAATCTGGGTCTTCATTTTACCCACCTCAGAAGGATGGAAGGCTGAGTCAACCTTGAGCCTGGTGAGATGCGAACTGCCAAATTGCAGGCAGCCGGCAGTCAGCAGAAGTAGCCTGCAGTACTGCATTCTAACCACTGCACCACTACAGTTTCCTTCCTTCCTTCCTTCCTTCCTTCCTTCCTTCCTTCCTTCCTTCCTTCCTTCCTTCCTTCCTTCCTTCCTTCCTTCCTTCCTTCCTTCCTTTTTCCTTCCTTCCTTCCTTCCTTCCTTCCTTCCTTCCTTCCTTCCTTCCTTCCTTCCCTCCCTCCCTCCCTCCCTCCCTCCCTCCCTCCCTCCTTCCTCCCTTCCTTCCCAATAGCACTTAGACTTATATATCCTCATTTTACCAACCTCAGAAGGCTGGAAGGCTGAATCAACCTTGAGCCTGGTGAGATTCAGTCTGCCAAATTGCAGGCAGCCAGCAATCAGCAGAAATAGCCTGCAGTACTGCACTCTAACCACTGCGCCACCATGGCTCTTAGTCCAATAACCGTAGTCTAATAACTTTGTTTTTTTAGACCGCATGAGTTCTTACATTTTTAGCCCAAAGAGTTTGAGGAGCAGCTGTTGTTCAAAGGTGCTGCATATTTGAGACTTTTGCTTTCCGCATCTTGAAAATTACCCATAATAAGCTGAAGAAGGTCTGTTAAGAAAATGCAGATCTGAGATCCTGTCCGTGTCTTGAATCAATTTCAGGGAAGGAAATTGCCACTTAGGATGACAGGCTAGAAACGGTGTGAATAGTAGAAGAGATGTGAAGGAAAGTCCAAGGGTTATAGCTGCATTCTCTCTTCCCCATCAATTAGAGCATGGGTGGCCAAACTATGGTTCTTTGAGGACCTGTGCACTTCAACTCCCAGAATTCCTGAGCCAGCCATGCATGCATGGCTAGCTCAGGAATTCTGGGAGTTGAAGTCCACAGGTCCTCAAAGAACTATAGTTTGGCCACCCCTGAATTAGAGGATTTGCAAAGTGGAACTACCGTATTTTTCGGAGTATAAGACGCACCTTAGTTTTGGGGGAGGAAAATAGCGGGAAAAAATCTACCCACCAGGTATTCATCTGGCTAGCGTCCTTAGTCTGGTCAGCTTCAGCACATTATTTTATCCCCTAGTTAGAGCTGAAAACAAAATCTTCTTCGGAGGGAGTAGCAATGAAAACAAGCCTGCAAAGACTTAGGGCTGGAAAAAACCCTCTTCGGAGGGAGTAGAAATGAAAAATCCTGCAAGCCGGGAAATAGTTAGCACCTCGTTAGGGCTGGAAAAAAAAGCTTCGAAAAAGCTACATTCGGAGTATAAGACGCACCCAAATTTTCAGCCACTTTTAGGGGGGGAAGGTGCATCTTATACTCCGAAAAATACAGTATATGCAATAGCAGCATCCAATCCCTCACCTCTGCCCCCTCCAGCGGTGGGTTGCTCCCGGTTTGGCCCGGTTCTTAGAACTGGTAGCGCCGGCAGTGGGAGGCTCCGCCCACCCGCCTGGAACGCTTCTGCGCATGTGCAGAAGCGTCGCGCGTGAACCGGTAGTAAAGGGTTTTAGAACCCACTACTGGCCTTCTCCCCTTGTGCCCACCCCCCTTGGATCAGTCTTTACCAAAAATAAGCTAAGAAAAAACCCTCCCTTAACCTAAATGTAAATGTAAAAAAATGTAAAAAAAATGTAAATGTAAAAAAATGTAAATGTAAAAAAAAAAGTATGCTTTTTACCTATATTTATATTTGATCTTTTAAAAAAAGTGTTAAGAATGTTTAATACTTACATCCAGAAGGGGGGAATACAGGAGAGAAGGACTTTTTTTTTGCACCCCTCCATCTCTCCCTCCCACCTAAGAGTTTCCATTGTTTGACAAATATTGGTCTGAAGCTGTCTGCTGACACAAGCCCCCAAACCAATTAGCTTATTGTTATGTCTATGAAGTCTGTTTGTGCTGGAACACTGACTGCTGGAAAGAACCCCCTCAACTTTTAGAATAAATGTTTAAATTACTGTGATTAGTCTGTACTACCAGGAGTTGTAAATGGGCTGAGTAGGAATTACAGTGCAGTAGAAGGCACTGTCATATTCCAGATCACTAAATCTTAGTAGCCTGAGTTGGTTTTCCTATAAATTGTGACTTGGGCGACAGGATTAACAGATGATTAATAGAGTTGGAAGGGAATGTAAATACTAAATATCAGTAAGGAGCAGAAAATAAATGTGTACATATACGAGAGCAGAAAATAAAATATTTTTGTGTATTAGATAGATATATAAATAATATGTATAGAGATTTTGAAAAACTGATCTTCAATTGTAATAATGATAGCAATATATATGTTTGTATGTTGTGTATGTTTTAATGTAATAAAAAAAAACAGCTGAAGTATGTCAACGGGGAAAAAAATAGAATTAGAAGGGACCTTGTAAATCGGGTGCCAAAAATAGAGTTGGAAGGGACCTTCCTCGGGTGCCAAAAGCGTGCGTGTGAGCCCACACCCACAATTCAATGCCCCCTCCATGTTACCTGCCACATGCGCATGCGCGTGCGACCCCCCCTGTGCTGCCCTGCCCCCTGCGCATGTGCACGCAACCCCCCACACTCCCCCACGCATGCTCGCATGACCCCCCCGTGCCCTAGCAAGCCTCCCTGAAGACTTGTTTACAGATTTCCGGTAGGCCCGATAGGCCCGTTTTTTCACCCTCCCCAGGGTCTAGAGGCTTTCTTGGAGCCTGGGGAGGGCAAAAATGGCCTCCCCGCCCCCAGGAGGCCTTCCGGAGGCCACAAATGCCCTCCCAGAGCCTCCGTGTGAGCCCTGTGCTTACCTGGCATCCAAAACGGGCCGCGTGGAGACTCCTGGGAGGGGAGGGGCGACGTGGGCAGAGCCAGCTGAAAATCAGCTGGCCGGCGCACGCATGCACGCTGGAGCTGACTTAGGGCAACGGCTCGCGTGCCCACAGATATGGCTCTGCGTGCCACCTGTTGCGCATGCAACCCCCACGGTCCCCCGCGCATGCACACACGACCCCCCGCATTCCGTTTTGGGCTAGCAGGCCTCCCTGAAGCCTCTGGAGGCCGGAAATGGCCCGTTTCCAGACTTCCAGTGGGCCCGGTAGGCCCGTTTTTTTGCCCTCCCCAGGCTCCGGAGGCTTTCTTGGAGCCTGAGGAGGGCAAAAACAGCCTCCCCCACCCCCCGGAGGCCCTCTGGAGGCCGAAAATGCCCTCCCAGAGCCTCCGCACGAGCCCTGTACTTACCCGGCATCCAAAACAGGCCGTGTGGAGACTCCTGGGAGGGGAGGAGCAGCATGTGCGGCGCCAGCTAAAAATCAGCACACATGCGCACTGGAGCTGAGCTAGGGCAATGGCTCATGTGCCCGCAGATATGGCACCATGTGCCACCTGTGGCACGTGTGCCATAGGTTTGCCATCACGGTTGTAGGTCATCTAGTTGAACCCCCTGCCCAAGCAGGAGACCCTACACCATTTCTGACAAATGGCAGTCCAATCACTTCTTGAAAGCCTCCAGTGATGAAGCTCCCACAACTAGCAGGCAGCCTCTTCACTTCCTCTCTGCTCCAAAATTATCCTGCAGACTTATATGAGAATGAGATCAAAATCAGTTTAATTGTTCACTTTCATTTCTCTAACAATATTATTGACAATATTATTATTGTTCTGGTCATTGAAAGGTTGACCTTTGCTAGATGATTGTTGAAGTCATCTCCACTTCTGAGAATTGACATTCATTCTTCTCTGCACCATCTGATAGGAATGCTGGCATGACTTTTCTCTGGGAGTCCATCATATCCCTGGGCTTATTATGATATCATTCCGATTACTGGGTTCAGGATCCTTTGATCCAGCCTTTGTTTTCCAGTTGTTTTGGACAAATTTCTGAGCTTAAATCCAATGTTGACACTACGGTCTTAACAATACCAAACTTGTTCCCCTTAAGATGTTAAAATAATATCTGCTTTTAATATCAACCGAATGGACTCTTACAGAGTTGTGTAGCAAAGCCAGGGAACTTGTTCTGTTCTTTCATTTTCCTGCCAAAATCGATTTGGCTCAATGAGAGATACACAATAGTGAAAAGGAAAAGAAAGAAAGAAAGGAAAGAAAGAAAGAAAGAAAGAAAGAAAGAAAGAAAGAAAGAAAGAAAGAAAGAAAAAGAAAGAAAGAAAGAAAGAGGGAGGAAAGAAAGAAAGAAGAAAGAAAGAAGAAAGAAAGAAGAAAGAGAGAGAGAAAAAGAAAGGAAAGAAAGAGAAAGAAAGAAAGAAAGAAAGAAAGAAAGAAAGAAAGAAAGAAAGAAAGAAAGAAAGAAAGACGTTTATCTTACAGATGAACTACTACAGTCCATTTCAGGTTGAGAGTCACCCAAATGTCTTTGTATCTTGAAGATGATCTGTGCTTTATACAAATCTTTTGAAATAATTTCCTTCTACTTTGCCAGTTTTGACACTTTGGGGAACACAAAGTGGTTTTGTCTCTGATGCCAGAATTTCTTTCTCTCTCTCAACATTGGCACGTATCCCTTCTAAGGAAGAGCTTCTTGCTGGCTGTTTATCTCAAAGGAAGGCAGAGATGAGTTTGCAACTGAGGCTGTTATGGCTAACCTCCAAGATACACCTGAGCTGAAGAAAAGATGGCAATCCATGAAATGAAGCCATCCTGCAAAGTGGAAAGCTTGGTTGCTGTATTTCATAGTATGGGGCAATGCAGGACGTTATAGTTATAAATTAGAGGAGGTATGTCATACCTTCCAAGAACAGAGACAGCCATTTTTAAAGAATGTCCTAGTCTTTTATTAAAAAGAAGGACCAGGGGTGACATGATAGCCGTGTTCCAATATCTCAGGGGCTGCCACAAAGAAGAGGGAGTCAAGCTATTCTCCAAAGCATCTGAGGGTAGGATAAGAAGCAATGGATAGAAACTAATTAAGGAGAGAAGCAACCTAGAACTAAGGAGAAATTTCCTGACTGAACAATTAACCGATGGAATGACTTGCCTTCAGAAGTTGTGGGTGCTCCAACACTGGAGGTTTTTATGAAGAGATTGGACAGCCATTTGTCTGAAATGGTACAGGATTTACTGCTTGAGCGTGGGTGAGGGGGTGTTGGACTACAAGACCTCCAAGGTCCCTTCCAACTCTTCTACATCCTGGCACAGCAGAACAACTAGACACAAGAACAGTTTTTCCCCGAACGCCATCACTCTGCTAAACAAATAATTCCCTCAACACTGTCAAACTATTTACTAAGTCTACACTACTATTAATCTTCTCATCATTCCCATCACCCATCTCCTCCCACTAATGACTGTATGACTATAACTTTGTTGCTTGTATCCTTATGATTTATATTGACTGGTTCCTAATATGATTTGATTGCTTATTTGTACCCGGACTATCATTAAGTGTTGTACCTTATGATTCTTGATGAATGTATTTTTTTCCTTTTATGTACACTGAGAGCATATGCATCAAAGACAAATTCCTTGTGTGTCCAATCACACTTGGCCAATAAAAAATTCTATTCTATTCTATTCTATTCTATTCTATTCTATTCTATTCTATTCTATTCTATTCTATTCTATTCTATTCTATTCCCTCTCTCTCAGCCCAACCCACCTCAAAGGTTTGTTATTGTGAAGAAAAAAAATGTGGAGATAACTGTTTTTGGAGATGTTTGCTGCCTTAAGTTGTTTGTAAAAATAATAATAATAAAGGCAGTATACAAATAAATAAATATTAAGATTGTACATTTTCTAGGAGCATTAGCCACATTTTCCTACATCTTTTCTTTTCTTTTCTTTTCTAATTTTTAACCATCTCATTACCTGATTAGGAGCTGCTTGAATCTTGAAAGTTTGCGATAATTTGAGGCGGTTTGAGTTGGCTTAATAAAGGCATTACCTCTATGGATTTCTTCTTCTTCTCGTGACTGACAGGGCTTTTGAGGAAAGTCACATTTTCTCAAGTTGTGAGTTCGATCCTAGGTTGAGGCAGATGTTAGGGTGTCCTGCTTGGGCAGGGGGTTGGACTACCTAGATGACCTGCAAGGTCCCTTCCAACTCTGTTAATCTGAAGAAATGATTTAACCGAAGTCCTTTCCCAGGATGTTTTGGTACTTATTTGTTAAAAAAAGAGAGAAGAAGAGATGGGGGCTGCTGCAGCCTTTAAAACAGGCTTCCTTATAGCAAAACAGACATATTTTGTAGTGAAGACAAGGTCTATGATCCCTCTAAGATTCTCTGCTCCTATCCTTGGAATATTTGTTGAAAATCCATATGAGAAATCAGTAGTGTCTTAATTTTTAAACTGTTGGTAGGGGAGTTCCCCAGACTTTGGAAATAAATAAATACTCCATCATAAATTTAGCTGAAGCTCTCCTAAGCAGGAAATTATGCTTAATTTTCTTTTTCTTTTTTCCTCCTTTTGTTCCAAAGAGTCCTTTTACTGAAATAAAAATCAATTATTATTTTTTTGCTGTCATTTGAAGAAGGTCACCGGTCACCTGGCACTTCAGCTTTCTAATTGGCTATTGCAGGGACACCCTGATGGGAGATTAAGGGGCAGCCTTTAGACTTTCTCAGCAGGCAATTTGACCACCAGTCAGATGGCAATTGAGGCTGCCTCCGCGGGAAACCCCCTTCAAAATCCCACTATTCTTCAAGGTTTATGTGCTGCAATGGTGGCTTTCTTTCTCTCTCTCTCTCTCTTTTTAAAAAAGCATTTTACACCCATTGAAATGAAATTGAATCATGCACTCTTTATGCCATTATCTGGTTAAAAAAATCCCTTCCCTCTCCTCTCCTTCTTTCCTTTCCTTTCCTTTCCTATCCTTCCCTTCCCTTCTTTCCTTTCCTTTTCTCTCCTCTCCTCTCCTTCTTTCCTTTCCTATCCTTCTCTTCCCTTTCCTTCTTTCGTTTCCTCTCCTCTCCTCTCCTCTCCTCTCCTCTCCTCTCCTTTCCTTTCCTTTCCTATCCTTCCCTTTCCTTCTTTCTTTTCTTTTCCTTTCCTTTCCTTTCCTCTCCTCTCCTTCTTTCCTTTCCTTTCCTCCTCCCCTTCTCCTTTCTCCCTTCCCCTTCCCTTTCTTTTCCTCTTTTCCTTGCTTCTGTTTCCCTTCCCTTCTCTCCCCTCCTTCCCATATCAGCTTGGGGGAAGGAGCTCTCCTTTCTATCCTTCCCCTTGTGAATAACAAAACAAAACAAAAATGGTAATCACCAATTTGAGTAAAGCTGGCTGAACAATGCTTTCCTTGACAAGGAGTTCCTGAATAAATTGCAGTGGCCTGAGGACATACAGCTCTCCCACTCAAACTCTATACTGTCTGGTTTCATACAAGAGATCATGTTATGGCCCAACCATTCCTAGTTTGGCTTAGCATGATGTGTGAAAGCCAGGCATAGAATGGGATGCATTTCGTCAAGGTTTTCGAAGCTGTGTGTACCTGTGCAAAGACATCCAGATCTTGCGTGCAAGGCTGGATTTTCAGAACTTCAGTATGGCTTTATTTATTTATTTGTCAAACATGTATAGTAGTAAACTTATATAAACATAAGTAAAAAGTAATGATAAAAGAGGACAATAGGACAGTAGGACAGGGACGGTAGGCACAGTAGTGCGCTTATGCACGCCCCTTACAGACCTCTTAGAAATGGGGAGAGGACTGTAGACAGTCGAAGGTTAAAGTTTTTGGGGTTTGGGGAAGAAACCACAGAGTCAGGTAGTGAATTCCAGGCATTGATCACTCTGTTGCTGAAGTCGTATTTTCTGCAATCGAGTTTGGAGCGCTTTACATTTAGTTTGAATCTATTACATGCTCGTGTATTGTTGCGGTTGAAGCTGAAGTAGTCATTAACAGGAAGGACATTTTGGTATATGATTTTATGAACTACATGTAGATCAGATCGGAGGCGATGTAGTTGTAAATTGTCTAATCCCAGTATTTCAAGTCTGGTGGAATAAGGTATTTTGTTGGGAGCGGAGGACTCTTCTTGTGAAATATTTCTGGACTCTCTCGATTGTATTTATGTCTGATATGCAGTGCGGGTTCC
This sequence comes from Diadophis punctatus similis, assembly GCA_023053685.1. Classification (NCBI taxonomy): domain Eukaryota; kingdom Metazoa; phylum Chordata; class Lepidosauria; order Squamata; family Dipsadidae; genus Diadophis; species Diadophis punctatus. The sequence continues at coordinate 12,052,840 of JALIGW010000012.1, read as the reverse complement.
AGACAGGTGAGCTATATTCCAGAATTGGTCTAACAAATGTTTTGTATGCTCTCGTTAGTAATGTGATATGAAGCCTTAGTGAGACCACACCTGGAATACTGCATACAGTTTTGGCCACCACATCACAAAAAAGATGCTTCTAGCAAAGAATGACAGAGGCTGTCACTTGTTGTAATAGCTGTCTGGGTGTTCTGCTTATTTATGCTGTTTGATGGAATTGACTTGGCTAAGGCAGAAAAGTGCTTTAAAATACCGTATTTTTCGGAGTATAAGACGCACCTAGATTTTAGAGGAGGAAAACAAGGAAAAAAGTATTCTGAACCAAATGGTGTAGTAATATATTATTTAATAAAATACCAGTGTAGCGGAATACTTTTTACAACCATGTACACTTTTTACAACCATGTATACTTTTTTCAAACTTCAAACTTGACAGCTTTAAGACTAGTGGACTTCAACTCCCAGAATTCCTCCTCCAGTCATGCTAGCTCAGGAATGGGAGTTGAAGTCCACAAGTCTTAAACTTGCCAAGTTTGAAGACCCTTGCACCCCTAACCCCTAACCCAGGGGTCTTCAAACTTGACAGCTTTAAGACTAGTGGACTTCAACTCCCAGAATTCCTCCTCCAGACATGCTAGCTCAGGAATGGGAGTTGAAGTCCACAAGTCTTAAACTTGCCAAGTTTGAAGACCCTTGCACCCCTAACCCCTAACCCAGGGGTCTTCAAACTTGACAGCTTTAAGACTAGTGGACTTCAACTCCCAGAATTCCTCCTCCAGTCATGCTAGATGGGGTAATTAGAAGGCAAAACCACTCCAGTTTTTGCAAAAAACGGCCCATTTTTCGCTCATTTTTTTTTTGCAAAAACAGGGCATGCAGAGGGTTTGGGAAGCCTGCAAAACACTCCTAGGGGTTGGGGGAAGACAAAAATGGCCCCATTTTTGCAAAAACAGCCCGTTTTTTGCAAAAATCTGATGCAGGGGAGGGGCTTCGGGAGGCCAAAAATGGCTGCATTCGGTGTATAAGACGCACCAACATTTCCACCCTCTTTTGGGGGGCAAAAAGGTGCGTCTTATACTCCGAAAAATACGGTAAGTACAGATAGTCCTTGACTTACAACCACATGATGGCCAAGCATGGTACAGGAACTCAGCCACTGTCCATTATCTGAAGGAGTCCACAATTTGGGAATTAGCTTTTGGAACAGAGTTGTTGCAACTTAAGTTTGCCTCTGCCAGCCTCCCATATGGACATGAATAATTCCTCCAGCTTTGTTTTAAAAGTGATTCCTTCCCCCAAATATTTCTGTCTGAAAAGAGAGAAATTGCTGCCTCTTGAGAGACTAATTGTTCAGGGGGTTGGTGGTGGAGGAGAGAGACAAAGACTTACAGTAAAAAACTTCTCTCTTTATATTGCTAATGAGCACACATGCACCCCAGTTATAAATCTCAGGGTTTGTTAATCTCTTCTTCCTATCTACAAATTCAGTTTTATATAATGGTTATGCAACAGAAGGGTGATGGTTGTCTACAGGCTTAAAAGGCTAAGGACAAAAAATATCTTTGCATTTCCTGCCAAAGACATTGTGCTAATTATTTTTGCTGTTGAGGACAATGAAGTTTGGTCGATACTGCAAAATCCCCATTCCCTCCCCACTCCTGGGGGAAGGATACTGCAAAATCCCCATTCCCTCCCCACTCCAGGGGAAGGATACTGCAAAATCCCCATTCCCTCCCCACTCCAGGGGAAGGATACTGCAAAATCTCCATTCCCACCCCACTCCAGGGGAAGGATACTGCAAAATCCCCATTCCCTCCCCACTCCTGGGGGAAGGATACTGCAAAATCCCCATTCCCTCCCCATTCCAGGGGGAAGGATACTGCAAAATCTCCATTCCCACCCACTCCAGGGGAAGGATACTGCAAAATCCCCATTCCCTCCCTACTCCTGGGGGAAGGATACTGCAAAATCCCCATCCCTTCCCCACTCCTGGGGTAAGGATACTGCAAAATCTCCATACCCACCCCACTCTGGGGCCAGCCAGAGGTGGTATTTGCCGGTTCTCCGAACTACTGAAAATTTCTGCTACCGGTTCTCCAGAACTTGTCAGAACCTGCTGAATTTCACCCCTGGTTTAGTTCCATCAGTTAAGAAGATCTGCTCTGTCTTCACAACTGGCTATCTTCTTGTCTATTTGGAGCCCTCCATCTGCCCCATTCCAGCCCATCCACTTGTCTCTCAAAGCTGCTCTTGCAGAAGTGACTATTCCTCTGCCCTCTGCTATTTTTACAGAAGAGAATTGATGGGTGCCTTCCCATCTGTCTAATTGAGTGCTATGATGCACAAGACATTGTAATTAAGTGGTTTTATTGAATCAAGGCATTGTGCTCTATTGGTCTTGCTCCTTCTGTTCAGGATCAAGCAGTTCCAGGCACTTCACCCAAGAACCCTTGCCACTGATCTCAGTCTTGGTGAGATAGCCATCTCCCCTTTTTCTTTTTCCACATTGTATTTAATATATCTTTCCTCTAAGAGCAAAATGCAGCATGTTTACTGTTCGTCTGTCTGCATCAACTCTGTGATAATGGTTGGGCTGAACGTAGACAAGTAAGCCAATGTCTATTCCTTTGTTTGGGGTGTATGGGGCGTTCAGGGAGGGGTAGCACCTCTGGTGTAGGGGCATGTCGTGTCCTTTTATGGCAGCTCATTTTAGGGCAGCTTTTAAGGGCAGCTCGTTCACCTTTGGTCCCCACCTGTCACTCAGCTCTCACCTGTGGCTCCTAGCAGCTGTAGCATGCACAGCGGCCACACCCCGGGCAACAGCTTCGACAGGCTGGCCAAACCAGGTTGAGAGTAGCCGTTGGGTCATCGGCCTTCGGTGAGATAGGGACTTGTCTATCCCGAGCATGTGAAGACAGATTCCGGCGGACTGAGCGGATGAAACCTACTAGAATAGGACAACGGTCACGAAGGCGGTCTCTGCAAGCGATGTGGTACGCTAAGAGCACGGCAAGACACGAAAGACACCCTGGTCAACCACTGCGCCCAGCCCATCTCCAACTGTCTCGACTCTTGTCCTGCTATTTGGAGCAAGATGGAATCTGGGAAGAGAGAGTGAGGCTGACTATGCGCACCTCTCCCTCACTTGATTCCAATTCACGCGCAAGTCTTGACATCCCCCTCCCCCAATTATGATAGATGTTAAAGTCCTCTTTGAATACGATGGACGAACATCATTCCTTTGTCTATGGAGATCCTCAGTCATCCAGGTCATGGTTGTCCCAAAGGAGTTTTTTCAAAAGGCAACTGGACTTCCTTTGTTTTCCAGGAAGCTTAGATTGAGTCAGGAAGCTTAGATTGAGTCAGAACGGAAGAAGCTTCTGGCATGAGAAGCAAAACCTCTTCAAGGAAGAACAAAGTCCAGTTGCCTTTTGAAAAAGCACCTTTAGGACAGCCTATTCCTTTGTTTAGAAAAAGCATGTCATAGCTTGAATGAACAAAACAGTCCCGTTTCAGATTGCATTTCAAAATTTATTTGTAAGTGTTGCCTATCAGTTTAGGAATTTTGCAAAATAGAGCCAAAAGGAAAATACATTTGCAATAAATTCATTGTTCTAAAGTTTACTCTTAACTAGAGATGTAAAATTTCCGGAAATTTTGAAGCTCGGAAAAAAACCCGATTTTTTTTCCATTTTTTTCGGGGTGAAATGGAAATTTTCGGAAAAATTGAAAAAAATGCTACATTAGTACTTTTTTGTCCTTTTAAGATTGAAAGTCATTCTGTTACTTTTAGGAACATAAAATATGACTATGGACAATTTGACTTGGCATAAAATTATCACAACTAGCATATTAAAAATATAGTGTAGCCAAACAATTATCACAAACAGAATTTACTTTTTTATAATATTTATTTGTAACAAAGGGAGCAACAATCTCCTGAACTGCTTACTAGTTTACTTTCAGGTCCTTTTTGTTGCTCTGTATTTTCTTCCAATGCTTTTGAGGCCTAGTGAAGAGGACAGAACAAACCAAACATACCCACTAACATGCAAAAGCAAAACTGAAACTTTTTTCTTGTTACAATAGCAGCACCTCCTAAGGAAGAAATGCATACTGTTCTTGCATTGGAGGGTTCAGTTTGTTACCTAGGACTTGCTTGTCCTCACTCAGTGCACAGAAATTAGAATAATCTGATATCATACATTTTTTTTAGAAATGATTTGGAAAATATTTGAACACCCTGTCTTAAAATATTTTATTCATCATGTTAAAATAAAATATTCCACAATGTTTTTTTTCTTTTTTCAATTTTTCCATTTTGGGGGGAAAAAAACAAAAAAGCCTTCAGGAAAAAAACGGAAAAAACCTGGGTTTTTTCTGAATTTTTCTGGGTTTTTTTCGGGCCTTCACATCTCTACTCTTAACATATGTTCACTGGTTTACCAGAAATGTACAGTCACGGGTTTAATGATGAGTGAAAAAGTGGCATACTTTTTTTGCAAATGATTTTTGCCAATATCACACATTGTTTCTATTGTTTTTAAAATAGTAAATTCCCGCTGCAAGCAAGACAGACTTTGGCATGGAAATGCTTTGTAGGTGGCCTTAAAAACGGCATTACATTTTAAACACAAATTAAAGAGCAGTTTGAAAGATGAACAGTGGGACTGTCCATATATTTAAAAAAATGAAACCGAAGGAATAAATTTCTCCTTTGTTCTCACCCATGTCTGGCTAATTGTATCATTCTCAGCTTTCATCTCCCTTTCATGTAAAACATGAGTATTAATTAATTGTCTTTGTTCAGCTCTGCTGGACAGTTTTATATTAGAATTCTTAAACTGTAACTTCTCATTGGAAGTTGTAAATGCAAATGACTTCAATTCATGCTTTTTAACAGCTAATTGGTATTATATCTCAGCCCTTGATTTATATTTGGTTCGACAGTGGCTCCAAATCATTACATTTGGCACTTTTGATAAGAGACCTCGGAATGCTGAGAAGAAACAAGATAGATTTCATATCAAACTTGCTTAGGCTTATTGCCAACCCATAAACTGATGTGTTTTGTTTAACAAACAAACCATGATTAAATCAAATCATTATTTAGGGTAACGCTCCAAAAGATCATAGAAAAAAATTCGGTGGCATTTGGTCTTAATCAAAACATTGAAATTATTTGATTTCTTCGCTCTCTAAAAAAAAGAGATTGGAAAATGTAACCCTGGGAATTTAAGTAGCAGCAGTAAAGGTGTCTTATATGTTTTGGCATTTCAAGGTCTTGGATTTGAACAGATTTTCCAAACGAATCGTTTTCCGGTTCATATCTACAATGCAAAGCTTACAGTAAATCTCACTGTTTCCTTTGGCTCGTTTGCTCCACCGGTGAGTTTTTCCAATTTCCACACGGATTAAGTGAGGCCTAGCGCTGGGCAGGGTCCCGAATGCTTGTCAAGTGTCTTGTGACTTTTTGGTGAAACTTGTCGGTTTCTACGACACACAATTTCAAGTAAGGAGTTCTTTTGGCCTTCTGTCTGACTTGAACCTGCAAAGCTCAAATCAAAAAAAGAAGAGGAAGGTGGGGGGGGAAACAAGGAGTCTTATAAATATGAGTTGCTTCTACAGTACAGGAACTCCTTGGCTTACGACCACAATTGAGCCCAAATTTTCTATGTGAGAGGTTTTTTTTGCCCCGTTTTACAACCTTTCTTGCCGCAGTTGTTAAGTGAATTATGGCACTTGTTAAATTAGTAACACAGTTGTTAAGTGAATCCGGCTTCTCCATTGACTTTGCTTGTCCGAAGGCCGCAAAAGGGGATCACGTGACCCCAGGACACTGCGACCGTCATAAATAGGAGTCAAGGTCTTGGATTTTGATCACGTGACCATGGGAATGCTTGCAACGGTCGGTAAGGGGTGAAAATGGTCATAAGTCATTTTTGGTTCTCCCCAGTGATGTTCTAGAGATCTTTCAAAACTTGTTAAACGTCTATGGAGATTCTCAGTCACATCCAGGTCATGGTTGTCCCAAAGGTGCTTTTTCAAGAGGCAACTGGACTTCCTGGTTTTTCTTTGAAGGCTTTTCGTTTCTCATCCAGGAAGCTTCTTCAGTTCTGACTTCAGTTCAAGAAGAAGCTTCTTGGATGAGAAGCAAAACGTCTTCAAGGAAAAACAAAGCCCAGTTGCCTTTTGAAAAAGCACCTTTGGGATTCAGAACATGTTATTCTCCCAAACCTGTGGATAGGTAGTTATGGAACCCCATTGATGTTTTGTTCAAGCAACGTCTGAACTCAACCTCTGAAATGTCTGCAAATTCAGAGAGCACCAAGGATTCCACAATTCAACCTTGATATACAGGTATTCTCTTCTACTTAAGCTACAGTCTTCCCTCCAAGTACCAACAGACCAGGGGCAGGTTCCTCTTACCTGGCTACCGGTGCGCTGCATGCGCATCATCTTCTTTTGTGCACGTGCACGCTCGCTACGCACGCGTGTCCCCTTGTGCAATTTTGCTTCTGCGCATGCACAGGAAGCAAAAAATCACCAAAATCTTGCGAGGGGACACGCGCGCGTGAACAATTTGGGCGATTTTTTTTGCTTCCGCACATGTACGGAAGCAAAAAATTGTCAAAATCTTGCACGCGCGAGCGTCCCTTTGGGAGATTTTGCTTCCGTGCATGCACAGGAAGCAAAAAAAGGCCAAAAATTCAGGAAAAAAGATGGCGCCATGCAACGGACCGGCGAAGATGCACCGGAGCCGTCGCATGCAAATTGCGCAATCGGCGGGTCCCTACCAGAACGGCCTGGCGGGTCCCTACCGGAACAGCACACCGGACCGCACCGGTAGGAACCCACCCCTGCAACAGACCCAGACAAGGTTAGGACAGATGCTGCCAATCTGCGGGAAACTTACTCACGAGTAAGCATTTCAAACAACAGCCTTATCTGAAAAGAAACGGAGGACCGGCCCCTGTTCCTGTCAGGTTTCAATGGAAGGTTTGTCAAATGCTGTGGGTGACAGGGAGGGCTGAAAAGATGAAATGGCTGTACTAGCCTATTGTACAGCAAGGAGGCCCCTATAATCCGGCAAGGATTTCTGAAAGGAACGGCATTTAGGGGGTGGGAAATCTACCTCTATTCAGGCCTCCCTTAAGTCATTTGGTAAGCTGATCCTTCCTTGAGCTCTTTAAAAAAAACACCTCACAAGTACTTTTTTTTTTTAATATAGCCTTCCCTACTGTTTGACTGTATGACAAACAAGGACAATTTAAGGGAAGATGTCTGCAAAGTTATAAAGGCAGGGGTGGTAAATCCCTCTAATTAGCCATCTTTGAATATTGAGTTTCTTAGGGAGATCCAATTAACTGGTGGTAAGAATTAAAAGGAGGCATAATGATTAGGTCGGATCGGAAGGTAGGGATAAAAATATATGTCTCGGCAAATTAAACGCAGGCCTTTTACAACCCTTTCTCCCCAAATTTCAGTTCTTGCTGCTCTATTACTATGTTCGGATTACTTTTTAATGAACTCAAGTAAAAAAAAAAAAGAGAGAGAAATCAGAGTGGTATTAGGAAATCTTTAATGCCTATGTGTGTGCTCATTTGCATACATTTCATTTTCTTAGTTATGCCAAGTCATTAGGAAAATGCATATGGAGTGGTTGGTTTTAACATAATTTCCAAGCTTTTCCCCCTCCCCTTTCACTTTTCATGACTATGTTTATTGTTTTTTGTAGCTGTGTTGGTTCTTCAGTGTTGTTGTGCGCGTGCGTGCGCGCACACACACACACACTCACTTTTTAGAGTAGCAGTTCAATAGAAAGCAAAGCAATTTCAGGATTTTTGTCAAGGGCAGAAAAATGATTTCTTGAAGGATAGCTTTTGAAGTGGTTTGGGTACACTCTCTTCCTCTACACACGCACACACAGACACAGACACACACACAGACACAGACACACACGTATTAGATTGTGTCTGACTTTAACATGGAAAAAAAGGAAGATTTCTTTTTTTCTAAGAAATCTAGACTATTCCTTCCTTTAAAAATGAAAGACTTTTCATGTGAAGGCTTTTTCTGGTTGCACATAAGTTTTGCTTGGTTTGCTATGACTCCTCTTGAATTTTCCTTCATGGTTTTAATATTTTCTGCGCAGCTGTTTTTAAATATCTAAAGCATTTGTTGCTTTAGATAGTGAACAAAAACTTGCAAGTGTGTGAACGGAAACTGGTTCCCCTTCTATTTGCCAGTCTTTTATTCTACTTCATCTCTCCCTTAGCATAATTACAATAATAAGAACTCTGTTGCTTTATATCAAGCCCTCCTTTAATCCAGCATAGAAATGGGCAATTTGGTATCCTTCAAAGGTTCTGAATCACAAGCAAAAAGCCAAAAGACAAAGGGAGGGAGTTAAATTCTAGAAGCAAACTTTTTGCCAATGTTCCATCTTTCTGAGCAAATTGTCACGGTGTGAATATTGTCAGTTGTATGTCTATGCAGGGTGATGCATCCCTATTCTAATATTATGGTACATTCCAATACAAGGAGAACACGTGATGTGATCTTCTGCGCATGTGTGCATCCCTGATTCTCCATTAATCACTTTTGAGTTGGCTCTGACCCGAACGGTCACGTTTTCTTAGCAAAGATGTAATTAATCAGGATTTATTGTTTTTGTACCGAAATAAATATTTTCTATTAGACTTTTAATCTCGGCTTTATTTCTAACTGTCTGAATTCCAAGTAAAGATCCACATCGCCTCTATGGGGTTTTATTCCCCCCCAACTTGATAGCATTCGGATGGATCGAATGTTATCTAAAGTCAACACAAATGGCCATGAATGGTTCCTTCTCTCTATGACAGGGGTGTCAAACACAAGGCCTGGGGCCCAGATTCAGCCCATGGGGTGCTTAGGTCTGGCCTGTGGGGCTGCCCTGGAATAAGCGAAGGACTGGCCCGCGGTGCCTCTGCAGCACATGTGGCCCTCCCAAGCTCCATTTTCGCTGGCAGAGGGTTGCAAACGGCTGTCCCAGCTGAAAACGGAGCTCACGAGGGTTGTGCGTTCCTCCTCCAAGCTCCGTTTTTGCTGGCAGAGGGTTGCAGGAGGCCATCACAGCCGAAAATGGTGCTCGGGAGCCCCATTTTCGCTGGCAGAGTGCTCGGCCACCACAGGCGCCCCCCGTCTTCCAGTATCTCAGGGGCTGCCACAAAGAAGAGGGGGTCGAACTATTCTCCAAAGCACCTGAAGGCAGGACAAGAAGCAGAGGATGGAAACTAATCAAGGAGAGAAGCAACTTAGAGCTAAGGAGAGATTTCCTGACAGTTAGGACAATTAATCAGTGGAACAGCTTGCCTCCAGAAGTTGTGAATGCTCCAACACTGGAAGTTTTTAAGAAGATGTTGGATAACCATTTGTCTGAAGTGGTGTAGGGTTTCCTACCTAAGCAGGGGGTGGACTAGAAGACCTCCAAGGTCTATTCTATTCTATTCTATTCTATTCTATTCTATTCTATTCTATTCTATTCTATTCTATTCTATTCTATTCTATTCTATTCTAATATGGCGCTTTTCACACAAGATACTAGACTGCAAAAGGAGCCAAGCGTACTTTAGTCCAACGTGCTGTGAAATACTAGAAAACTGAATGTATTACAACGGGGAGGAAACATCTTAGGTAGATGAAATTTTAGGGTATTCAGGGTAACTATGATGACTGCTTAGAGTTTGTTACACACACACACACACACACACACACACACACACACACACACACACACACACACACACACACACAGGAGCAGCAGGAGAGTGACCAAAAATCTGTAGAAAAGGTTTTTTTAAAAAAATAAGACGATATATTTTTTCTCTTTTTGCAAATTGATTTCAAATGTTTTTATGGTAACGTTTGGAATTCTTTATCAATTCCCTGGGGAAGAAGTAGTTGCCTAGGTAACAGTGTTACTTTTAATGATAACGGAAGCTTATAAAACTTGCACATTTTAACGGTGGAGAGATGGTTGGCCAAACCTTCCCTGAAGCTTAGGGAGCGGCAGATCAATCCTTTGTTCGCAAGCGAGTGGCTCTCCTGCCTAACAAGCTGTAAACCAAATGCTGTCTAATGTCCGTGCCTTTTTCCGCAAGAATAACAAATTCCACCTGGTTATTCCAAAAATTGTGGCACTGAGTTTAATGGAGTCTTTCCATATTCACACACTTGCTGGTTATAGCAGTGGTTTCCATGGCTCTTTTAATGTTTATTTAATGCTTCACTTTATTCTATATTTTGTACTTTATTGTGCAGGATGCATTACTGTCAGATTCTCAGCAAACTGCGGTAGCTGTGTTCACGCAACAGCTAAACTAAAGCTACCGGATATGCATAGCTACAATACCATGTTTATGAAACTTCTCTGTAGATGCCCCTTGAACATGCTGATGGGTGAAAACCAGCGGTGAAATGCTACCGGTACGCCCCGGTTCGGGCGTACCGGTAGCAGCAGCCGGTGGAGGTTCGGAGAACCGGCGAGGCTCCGCCCACTCTCCCAGACATCACCATTTCCTTGTTTTTTACACTCTGCGCATGCGCAAAGCCTTCTGCGCATGCGCAGAGGGTGAAAAAGCATGCTTCCAAACCGGTAGGGAAGGTAAGTAGATTTCACCACTGGAAACCCTACATAATCCTAGGCGATTTCCCGCACTTCTCTGTTTTTCATTAATTTTTCTAGGATTAAAAATACATTGCAGTATTGTTGTGACTTGACTCACTGTTGTGACTTGACTCACTTGGAAGAAAATCTAAATAATTGACCAGATTATTATTATTATTTTAATGAGTCAACAAGGATGACTGTAAAGAAACTTGGGAGTTACAAATGAAGTTTGATAGATCAATGTTCCATCTTATACAGCAGCAATTTGCTATGTTTTACTCCGTTTAATATTTTCCTTTTTATAAATGCTTTGTTGTCTGAATTTTGATCGATGACTATAAGCTAGTAGATCCAATGGTTGTGCCTTGTTTTCCCACCTCAAATCCTCCTGTTTCAGTTTTATATCTTTCATCTGGTAGCATTTCTGGTTCAGATAGACCCTCTTGGGACAGAGTGGTTCTAAAATAATAAGAACGTTTCTGCCAAAGGGATTTGAAAAGACCCAGGAAAATTGGACGAAGACTCTAGGCGGCTTTCTATGCACGGCTGTTTTCCTGGAAAGAAGATTTTGCAGGGGCCGAGGGAGAGGAGTGGCACAGATTTGCATATTGTAGCTTTTTCCTTCCAAGTGTTTTCATGCCACCTAAATTTTGTGAAGGATTGGCCAGTCTGAACACACTGTTAAAAGAGGAGGGTGAGGCTTTTTTTAAAAAAGAGAGGACTTTCAAGATTGACTAATCACTTTTCTTTAATGTGGTAAAATGCCTGTTACTTCTGTTAATGCACTGTAGAAATCTTTTTAGTATTTCCCAGAAGTTTTCATCCTGGGTCAGAGAGGTTTATGCCTGCGATATTCAAGATATTTGGGGTTGTATTTCTCTCCATGAGGTTGGTGAGTTGATTGTCTTCTAGGACAGGGATCTCCCACCTTGGCAACTTTAAGAGTTGGGGACTTCAACTCCCACAGTTCCTGGGAGTTGAAGTCCACAACTCTTAAAGTTGCCAAGGTTGGAGACCCCTGTTCTAGGAAGTGATGGGGAAGACGGTTGCTTGTCTTGACTTTCCCTTTTCCCTCTTTCTATCTTTGGGAAGCCCAGCGAAGGAGAATAGTCATCATATCTTGTGAGTTGTAATTGAAATGAAGGAAGGCGGGGAGACAAGAGAGCACTGGAGAGATGATTGCAGAATGAATATTGGACACCAGTAAATGCATCTTAAGGTGGCTCAGTGGCTAAGACGCTGAGCTTGTCGATCGAAAGGTCGGCAGTTCAGCGGTTCGAATCCCTAGCGCCGCGTAACGGGGTGAGCTCCCGTTACTTGTCCCAGCTTCTGCCAACCCAGCAGTTTGAAAACACGTAAAAAATGCAAGTAGAAAAATATTTCCCTTTGGTGGGAAGGTAACAGCGTTCCGTGCACCTTCGGCGTTTAGTCATGCCGGCCACATGACCACGGAGACGTCATCAGACAGCGCTGGCTCTTCGGCTTTGAAACGGAGATGTGCACCACCCCCTAGAGTCAGGAACGACTAGCACATATGTGCGAGGGGAACCCTTTACCTCTACTTTTAAATGCATCTTGGCCACTTTGCAAATAAATAAGGAACATTGACCTCCAGTTCTAAACCGCACCTAAAGCACTCTTAAGAAACATTTCAAAAGCATTTCTCTCCCACCACTCAAAGCAGGATGGAATAAGGTCTCCTGCCTTGGTTATAAGGTTGGACTAGAAGACCTCTAAGGTCCCTTCCAGACCTCTAAGGTCCCTTCTGTGTGTGCGATTTCCCCACTCCCTACAGGCACTAATTTCTACGAAGTGATCATCATTATTTCTGAATTTGCATCTATATATTCATATATGAAAATAACGCCTACCGTTTGGGTGAGGCGTTTCTATATCCAAACAACCACTTCCATAAAATAACTAACTTGGAAAAGGGATCTCACGGTTTGTAGGATGATGTTCTAAACAATTCTGTTCGGTTCCTTTTATTGGTATTTCGGTAATGACAAAAAGATCAGTTTTCATTTGCAAACTGCCACCAAGGGACTGCAAAGCAATCAAAGTATAACAGTCAATTAATCTCTCTAGATGATGTTTGTGTAGCATTTAACTGGTTTCAGTAAATTACTTCCCTATAGACTGAGTTGTTACATTGATATAAATGTTATTCCAAGCTAAGGCAGTAATTTACTAGTCTGTTAGAACATCAATTTCAAGGCATGAAACTGACCACAGAAAACGAAACTGGAGCTACAGTTATGTGCTTGGTTGATCTAACAGTTAACTGATTAAGCTAACCAATCGAACATGCCTAAAAGCTGTCTTATTTTATTGCATAGTGGGTTGTGTTTCTGCTTGAGTAGTTCGGAGAACCAGTAGCGAAAATTTTGAGTAGTTCGGAGAACCGGTAGCAGAAATTTTGAGTAGTTCGGAGAACCGGTAGCAAAAATTTTGAGTAGTTCGGAGAACCGGTAGCGGAAATTTTGAGTAGTTCGGAGAACCGGTAGCAAAAATTTTGAGTAGTTCGGAGAACAGGTAGCAGAAATTTTGAGTAGTTCAGAGAACCAGCAAATACCACCTCTGGCTGGCCCCAGAGTGGGGTGGGAATGGAGATTTTGCAATATCCTTCCCCTGTCACGCCCACCAAGCCACACCCACCAAGCCACACCCACCAAGCCATACCACGCCCACCAAGCCACGCCCACAGAACCAGTAGTAAAAAAAATGGATTTCACCACTGGTTTGACACCCCTGTTTTAGACCAAGAATTTTCAAGTCAGGGATGGGCTTGAGACCTGATGCTTTCTCTCATACTTCTAGTACCTTTTCTGTGTCTGAAATCAGGCTAGATTCAGGAATCATGGAAAAAATGGTGCAAATTAAGTGGGGAGGAGGAAGTCTAAGTATGACATAATTTTCAGGTAGTCTCTGAAGTAATGGTTGCCGTGTTCCTAAGCTTAGGGAGTTCTGTGCCAGGAAGAACTTCTAGATAATTGCGTGTCCAATAGATAGTTAAATAAGACATCTTGGGCTGGAGGTAACAAGTCTAGTTTCATTTCTTTCGAGCTTAAAATACTCTCTTTTGTTCTCTGTTCACCTTCACTTGTCCTTCGGTAGGAACTGTTAATTAAATTTAATTTTATTTCCAAACTGTCCTCTTTGTTATTGGCTCATGTTTTGCATTATTGGAGTCTACTTTTCTCCAAAGACATTTGTTTAATTGCCCCGCGGGTTTCCGCAGATAATAAACAGCACAGAGGCCATTTAAAAATAAATCATTGCTCTTCTGGGGTGGAAGGTGGTGACAGAATTCCTTTCTGCTTTTCTTTTTTTAAAGTTGTCAAACCTGGATATAACACGGAAGATTAGATATGTGTAATGTTGTTGCTTATGGAAATAGGGAAGATGCAAAAATGGTAGGGGTTTCCTACCAAATATAACAGAATAAGTTGGAAGGGACCTTGGAGGTCTTCTAGTCCACAATTATGTTCACCCAGAGAGATAAACCACAAATCATGACTTATGGGCTGTGTTGACCCAGCCTTCTGGACCCCAAATAACCAAGGGGTTTTTGGGCTGAGAGCAGTTTGAGAATTCAGCCAACCTAAAAAATACTGACCTAGTTGTAAGAATTAGCAGAAGGTCGTTTTCTATTTTTTTTTTAAAAAAAAATGCTCTCGAGTTCTTGCCAAAACCTCACACCTTGGTGAGAACTTGTGGCTGGGTGCAATTGATTGTGGAAGCAAGGCTATTATTGCCACTTTGATGTATAGTCAAGAGTGGTGCCATAAAACCTGACCTCACTCTATACTTCCTGGCCATGACTATTGATCAAAGGCTGGTGTTGGGAGCTGCAGCTGTTCAGTTTCGAAAGTGTAACATAATTCCAATTCACAGCATGCCTTAATGGTAAGGTGCTCCTTTCTTCTTCTTCTTCTTCTTCTTCTTCTTCTTCTTCTTCTTCTTCTTCTTCTTCTTCTTCTTCTTCTTCTTCTTCTTCTTCTTCTTCTTCTTCTTCTTCTTCTTCTTCTTCTTCTTCTTCTTCTTCTTCTCCTCCTCCTCCTCCTCCTCCTCCTCCTCCTCCTCCTCTTCCCTTCCTTCCTTCCCTCCCTCCCTCCCTCCCTCCCTCCTCCTTCCTTCCTTCCTTCCTTCCTTTCTTCCTCCTCCTCCTCCTCCTCCTCCTCCTCCTCCTCCTCCTCCTCCTCCTCCTCCTCCTCCTCCTCCTCCTCCTTCTTCTCCTCCTCCTCCTTCTCCTCCTCTATAGCAGCTGGTTATTATTCAGACCCTCACACAGTGACACAGTTACAAAGTGATAGCGATGACTTGAGAGGAAACATCTTTCTATGCACCTTCAGACTTATTCCTTCCTTCCTTCCTTCCTTCCTTCCTTCCTTCCTTCCTTCCTTCCTTCCTTCCTTCCTTCCTTCCTTCCTTCCTTCCTTCCTTCCTTCCCAATAGCACTTAGACATATACTGTATCCTCATTTTACCGACCTCAGAAGGCTGGAAGGCTGAATCAACCTTGAGCCTGGTGAGATTCAATCTGCCAAACTGCAGTCAGCCGGCAGTCAGCAGAAATAGCCTGCAGTACTGCACTCTAACCACTGTGCCACCATGGCTCTTGTAACTTCGAACAGTCATTAAACGAACTGTTGTAATTCGAGGATTACCTGTATGGTTTTCTATTTTGTTCGGAATAGATACATAGTTAGCTTGCCTTACCAAAGACAGGAACTGGACTGGACTTAATCAGCTCAGGGCTTGTACCAGTGTAGCTATGACCACTGAGAAATAACACTGTATATCATTGCAAGGAACAAGTGAGGACAATTATCAGGGCAGGCGAGGCTAAATTAATAAGAAACTCAGTGGGACTGCCACATTTTTGCTCTTCAGTCATGTTAAAATATTAAAAACTGTTCCGTTGTAGAAACGGTGTTTCCAATTATTCTGGCAGCCGATTTTAATAAAAATCACATCAATTATGAATTACCCAATTAATATTTAATTATTATTTCATGAACTATTTATCAATACTTATGAACAGTTATTAATTGCAAGAGAGACCTGCAAGAAAATATATGTGTCTAGAAAGGGCCAGCGACAGCGTGCTGGCTAGGATCCATCACCCCCCGATTCTGGAAATTTAAGAATGGAATGAAAAGTTCTGAAACACCCCCCCCCCCCAAAAAAAAACCACGAAAAAAAAACAAGGAGATTCAACTTGTCCCAGTGTGGCACCTTACAGTGTACTGTTATTTCTCTGCCTCTGCCCTGTAACATTGATTCTTGCAAGTAGAATCAAGAGAATATCTTTGTGGACCTCTTAGGACAGAATCTATAATACCAGTCATGCATCATCACGAAATCTCCAGAACCATAAAGCCTACAAACTTGAAACTTGGCACGTATGTTCCTCTTGGCTTCTAGGTGCTCGCTAAGAAAGGATTTTTGGAAATGACCATCAGATCATTAGTTATTACTTATATTATTATTAGCATGCTCTGATGCTAAGGAGTTATACGTTCTACTCCCCCTCCCCACCTGAAAAGAACTCTGTTCCAACTGCCAGTGGGCGTGGCCAGCGCGTGAATCATCTGGCCTGTGGGCTGGGAGTTTAGACATTCTACTCCATGCTAAGGAGTTCAGTTTTGTAGTGAAGCACGGGTATCCAGCTACTAGTATAGAATATTCTTTATTGGCCAAGTGGGATTGGACACACAAGGAATTTGTCTCTGGTGCATAAGCTCTCAGTGTACATGCAAACAGCAAAGCGATAAATCATAAGATACAAACAACGAAATGATAAATCATAAGATACAAACAACGAAATGATAAATCATAAGATACAATCATAAATCATAAGATACAAACAACGAAGCGATAAATCATAAGATACAATCATAAATCACAAGATACAAACAATAAAGCGATAAATATTAAGAGAAAGAGAAGGTAATAGGAAAGATGAGAAGGATAATAGATAACAGGTAGTCCTCAACCTATGACCACAATGGAGCCCAAAATTTATGTTGCTAAGTGAGAAATTTGTTTAAGTGAGTTTTGGCCCCATTTTACTACTTTTCTGGGCACATTTGTTAAGTGAATCACTGCGGTTGTTAATTTAGTAACACGGTTGTTAAGAGAATCTGGCTTTCCCATTGATTTTGCTTGTCAGAAGGTCGCAAAAGGGGATCACATGACCCCGGGACACCGCAACCGTCATAAATGTGAGTCAGTTGTCATGCATCTGAATGTAAATCACGTGACCATGGTAGAATGTTGCAACTGTCATACATACATGTGAAAAATGGTCATAAGTCACTTTTTAAAGTGCCCCTGTAACTTCGAATGGTCACCAAATGAACTGTTGTAAGGACTAGCTGTACCACTAAGAGAAACTACATTTTTGTGGGTGTCACCCAAGGGAGCTCCCTTGTTTAGTGTCAGTCGGAAAGAATACATCTTTTTTTTTTTGCTGTCACTAATATACTCCTTTTTGCAGTGGTGCGGTGGCTTAGAAGTGGAGCTCTTGCCTCACAATCAGGAGGCTGTGGGTGTGATGCTAGGTAGAGGTAGATATTTCTCTCTCTCGGCAGAATGAGAATATATCTGCTGAACGAAACTCCGCATTGGCGACAGGAAGGGCATCCGGCCATTAAAACACTCTGCTAGCTCCATTCAGTTGCCCAGACTCCACCCTGCAAGGGATTATGGGGTCGTTAAAAGAAGAGGAAGATGATTTTTCTTCAGATGCTAGGAGTGGTGCAGTGGCCTAGAGGTGGAGCTCTCGCCTCACAATCAGGAGGCTGTGAGTGTGATGCTAGGTAGAGGTAGATATTTCTCTCTCTCTCTCTCTCTCTCTCTCTCTCTCTCTCTCTCTCTCTCTCTCTCTCTCTCTCTCTCTCTCTCTCTCTCTCTCTCTCCCTCCCTCCCTCCCTCCCTCCCTCCCCCCCCCCCCCTCTCTCTCTCTCTCTCGGCACAATGAGAATATATCTGCTGAATAAATCTGCACATTGGCAACAGGAAGGGCATCCGGACATTAAAACACTCTACTAGCTCCATTCAGTTGCCCAGACTCCACCCCGCAAGGGATTATGGGGTCATTAAACGAAGATGATAACTAATACACTCCTTTTTAAAAACAAGGTGAGATACTAATCACCTTAATTCTTCCCTTTCACTTGGGTTATACACAATACCTTGCCATGTGGAAATGTTGGTTGAACTAGCTGTTGATTCTTTCTTCAAAGCTTGGGAGGGCAATATCTCCCACTGTACCTCAAGATGGCAGCCTATCTTAGGCGATAGAAAGCAGATGATGTGATATAGACCTCTTTCTTCCAACATTTCTACCTCGACTTGCCTGAGGCAAGTTCTTCATTCTGCTTCAATTAGGGCAGGCCCTGATCTGAGGAAATTGGGACTTCTGAATGCTTCTGAATTGTTTATCTTTCAGATTGGAAACAAATCTCTTCCCTACAGGGTTGTGCAGTCTTGTTTATAGCGCCTGGTTGGGATTGAAGTTGACCTCATCACTACTTGGTCCTTAAAACTGCCAGCTGTAGTAACTGATATTATCTACTGACCTATATTCCCCCCCCCATCCTCTCTCTCTCTCCTTCCTGAGCACCAAATGGCCTAATTTAAGGAAATAAATTAGGCATCTGTTAGAATCAGCCATGTCTAAATTAGCTTCCACATCGATTGAATGACTCATTCTTCTTGCTTAACCCCCTCAATCTATTCCCTCCTACTTTCTGAAGGCTGAACTGTGTTTGTGTTAAAGAGCGGTCTGGTCTCCCTGTTACAATGGAGGGGGCGGGGCATTGTGTAAAAAAAAATCAAACTGGAAATTGTTTTGCACGTTTTTGCTTTGTTAATGAAGCTTGCTTGCCTGCATATCGGCTGCCATCTGTCAGTGATTGACAAACAGGTCATGTCAGAGCAAGGAAATGAGGAGGGGAACATCCTGAGAAAGTTCCCATCTGGTCAACTTGCCTTGGTTTGACGTTTGAGTGCTTCAACCAATGTTTTTGCCGCATGCCAGGGGCGTGTGGTAAAACATTGGCCAGTGAGTGTTGAGATGAGAATTACTCTCATCAGAGGCGAAATGGATCTCTTCCTGAAACTCTGACATTATAGAAATAAAACCGGAGTTTAAATACTAATAAACAAAATATTTATTTCAGTAGAAAAATAATAAAGAATTCTTATTAGGACTACATTGTATCGGCTAAGAAAATAAATCAGTTCTACCTTCGGTAGAGATGGCGATGAGAAGGAAAAAGAAACCTTTGGAATGCAGACATGCGTAGTAGAATATATCATACGTCTGTTTGACTATAGATACAAGGAACAGTAGAAAACACAGAGATGCACAAACTGACAATATTCACATCGTGACAGTGAGATTCAGATGGGGCAGAGCTGAAACATCTGCAGGCTTCAAGGAATTTGTGGGGTCCGGGGTGCTCTCTGAACATGGATGTTTTCTTGCAGACGTTTCATTATCCAACTAGATAACATCATCAGTGTTAGAAGGGAGTGGGGTTTGGTCTCTGTTTACATACCAGTGGCTTGTCCTCTCGGTGTTGGTAGGAGTGTTCTTGGTGGTTCCTTGATTTGGCTGTTGTTTACTGAGTTGGTAGTTCCTTGATTGGGGTATTTATTGCTGCCGATCAAGATACAAGGGTGAGTCAAAACGTAATGCCATTTTCTTTAGGACAGGTATAATTACCAACACAGGGACATGTAGCATACATCAAAATGAAGCTGGTCCTCTGTGGATCACATCCTACTTCTCAACATAGTCACCGTTTCTCTCAATCGCAATGTTCCACCTTCGAATGAGAGCTTGTGTCCCTGCCTCGTAAAATTCTGTTGACTGTTCTTTGAGCCACTTCTTCACTGCAGTTTTCCCTTCCTCGTCACTGGAATAATGTTTGCCTCTCAAACCCTCTTTCATGGGTCTATAATCTAAAGTATTGTCCTCAAACACATTTTGTAATCGTCCGTGAATGTTCACAGGGGTTTCCCCCTCAGCAACAAGGAATTCAATCACTGCTCTTTGTTTTTGACGCAACTCTAAGGGGGGGGGCAGCCATTTTGAATTTTCCTTGCGAGTCTAAAAACCTGAAAAGTAAGAAACAAAATACTTCAGAACGTAAATGATATCATCATTTATAACTGGGAAAAAATTCAGGTATTTTTATCAAAAACTTCACCTGAAATAAAGAAAGTGGCATTACGTTTTGACTCACCCTCGTATTTGAAACTCCAAGCACTCGTGAATGGTCACCACTGAACACCGACTCCCCTCTTCAAGCGTTGCAAATGGAATCAAAGCAGCAAGGGCATCTTCTGGGCTTCTGCCCACTCTGTCAGAAAGTAGTATAATTGGTTGTGGTAGGAGAAGAAAGAGGATGGACATTGACTGTAGATAAAAGAATCGGTCCTCTCTTCAAAAGGCATGCTGACCAGCATTTTGAAAGTAGGTGTCAGGCACGAAGAATCAGAACCATATCTTAAACTCCAGCTAAGCTCATTTATTGCTCATGCCTATACAGAAGAATCTACTCAATTCAGGATTAGCACTAAATTGGCATTAGATAAGATGGATTTCAAGAGGGCTGGACTAAGATCACTTGTGAC